>CM056376.1:124169664-124208212 GCA_029718625.1 Synaphobranchus kaupii
GCTCTGGGGCTTTTCCTCTGTGTCAAGCTTGTAGTTATCGCAGCCATTTTTGGCATTGAAATCATGTTATTACGTCCTGCTTTAACATGTTATGACCTGTTTTGGTAATCTTATTCATTTATTTGATGAGAGTGACAAAATAATGAAAGGCAGAATTATCTTGCATTAAAACACGTGTTGTATTTTGCGCACGAAAGTGGCATACCAAGAAATAAATATTTGTGAATTACAGTGGCGCAAAGAACACAAGGAATTGACTACTGAGCAATGGAGAAATGTGATATGATCATATTTCCTCATGTTCTTGAAAATGGACGAGTGCACAATGTTACAAACCTAAAGAAGCCTACAGACCTGAGTACTTGGTTCCAACAGTGGGAGGTTATGGAAGGTTCTTGAAGAACATCAGAGACAACATTCTTCACCTGTAGAGGCATGAGTTAAGTGGACTTTCTTGTGGAAGAATAGGTGCTGCATAATTACAGACACTGGTAGATTCTATGCCACAGTGGATACATCGCCGCACTATTCTAGTTACATGTGGTGGCCCAGTGCCCTATTATGTGACTTCTTATTGGTTTTTCCACCTGTTTGGCCACTACCTGTATGTGTGACTAATACCCCTTTCACAACGAAACAACAACCCGTGTTTGCCGTTGGTGTGAATTGGTCAACCCGTATTATTTGACCCTGCTCACAACCTGGGATTTACCAGACACAGCTCGGCTTCGGTGTGAAAGGGGCGACCTGGCTTACTCTACGCAGCATGGCTATCTGATGATCCTCGGTCTTGTCATGTATTTAACATGTGCAGAAACATATCCCGAAATGTTTATATAAATGATATGCTATTCCTGTGAATCTATTATAACCGAACGACACTGAAATCATCTTCACATTCGTTCAATTCAAAATTATCTTCACATTCACAGCCTATAGATTTACAGCTAGATTCACAGTTGTTCACAAGTACATCGGCTAATGGTGAATCGCCCATTAAAGACCAAATAATGTGTTACTTACATAAGTGAACAGTGTACATAGTGTGGAGTGAATCGTCAAAAGCAGGTTGAACCTGTGTCAATATCTCGCGTCAATCCTGGGATTTATGTGTGCAAGGGGTATTAAAAGGTAGTTAATTGCTTTTTTTCTTTCCCAAATTCTTCTATAGGTTTGCATTTTTATGTCTATTCAATAACATAAACTCAATTTTCTTTTGTAACACATTAAATTAAAACTTATGAAATTATATTTTTCATGGATCGTTAACCTTTATTCCTGTGTGGTTCATTACTGGGCCATTATAAATGTCAATGTATAATTAACTGTTCAGTAAACATGAATGTGGTCATTTTACATGGCATTCTAATGAAGAGTTATGTCTGTTGCATTAGTTTTCTGAGAAACGTCATAGCTCTGATAACATGCTGTATCACACAGGTACCTGATGCTGTATGGACACTAATACAATTGTAGCAATTTAGTAGGTCAAAGTAATGCTGCTTGACATGGTTGGAGAGTGGCTGGGATCAACATTTGTCCTTAACTTTGACTAACAGTAAAATCTATATTTATTTATTTATTTATTTAATTAACTAATTAAATAAATAATTGAATACAGGCCAATTACATGTGTGGATGGGGAAAAAAAAGGCAGAGGAAAAAATTTATTATATTCATGTTTTTGTGTGTGCATGTGTGTGTGTGTGTGTGTCTATGCATCTGCCTTTTTTTTTTTTTTTACCAATCGCAGTATATTAAAAGGCACCTAGAACAATGAGACATATTTCCAATATTTCTAAAGTCAGTTAAGGTAGAGACAGAATTATGTGCTTGTTTTAAAGAATGTCTGTGTCTGGGAACTGGGGACCTGTTTATTTCATTCTCCTCTTTCCTCCAACCTTTCACCTGATTTTTAAGTTTTATTTTGTAATTTGTTCAAACTTTGCAAGTTTGTGCCACCCTCTAGCATTCTATTGTGCAGATTTAATGCTAAGAACTTTATTCCTTTCATTTTAAAGGGATAGTTCACTCTATAGTTTCCGTTGTTTATATTATTTCAGTTTTAGTGTATATTTTTGGTTGGCCCCGGCAATATTGAAGATATTTACAGAAGTTTCTGATGACCTGTCGGCTTTACAATGACTACACGGGCATTAAGGACCATATTACATCTTCAATACTACACTGGGCAAGTCCTGCTCTTCCTCCCGAGATTTATTCCCATTGGGGTGTTTTTTTCTCACCACCACTTGAGTGTTTTTCTTCCCTCTGGGTAGTTTTTTATTACCCCATTTTCCCTTTTTTAAATTTGTTTATTTGGAGGGGGTTCAGGCCTGGTTTTTGGAAAATTTACTAAAGCAAGTAAATGAATGAATTAATTTATTAGTTTAGTTTATATCGGTCATTAACATTTTCTTTACAAAGATGTGTGTACATAGATATAAATAAATAATAATAAGTCATTTTTCCAAAAGGTGTGTCAGATAAAAAAAATCAATATTAAGATGACCGAAAAGGTGTAGGAAGAAGCCTTAGCTCATTTGACCTACCCTTAAATTCATTAATATGTGTAACTTTGTACAGTGATATTATGTGCCCAGAGGTTGTACATAAGAACACATTTAACTTTATAACATTTATTCACAATTATAAACATAAATATTTGTTTTTTTTTGCCCTGCTTCTTTCCTTGAACTCAGCGGTCTGAAGTTATGTGCGCCGTAGGAAATAGTTTCAACAAACAATAGTAAGATTCAACTTTTTTTATGATAATTATAATAAATGTACACATATACAACCTCTGGAGGCATGTGACTATGCAAGTTGTTCTGGAAATACTTTCAATGTCTTGTTTTTCCTTAGACTCAATGCCACTATACCAGCCATTGTAAAACCATCTGGTCATCAGAAAGTTATGTAAAATATCCTTCCTTACACTAAAAAAAAAGGTCTGTGTGCCCATCAAAAACATATGTTAAACTGAAATAACATCAAAATGAAGACAACTAATGAAAATACTCCTTTAAAAGAACATGAAATTCTGAAATTAATTTTCCCTGCTTTATGACAGCACCTCAATATGACTGATCAAGCTATTGAATCATACCTTTATTCTGAATGAATCCAGACAATTCCATTACCACACTGTGGGAAATTGACTTTAGCTGAATGTTAATAGGACAGAGCCAGGCACAAAGACACGGGCATGTCAAGGGCACAATTAAAAATTAAAAAAGGGTTTCATGGCTGAATATGTTATTTTTTTATTTTGAAAATGTATTATACGTTTGGTTTAATTTGTCTTGCTACGGTCATATCTTCGGTCTCGGGAACAAAATTAATTTCCACCATTCACGTTTCATCGTGCCTGCACGAATATAGGACAGGAGAATAAGACTATTTCTATAATGACCTTTTTTCCCTTTTGTTGAAGCTTCATCACTTGCACAACGTTTCAAATGGACGACGCAAATGTGCCCAGAGACAAATTCAGCACGTGCCTTGAAATGTTTGAAAATGACACAGCAGTGTGAACCTGCTCATGTTGCCTTATAGCAAACACTGATGAGCCTGATATCTACCACCTGCAGTTTTGCAAGGAGAGATAATGGTATATATCCATGTTTACAGGATCAGCAGTATGTGTAATCCCCGTTCTTTCTGTTCTTGGAGGGCAGGTGGGGGCACAAATTATAATGAAAAGCTTGTGTAGAGTTCCCAGGGTCTAATCACTGCCCAATTTCAAATGAGAAGGCCTAATTAAGATGGATCAGCGTCCATGAGAGATTAGACTTCAGAAGAAAGGAGGGTGATCAGCACACGGAAATCCATCACGTTCGTCTTGACAACAGAAGTTTTCCAGCACTGCGGAAGCTGGAAAAATATAGAGGAACTCTTTAGGGGAATGATGTATAAATATAGAAAGGCACAACTATGACTGAGTCAATCCAGGGGTCCAATTCACTAAACCCCTGGATTCATTAATACTGTAAAGTTATCTGAATAGAAAGGCAGAAAAAATAAACTAAAACGAAAATCTTCCAGGATGAATCCAATGTAATTCTAAAAAAAAGCATTATTTTTACCTTGAGAGGGCTTTCTCGGCTTGTTAATTTGGTATTTATATATTTTTTGGATTGGATAGCACATTTTTTAATAAGACTATAGCCTTTGAGGTTGAAGGGGTAAATGTTCAGGACAGGAAATTCTAAGGAATATTTTCATCAGAGGTTATCAAGCTCTTGAAAATGCCAATGAAACCGAGGGCATGTATATGTATTGAACTTGGACAATATCTTTCCTCATAGCTAGACCTAATGAAAAAGTTATATCATGATATGGGAAAATATTAAATCCATATTTTCTATCTTATTCTGTTTTTTGTTTTTTTTTAGATGAAATTACATTTGAGGGTTGCAATATTTGATAAATTTTCAAATATATCAAGTACATTTTACATACATTTAGAATGCACTGAATAAATGTATCTGTGTGGCTGGTGAATTTCATTACAAATACCACACAGACTGAACAACAAATTATGCCCCCACCTGGCACCATGGGAGTCAATATGAGCCAATCAGACCACAAGATACACAAGAACATTTCCATATCCATTTTATGGTACATTCACTTGAAACAGGCTCAAAGTCATGCAGTGCAACCTGTGTCAACCTGGTTTAAGAAATCAGTATTGTCAGTGTTTGTGACTTATTCTTGACCACAAGGAGAAAGTGAACCAAGTCTAGGAGTTACTGTATGTGCTCGCACAACATGTAATCACTGAACCCTGACAAGAAGTGTGGATCAAAACAATGGATAATGTAAAAACAAGGTGCAGCAGCCCGGCCAAGAATAATTAAAAACAAACCTAGCTAAAACTACTACTGACAAACTAAGTTAGTTATTTACTTTATTTACTTCGATATGAATGCAATGTTTTCTTTTCCACAGATGTATTCTGTTATTAGTTAAACCCATGATGGATTTTGTTATGTGACTTCTGCAAACCTTTAAAGGGGAATTCCATACAAAAATGATGTTTGGTTTGTAGAAAAGTAGCGCTCCTCCTGATTAAAATGAGCCAGCAGCCAACTTTCTACCTGTAGTGAGAGCAGAGATATAGCCCCAAACTACTGCGTATGTACCAGGTACCTACTTTACTGTGAACTACAATGGCCAAGAGAGCTTACAGTTTATGGGCGGAGTCAGAAAATGCCAGTCACACTGAATAACGTTACAGAAGCAGAGGCCAAGGGGCTGGGCATTTTACTGCTTGTGTAGTGCCTGTCTGCACTGCAGCGTTTCTAAGTTAGAGACGAGAGAGGCCACGTAACTCGCTGGCAAGTTAGCCACTAATGTATCAGTTATACTGAGAAAATACCACCATCATTAGCTCAGTCTCCAGAAAAACCATGGAAATACCGGCCTTCATTTATTTACGTTTGGTATCGTGAAAACATTAGCCAACCTAGCCAGAAGTCTATAACACTTGCTAGGCTACGCACCCCGGTTTCATGTCGGAAAATCAACCCCGATCTCCCATTTTTCAGTATGGAATGCTTTTGTATCGACCAACATGCTGATACAGAATATTAAACATATACAATTAAAAGTTAAAACGTCATTGTTGTAGGCTATTTGTTAGTAGTTTTAGCTATGTTTGCTAGCAAAGCCAAAACTTTCCCAGTGCAACTCGAACGCACTGATGTCGGTAAAAACATGGAAATTATGCATTTATCACCCCGATATCCGACCTCCTTCCATTAACGTATGCAAGGTTAGCTACTAGAGCCTCCATGGCAAACATTTTAAAAACCAATGTGTTTTCATGTCAAGAAACCTGCTGCTAACAACAGCTAACGCACTAGCCCAGAAAAAAATACATTGCTTCTGTAATCGAATGCTCAAAGCGAAACCGTTCAATTAGCTAATGTTAGTCTACTTAATGGTCATGGATCATAATGTAACGTTAGTTGACATGGTTGATTCAATAAGCCAGAGAAAGATGTATGGAATCGGGGAATACCGGAGGAGCTCCACTCTGTAACTGACAGCACTTTAGTCCTGTTTGGTTTAGTTTGCCAAAACATCTTTAGGAAATAACGTAGCCTATCAATGTAATTTTCTGACATGCTTGCTATGTAATTTACACGCCCACTTGAAAACACTGTAGAAAACACTTTCAAAAAGAGCAAGTGGTAGAGGTATAAGTCATTTTGACGTAGACCTCTCCCGAACTTTATATTGAAATAACTCAGTAGATTTTTTTTTTGGCCAGCCACAAAGAAAGACTTAATTAGATATGCCTTGATCTGTTCAATAAGGCTAATGTTGTTTTTGGGTGGAATTCCCCTTTAAATGCCCTCATCTGGAGGACTGTCTGGGTTGAAGTCAAGCAACATAACTCTCTTCATAACCATAAAGAAAAATATGGTAGTGTCACACTCACACCTGATGATGGTTTATGGGTAAATTAAAAATACAAAATGTCCAATGACAACACAGCCACAAGTATCCATTCCTTGCAATGGTGTAAAATTTCCCATGGAAGTGAAATAGTAGCAAAAATAAAAAAAGTAAATACAATGATATATGTGTCATAATATTAAATAATACTAAATAACAAATAAACATTGCTGTACAAGCAGTTTTGTTGTTGCTTGAATCATGTATGATTGCAAGTCCATACCCCATTGCATTAGGACTGAAATCTGGCCTAAATGTATTCCCCCAAATTAAATTTATCATTTTGTCTACTAGATGATCATTTAAGTTTCCAACCACATTTCTTCACATGCTTAATGTTCACTCATAGGCAAACATGTTTAGCCCATCTGAGTAAAACAAAATATTGAAGACCATCAGATATTACCTGTGACTTTACAGGGATAGTTCGGAATTTTGGACATAATGTCTCAACTACGACTTACCCATGATGTAGTTGATTGATGGAAACCATTTTCAGATAATTCCATGCTGTCCCTTCTTTTGGACATACACACATTGCTAATGCTAGCGCAACTCTAAGGTAACTGCTAGCATCCTCTACCAAACACACTTAAACACTCCACAGTGCACCCAAAGCAAATAAAATACGACGACAGTCTATCGTGGTTATTTTCAGTGATTATACCATCATTTTTGAAGTAAAACTATCGTTGAATCCTTTACTTTGTGCTGACCTATATTCTCTGTGGAAGTACGGCGGCGGAGCGATATTTTATGTTACCTACGAATGTAGTGCCAGCACTGGTAGACTACAACAACAAAGACGACCAACAAGTTGCAATGGCCACGTTCGCTCCGCCGCCGTACTTCCACAGAGAATATAGGTCAGCACAAAGTAAAGGATTCAACGATAGTTTGACTTCAAAACATTTTTATGTTCATAATTGGAATGATAATACAAATTCACTGAAAAAAGAGGTTGGTGTCTGGAATAATGTGTTCTGTGGTTTCCAGCAGACAGAAACTGACTCAGCCAAATCCACAGACTGCACTCGAGGGCTACATTTAGCCAATCAGAACCTGGAGTGTTTTAGGCACAACCTTCCTGAGTGCCTGTTACTTGCAGTCAGTATGTGTAGCTCGTTCCATCGCTCTCCTCACTTGACTCCTCCAAACTTGATTGTTTTACTATTGATCTTCACTGAGCATACTCTCTTAAATGTTTAAATAATCTGACCTAGACACACCAGAGGGCCTTCTCTGCTTTACATGGCATACTATATACACCAGACAGTGTCTGATGTCCGTCTTTTTGATTCACTGCCAACAATCTATTTTTTCTTTTGTTTTGTTGCATTGTGGATCTAAGGGCATTTTCTAAAATCTATTGCCAAGAGCAGCATATCATTAACTCTCTCCAGTGGCCCATTTCTTATGTTGGCTCGGTCTCTGCCCTACAGATCCTACTTTTCAATGATTTCTTGCACAAATATCCATGTAGGTTTTATAATAACGTGAACAAAATAGTTTATATACTACTACCCACAGCCAGGTCATCAAGGTTCTTTCTTTTATATAGGCTATTTATAAAGCAGGTTTTACATTGGCTCGGAAAGGTACCTATAATGATTGAATAGCTTAATTTGTTAATGCTGGCATACAATATAATGAATCAGCAGGCCTAGCGAGTAAACTTTCTAATTAGCTCTCAAAGACATTGTATCGATAAATGAATATAAAATATTAAAGTATTACTGTAACATTGCTCAGTTAAGCTCCCCAACAACGAATTCACGACAGTTTAGAACAGTGTTCTCCATTGACTTTCATTATTACGTGTATCTTGTTATGGTCTTTCACTATCTTTGGTTACGCACTGAAGGTAGGCGGGACAACGGATTGAAATTAGGGGCGTGTCAAAAACCTTAAACATTGATTGGGTCTTACACTAACCAGGAAGGATATGTCTGAGGGGGGTCGAGTAAAAGCCAAAATTAAACACTAATTTTCTAACTGGAAATATTATGGCTTGCGGTACAGCTTTTATGAAATTGATTCGTCGGCCCGCATGTGGGGGTACTTGTAAGTGTTTTCTGCAATAAACTGCTCGCTAACGCTAATTTTCAGCAGAGCGCCTTTACTCTTGTTTTATTTTTTCGAGAATGAAGTTATGTTACCCGTTCGTGTTTGTAAGGTTACTTTGTTTTAGCAAAGCTGTCTAACTGATTACGTTTCTGCTAGATTTGTGTAACGTTTGCTGGCTAACATGGCCTAACTAGTAACATGGTAGCTACTAACTACTACAACGATTAGGTTGACTGACGTGACTGTGATGCATTTGGCTTATGTTGCGTTAGCTTAACAGGGTATTTTTTTTCCAGTTCAATGTCTGCTTGTGAAGTCATGTTTACTTTGCCCTTGGGAAATAGTACAAGCTAGTTACCTGGATAACCGAGTAACTAAACTAACAATTAGTGGGCTAGTTAGCAGATTGTGTGGCTGCTACCTACAGTCGACAAGGATATTTCATTGATTTATTTTGAATAATAGTAGTAATACTAATACTTATTATTATTATTATTATTAATAATAATAATAATAATAATAATAATAATAATAATAATAATAATAATAATTAATAATGATGTGAAGTAGATTTAAAAAATTATATATATATATATATATATATATATATATATATATATATATATATATACAATATAATATAATTTAAGTATACATTCCTCTAAAAAATAATGGTCACTGGTTTGAATCATCAGTATATAAAATCTGATTATTATTGCAATGCATTCCTTAATCTATTGATTCTCAAAACTGCGCAGAACATTCCTTAACATTCATTAACCGAGGGGGCATTTCACAAAGCAAGATTACTGAGTTAGCTGGATAACTGCACTGAGTGAAACCCGGAATACGGCTCTTTTTACTTCAGTCCACGTTGCAGATTTGGGAGGGTCCGGGGTTTCACACAGTGCAGTTATCCAGGTAACTCCGTAATCCTGCATTGTGAAATACCCCCAAGTGGTTAATCAGCCAAAACAAAAGCAGCAAATGAGGCAACTCTGCTGTGCATCTTTCATTTGGATTAAGCCAATGTACAATTAACAAATCCCATTGCAGTAATATGTAGCCTGTAGCACCGGGCGGCACGGTGGTGCAGTGGTTAGCACTGTCTCCTCGCAAGAAGGAGGTTCTGGGTCCGTGGAGTTTGCATGTTCTCCCTGTGTTTGCGTGGGTTTCCTCCCACACCAAAGACATGTATGTCAGGTTAGGTAAACTCCTGCCATTGCCCTTGACCAATGCACTAGCCTCTGAACTGGAGTTGGTCCCCAGGCGCTGCACTGTGGCTGCCCACTGCTCCTAAGCAGTTAGGATGGGTCAAATGCAGAGGACAAATTACCCCACGGGGTCAATAAAGTATCACTTAATTTAGCCTAATCAGCATGGGATAGTGATTAGAGATTAGAGAAGTGTCTTTGTGGTTGTGGAGCTGCTGTTACACATTTTGAAACCTGCATGGTTAATTTGTAAATGGTAAGTAAAGTTGCCATGAATTAAGGCAATCCAGTTATTTTTTTCTGATTTCAATCACCCATTGTTTCCCATCAGGCCAGACTTAGTCTAGTGGGAAAGTGCCAGCGCACAGGAGCCATGGCCTCGGCTGTGACCTGGAAGCAGTTCTCTGCTGACTCCCCAGAACACATCAGCAGATATCCCATTCCGTACAAGAAGGATCTTCCCTACGACATTGTAGAGCTGATGGAAGAGGTGGAGAGCAAGGTTAGAAATGTTTGGCTTGTGTACATCTGATGTGTGCATGCTGTTCATTTGTTGTTCAGGTAAATGGTAAACGTATTCTGGAGGCCCTTACTTGTCAGGCTGGTGACATTAGGATCCTATTGACCTGACCAGGTTGATACTGATGTGGTATACGTCCAGTTAACTTCCATGGACAAACTGGACATGCTTTGCTAATAAACCAGTGGTCAGTCGCTATCAGGATAGCTTTTCACGCCTACTAAACCATTGATATATAATGTAATGCATAGTAATACAATTTGCTAGAACCAGTCATTTTGAAGGGAACAAATCTCACAAACATCTCTGTCCAGACAAACATCTCTGTCCAGGGCCTCTGATGTCAGTTTTAAGAATGCAGCAACAGTGATTATATTAACTTTATTTTTCCACTTTGCTCCCAGGGTGGGTTTTTGCCCAATGTGTTCAAGGTACTCGCTCATCGGCCATCGGAGTTTCGAGCGTTCTTCGCCTACTACAACGCCTTGATGAACCAGGAGACGGGTAGGCCTGTTTTCCAGGCAACACTGTGCTTTTACATTCACATTTACAAAAATGCTCAAGTGTAATAGTAGCATAGAAGCATGATTTAGCCAGGCAAGGCTCAGGTGTAACAGGATTAAAATGGTATTATTTACAGTGGGAGCGGTAGCACGATAATCTGCTCTGTTGGCGTTATCTATGTGACAGAATATCGGTCTGTTCCCCAGGCAAACTGACAAAAGCGGACAGGGAGCTGATCGTGGTGGCGACCAGCATCCATAACCGCTGCCTGTACTGCGTGGTATCGCACAGCGCCCTGCATCGCATATACTCCAAGAACCCCACGCTGGCCGACCAGGTGATCGCGCACGCCATTATTGAACGGGACGTTCATTTGGCAGAGTGCACATGCTTTAGCGTCTGTGGCAGCGCTAACAAATCTATTGCTACAGTACTTGTCAGTCCAGTTCCTCTGACGTGCATGTTTCAAATATTTAAGCACGTGGACAACTTTCCTCAGTAGCTTCAAAAAAGCATAATGCATCTGAGAGCAGTGCTGATCTTGGATCAGTATTGCCTTTTTGTTGATAATAGACAAGGTTAGGATATGGCAGTGATCTCAAAGTCCAGTCCTGGAGGGCCACAGTCTCTGCTGGTTTTTGTGATTTCCTTTCAATCAGCAGCCAATTTAGGCCTTGGAAACAAAGTGTGCAGACTCTTTAGCCAATCAATGACTTAAATTAAACACTTAAGTGCAGGAACACATCGAAAACCAGCAGACACAGCGGCCCTCCAGGATTTGAGTTTGAGATCCCTGGGATATGGAGAGGGGAAACCTGATCTTAGATCAGCAACTTCTCCTCTGAGATTTTTTTAAACACGGAAGAAAACAATAGAAAACAAAACAATATGTTCATTAGTGAATTGACGTGATTAAGAGAAGGGCGGAGTGAAAAAACAGCACACAAGTAGCCCTTTAGTTTTTTTTTTTTTTTTACTATCCTGTGGAGTAGGGAAAAATCACGTAACTGACTTGATGTCTCCCCCTGGTGGCAGGTGGTAGTGAACTACGAGAACGCGGAGCTGAGCGCCAGGGAGAGAGCCATGTTGGACTTCGCCCTGGCCATATGCCGCAGCGACACCATCGACGACGGCCACTTCCGGGACCTGGAGGCGCACGGCTTCGACCGCGAGGACGCCTGGGACATCGCCGCCGTCGCCTCCTTCTTCGCCATGTCAAACCGCATGGCGCACCTCACGGACATGCGGCCCAACACCGAGTTCTACAGCCTGGGCCGCGTGCCGCGGGACAAGGGCAAGGACGGAGGCAAGGGCGAGGGCCGGCGAGAGTCTGACTGATCTCACGGCCCGTGGGCTGGCGAACCCCCCCCCCCCCTGTTCACACATGTCCCCTGCACACCTTCCCTGCTATGTCTCTGACCTTAAAGGTCGCCTAGAAATGTTTTCCGTAAGAAGATCAATCAATTACGACTATAGCTTAACGTAGCTTACTGTCCGTTTCATGCACAAAGCTTTCACATTCATTATTTTTTTTGTAGGGATTAAAATTTTTTACAGAGCTACAGTATTTGTTTGGTAAATAACTTGTAACTCAACAACTGATAAAATTGGCTGAAGGCCCCACACATTACACAGGTCTCTGCTTAATTTACTGTAAGTATCGCCACAATTTAATTAAGTTGCATTCCTCCACTTGTGAAGTGTCATGTTGTTTTGGTAAATAATTAAATTAACAGTGTTTGTTTTGCTCTTGCAAGTTTCATAAAAAAAAAAAGAAATATATAAAAATTGAACATACACCAGCAACTTGCATTTGAAAGGATATTTTAAAGGAATGCTGAGTGTTCAATTGGATATATGCAGAGCGGTTTGCTAATTAATGATGTGTTAATTGTGTGAAAGTTTTTTTTTTTTTTTTTACATACATTGTAACTGCATAGGCCCAAATCTGTTGGCAACAACCTGGTGTTTGGTCAGTTTGGTTCTACGCTGCTATAACTTAAAATGTATATTCAAGGTGTAGAGGTTTTAAGAATAAACAGAATGGCTGATATAACTGTGTCATTACCACATTAAACAAATTGGGCCTCATTCACAAAACCTTTCTTAAATTCTTCTTACTTTTGTTACTTAAGAAAAGTTCCTACAAAAAAAACAATCACGCAATTCATGTACATGTCGATTTTGTGCATATCTCAGGTGTATCGGATGATGAATTCCATTTGTTCTTAAATTGGGTCCACATGCCTGTTCATGTTGATTAGCATAAGGAAACACCCTAGCAATCCCATGCAGTCTTCATGGTGATGTGTCAACATCCGCCATTCATCGCTCTCCACAAACATATCTACACGGTCCCTAAAGACATGCTCTCTCCCCAAGGCACAATTAGCCAAGTAGGCTAATCCCAAAGCAGCAAGTAAACCAGTGCTTAGTGTTGGGTTTGCTGCATGATGTTAGTAACCATCATCATCAATCACTTTTACCAATAAACCAAATTAATTACGTATTCCGAACAAGGTTATTATCATAAACTAAGGCAAAACTTAGGTGTAAAAAAACATAAATAAAAAAAATTAAACTGGCAAAACCATTTTAAACTGAAATTAAAATAAAAATGGTAAATAAAAATAAGAACTATTGAAATATGTGCGGTTATTCAGATATGTTAGTTAATGTAGTTGAAATCATATCCTATTTCGAACTAAAATTGTACTGATAAAAGATTTTGTTGTTAATATGAGGTCTGTAACTACTTCTAAATTAACTGCATAAATAATAAATAATTCAACTTCTGCGTTATATGCTTTTACGCATGTTTCCAAACATACATTGCTTTTGATCGTACCAAAGATCTAATTCAGATAAGAAAAGAAAAAAAAAAACTAATGAATACCGAAAAGTTTGTGGAAACGACCTTAGTTTACAATCAAATCTGATCATATCCATGTTTTGTGAATGTGGCCCATTATGTGGTTCAAGCGTGTAAAAGGAATCCATCGAAACACCCTTTTTCCCAATGTGGCCATTAGAAGAGATCTTTTAAATGTGTCTTCCAGTCTTAGTGTTAGGGCAGTGTAGGGTGCTCCCTTGGTTGGTTTGCTGCAAAGCTGCTGTTCAGTGTAATCACATAAGCCCTTCGCCAAATCAGTAATATGCTTTATTTACTCAGATATCTGTCTGGTTGGATAAACACTGGGAAGCCAAAAATAACTTTGTTTGTGACAGTAAGCATCAGGACAATGGATAGATGTGAAGCTGGCTGAATGAAAGGCCTAGAGAAACCTGTTTAGCCAACAGGCATGAATCAATGCTGGCCTTTCATCTCTGATAAGCTGAACGGGATTTAGTAGAATACCAGTCAGAGCTTTCATGGCAGCAAAAAGGTCACAGTAGTGCTATATGTACAGAAAGTGGGGTTTAGTAGTTTTTGTTTATTTTGAAAAGGGTCTCAGTTGGTGTTCTTTGTTTTATTGCTGCCATCCTGAATTACTTTTCTACTAAAATGTGCTTCTGTTTAATATTTTGACATGAAAACATTACAATTGAAATATCATTACCCATGTATTTTGCAATCTGATTAGATATTTTATAGTTCAAAATTATCAGAGAAGTTCACTGCAAAATAAAAGTGTTTCATTTTTTAACACTTTGAAATGTTCAGTGACCCATGTATTGCTGTTTGCAATCAACATGAATATAAATTCAGATGTATTGTGTACAGTTTAAAATTCCATCACACTAATATCACACCACAGTAGAGGCCACATTGTGAACAAGATTCTGAAAACCACTGAAAGCACTAAAATTCTGTAAATAATATATGTAAAACCTGGTAATTGCAGAAATATATGTTTTTACAAAAAAATAAATTGTTCCTTTTTTGTGCTATATGCTTATAGATGTGCATTGGGAAGGTATATGTTCTGAAAGATCTGTATAAATGACTTAATCTATTTAAGTTAATCTATTTTTGTGCACAGATCAAAAAGAGGCCTGACTGAATTACTTTAGGCATTTTAGTGATACAGTTGCAAGCATTGGAACTGGCCAATCAGCGTACTTTCCACAGTAAATGCTCTCTGGAACTACACTTACATTCAATTTTGACTGTCCGTTATGCTAAAGGCTAAGATCTAAGCCCAAGCGCAGGGGGTAAATCATGGAACTGTATTCATGTGTCCACTAGAGGGCCACATTTTCTTACTTTCCCCTCACTAAGAATTTAATATGGAGGCAATTTTAATGTGTGCATTGACACCCAAGCAACCCAAACATGTACACACGGGTATCAAGTTGTCTGCTAATTAGCTATTTCGCTTCCAAAACTCTGAAGTTGTGAACAGTGAAAATCTTAATTTTGTCCAATAATTTGAGAAAGTGCATGTGAGTCTAAAGTTCACCTGTGGTTATCAAAATGCACATGGTAATCCTCACAAGCACAATATTCTAGGACTTTATTTTGTATGGACTTTAATTGCCATTTTTATGCTCATGTTTGTCCATATCTATTTTTGTGTGCATAGTGCCATTTTGTGTATGTTTGTGTGTGCAATGCAACATTCTCTTGAGATCTTGAGCCATTGAGTACACTTAGGACCCCTCTCATCCCAAGTAATGCTATACTGAAAAACAGCGACATGTTCGTTCTTTGCGGATACAGGGCAGGTTTAATTATGGGGCATTCTCCCCAAGCACTTCATTTATATATGGGCTATAGCCTATCGTTTGCTAACTCTTGCGCATTTACTTTCCAATACCCTTGTGTATTACTTTTCAAAGGGCCTGGTTCTTTTAAAATTAAATGTGCTTCAATATTTCTTCTCCCCAATTACCACCTGCCACATTTTTGTTCTCTTTCAATGCACTCATGCATGAGTACTGCATTACATTGCATTTACATTACCGCCATTTAGCAGGCATTCTTATGCCGAGACTTACAGTGCCGTTATTACAGGCTACCCGGTAATGCAGGAGAGCTTGAAGCATGTCTCTCCCTTATGAGTATCTGTTGGGATGAACATATCTAGTGATATCTAGTGCATGTCAGATCATACAGTGTTATCTTTAATCCAGCTGTACTACCGCAAGCTTTCTGCCTTCTTTCAGAATCAGTATCATTCACAAATATGCCCACCAGAAGGCAGCATTGCTCTTTGCCAATAAAGAAGCCTAACTTGCTTTCTATGTGTAGCCCATCCCCTATTAGTGGTCAGTACAGTGCAAAGCTATTTAAACACGATTATAATATATCATAATATACTGAAACTCTTCAGACGTCACAAAGGCACTGATCTCAATAGAACCAAACCCAAATTAGCAAGCAGTGATTTCTACTGTATAATGGCAGATGCACACCCATTAGAAAAACAGTGTGCCCTGGCACTACATGCATCCAATGCCCACAAATATACATTGAGCTATGATGTATTAATTCTGCAGCAGCTATTTTACTGTGCGTGACATTATATACACTGATCTATATGACATTATATACACTGATCTATTGCGTGGTGATGCCCTCACCTTTGATCAGAAGTTAAAGAAATGTATTTGATGGTATGTAAATCACTGTAATGTATACCAGGGATATGGAACTACAAACTCGAATTATTAGGAACAGAAGTTGTTCACAATATATGCCTCTTTTAGTGGATTCTGTTCTAGGATAAGGATATGCCACTGCCCAACAGAGAGGAGATATGTGTAACTTACTTCCAACTTTTTGAAAAGTTCTATTCTTTTATTTACTTATAAAGCGTATCATTATTATTTTATTTTCTATGGGCTGAAAAAATATAAATGCAACTTAAGGATTGCATAATTCATGCAGGACAGGTTTAGACTATGACTTGAAATTCAAAAAGAGAAAGACCGAGAGAGAGAGAGAGAGAGAGAGAGAGAGAGAAGAAAATATTCAGGAAATATGTAGTTTTAGTCAGCATGAATAAGATCACGCACAGAGAAAATGGCTGATGTAATCTAATTGTAAATAGCCTTTTAATTTCCTCCCCTTAACTTTCACTTTTAAAACTACTTTAATCTCTGTAAATTATTCCTCTGTGTCAATCCGTGTAGTCCCAACATTTTGTGTATAGCAATGTGTACAATTTAAGGGTTCAGCTGAGGTGAAAAATCTGTTCATGAATATGCATTCGATTTATGATTTCAGGTTAAGTGATTCATCATGTATACTTTTTTTCCCCCTGCCTTCATTCTGCCTTAATCTTTAAACTTTAATTCAAGGAAGTTTCTCGGGCAATTTAAACCTTGCAGACCGAGTATGCGTGAGAATACTGTATCACAGTGATATGCCGGTGATTTTGTTATGATATTAATCATAAGTGCAGTTTACAATACCACCATTCGGATAGAATAGATGTAAGACATTAAATTATTGGGGTGAATTATTTATGAAGTGGCAAAGGGTTGCTTACAATAATTGTTGCTTACAATTATGACATAGCAAACTTCAAGAGGATAGGCATCTCTCTCTCTCTCTCTCTCTCTCTCTCTCTCTCTCTCTCTCTCTGTTTATGATACATTTACTGTAGATATATTTCAGGTTTTCTATGTCTCCTGGTTGTACCGATGGAGATCATTGTCACAGTGCTCACGTTTCATGTGATTTCGACAGTATGGAAAAACAAATCCCCTGCAGAACTGGACATTCAGAGAGAATAACACTGCAGAGTGGAGCACGGGTGGGTATGGGGCAATGACCCTGTCAAAGCAATGCAGAGAACACTGAGAATGGATCACTGCGTAGGAAGTGCCATGGTGGCGGATCACGCCCCCAGGCACCTGGGGGGTGGGGGGCGGTCCACATATGCCTAGAGAGCTGGCCACACTAAGGGCTATGCCACGCGTCCCGCCACCGTACAGCATTACATATACAGTTGCCTGGTGGGAACTCGTTAAACACGCCAAAGTTTTTCCTTTTTATTTTTTTTTTACTTCTGCACGTCTGACGTCTGAGTGATGGATGCTATCTCAGGTTGGGCTGAATGGTTTCCAGGCACACATATATAGTAATCCCCATGGGGGAGAACAGTACTCCGTCACTGGGAGAGGGTGGAATGCCCTGATTTGTCTTTTGAAATCAGGCAGACTCCAGTTGGGTTTTACATTTTAAATGTGACACAGACAGCTATATCTCTCATGCGGTGTCTGTCACACGAGCCCAGATTTATAAATGCGAACTTCAGATTCTAGGTTGTAACCGACAAAATTGTGAAACATTTGCAGGAAATGCTGCAAATGTTCTTAAATTGTTAAAAACAATTCCGCCTTTCGAAGCCCTGGATTGGACTAGGGGGCAGGATGTCAAAGGGTGGGCTTTGACATCAAGCCCCGCCCTCCTGCAGCCTGCAGTCTGACGCCTCTAGGGCACCACGGGTGTTTCTCGAGTTCTTGTCCTGAGCCTGTGTACCATTTCAGTGCTTCCCCAATAATGTGTCTGAAGGGAGCTCGTGCACCTTAGTTCCTTTACACATCCCGATGCTGTGTGCCAACACAGTCACCCTCACATGTTAAGCATCTCAAACGACAAGATGAACGAATGAGGCACTTGGTCACATTCTCAGCAATGCACCTTCAGCCTTACACATTAACACCTTCAGCCTCAATTATATTGTAATATCATAACCGTGTGCGTAACGATGTTGTGAAGAAACAATCATGACAATCGGTTTGAGTGCGGTTAAAGTATAACTGCATAAACCCAGCAGGCCGGGTAAGTGCAAATCCTTAATATTTATGTGAGGTAAGTGCAAAATGCTGAATATTTATGTTGCCAGTAATTATTGATAGAAGCACACATAATGGAACGATTTTAAAATTTATATGACCCATACACATTGCTGATATTAATGCGCTGTGTGATGAATTCTGTGAGAAGGCGGCAACATTGAGGGTGCAAATAGCCAGGCTTCACAGACAACGATGGTTGAGGTGAAAGCAACATAGGGAGGTAGAAGTGGCACAAAAACATGTATGCGGGCCTCTCAGACAAAACGCAGTCTTCTTAGCTGATCATTACCTAGTTTGATGGTTTGAAAACAAAATGTATCTGCAAAATCCTGACAAAAACGTTTTATTTTTTTTCCCCTTTGGCTTCCCGAAATTAAATTTCCCATCTTTCAATTTCCCCTTCCTACCTCACCCCCTCTCCTTTGAAACCTCCATCGCATGCTATACCTGTTTTATTCTATTTATAGTTCCTACTCATTTTGTACCCTGATCACAACCCAGACAGAACGTACGTAAGTGCTCATCCCCGTCCAACCGTCCCTGCAGATACAGTGTGACTTTTGTATCTCATATATCCATTCACTCGCTCCCAGGCCATATGGCTCCATGATTGTGTGAACTCTCACCAGAACTTTGATGTAGACCCCATAGCTTTGGCCATATTGACAGTGTGTTCTCTGGCGTACTGATACAGGCAAACATCCTGTGGCTAAGTAAAAAGGCCATTCAGCCCATCACAAACTAGGCTAACCTGAGTGAACAAAATTAGCACGCTATTAAAATTTTCTGCCAGTTATATACATCAAACTAGTTGAAACTACTTAAGTTACAGTTGGTAAATTATGTGAAGTAGTCTTAAGTAACATCTACGATTGCGAGACATGGTACGTGCTTCTCAGTTAGCCTACTGTCTACTGTCTACTGTCAAGAGGCCGTTGGCAGCACTCGCCTGAAAAATGGGATGGTTCAGTGAAGCTGACTGCTCTCTCGAAGCCCGGAGGGAAAACATGAGAGTTTGGGGAGAGCCATGGGCAGGACACTGAGGTAAACACTTCCATGTACAAGAGTGTGAGATCACTGCCTCCCGCCCTGATTTGACCCTGGCACACTGGGCGCATCAAAATCCCAATCCCCCAGCCCTTCTGCCTGCTGAGTGTCAGACAGCGTAACATGACTTGTGATGTTCTTTCATGCAGTTGCTGCTTATTTTGTTGAGTCTGATGATTTATTGGGTCATTAGCGCTACAAAATTTAAGTGTTTAGCACACCTGAGCGTACTGCGAGAACTCGTTTATTTTAAGAAGTTGTTTAATACAATGCCTTTACATTTTAGGTAGGGGTGGATTTAGTATCTCTGTGAGCTTGTGGCCAGATTGGACAGCAAGCTGTTGACAGTTTATAGCACCCCAGGGAGGTTCTGCAAAAAACTTTCACTTTGCTATCTACCTTGGTACTTTTCTCACCTTCTTTAAAACAATTTCTAATACTCTTCACAAAAATCACCAATCCAAATGAAGGCCAACTAACCACACACCATAGATTGACATTTTGAGTGTGCTATTCTGGAATTTACTTGTTAGTATATCTACAAATATGCGTGGAGGCATCACATCAGGCTAGTTGATAGCTTTGTGCACAGCAACATGGCATTTGCACTTTTTCCCATAGCATGTATTTGTGTTACCCTAATGAGAGGAATGTTGTGGGTAATCTTTGCGAGCTATTAAGAAAAACAGTTCATAACAAATCTCAATTAGGGTCTTGTGGCAGCCGCCCAACTGCAGAGTGAGAGTGCGGCGGCATGACGGATGGCGGTGAAGCCCCTCACCCCGCCGCTTCATTATCTCCAAGCCGCTAATTTCAGCGCTCGTTTGCTTCGCGGCTTCGCATCGCCTCCCTGTTTTCAGACAGCCTCCGGGCGCAAGGTGACATTTGCCGTCTAAGTGAGATGTGGGAGAAGGCGGGCGCTGTTTGTCAGGCATTGCCGCGCCCACTCCCGTCAGCTGAGAGGTCGGCGTCTCGCGCCAACTTTGTTCAACGTTAATGGACATAATATAATGACTGATCATCTACGACGATGGCAGCGTATCATAAATAATAATCTGTATTAGCATAGGCTGCCTTCCCTACAGTTTCATTATGGTGATGGTTTGTCTCTCAAAATCATCGTTCCAGCTTTCATTAATTCTATACATTTTTTTATTCCTATTTTTCTCCTTAATTTGTAATGCCCAATTGTTCATACTATAACCCTGCAGTGCATTCCTGCAAAGTCCTATTTAAGACGGCACAAAAATGCACACTAATCCATTAGTTTAGCAGCTATTGTGCTGGAGAAGCTATACTATATAAAAGTCTATGGTTGTATTCAGATGGGGGTAAGCAGAGAGGGTTATGGATAGAGCATTGCGATATATTAAAATGATTGCGCCCGGCTAAGACGTCCAGAAAACACAAACTGTTGTTCTTACTAATATTCATTTAATCGTATATCCAGCTTTCAATGGCCAATATAACATTACCTCTATTTTTTTTATCTTAAACATACGGTCACAAGTGGCCACAAAATGCAAAAATAATGGATTTTGTGTCACAAAATGCTGGCCAAGTGCCGCAAAAGTACATTTATAAATTTACTAAATTCACTTGTGTGTCACATACGTAAGTGCATTTTCAGAATGGTTGTAGTGTTTAATATGATAATTATAATATAAGTGTACAAGTTTTTGTATCATCATCATTCAAAGCACATTTTCCTTTTTGTGCACAAAATGCATTAAGTTGTTGATTTTGTAGCACAAAAACCATTTAGTGGCAAAAAAGCCTTTAGTGCACAACATTTTACGTGTTAAATTTGGCGCCCCATAGCCTTTAGGTGAAAGACAGCTTTAATAATTTCATCATTATTTTAGTCAGAGTTTGGTGCATTGGCAATGTGAATTGTACATCAGGAAGTGAACTTTTTCTTCTCTAGCTATAGACTATCCTGTTCATCGGTAGTATCATCTATCCTATAAATATGAGCAGAGTCTAGTAAAGAGTGCAGCCTCTTGTTTCTTTGTTCCCTGACCTGTTTTTTCTGCCATAAGCAATGAACAAAGGCAAACATTTAGTTTCCCGCACTGTACTCCGATGGACTGGCACAACCCAGTTGGATCTACACCTGTGCATCCCCCCCACCCCTCCTTCCCCGCCCGAGCCAACAGCCTGAGCCACGCGGTCCCAGCTGCGCTCAGATAACTGTGATTATATGGGTGAATGAATCTCCCTGCTGCACTCAGGCAGTGAGAAAAACACGGAACTGTCGACACACATCAGCAGAGGCCCTGGGACAGGATGTGGGGAAAACCAACCTGGTCTCCTGCATTGCCGTGGACGGACATCAGCTGACCAACTCCGTGGGCTTGATTCAACATTTACGATGACGGAGAAACAGATAAGCTGTCCCAATTTTCTTCACAGCTCCTCGTTCTCTCCTTTCCTCCACTCGTCTCCTCTCTGCCTTTCCGCCATATACTTCTGAGTAGTGGACAAGGAGGTGAGGAGTGAAGAGTATTGGGATGCACCCCTGGTTTAAACAGTAGCACAGTGACCCTCATGTATTCTGGGAGTATGGGGATGTACAGCGAAGCAGACCTCGTACAATGTATTGTGTCCTTATCATTCCATTAAATGCATGTCCCGTGGCTCTTGTAAGCTTCTGTGGAGCCTTTATATAGCAGGGGTAATGAAACTCAAAGATCCCAAACAGCACTGGAAAACATTTTACATGCTTTACAGAAGTACAGACATGTTCAGTGAATAGCTTAGACCCAAGTTACAAGACCCTTGACAAAGGTTGCATGCAATATTGAAGGACTGGTAGGCTAAATACCAGGAAACTGTTAAAGCTGCAAGAGAAAAGTATTTTTCTGATATTTTCTTTTACCAAAAATGGTCATAGACCCAAGGTCTTGTTTAATACAAAAAATAAAATAAAGTATAGTACTTAATCCTGCTGTTAGTACTAGCCTCTGCAGCTTTTCTTAAATGGTTTGTTGACAAGATTGTGGATATTAGATAATTTCACCATCTACTCATGATCATTATGTCCCTCTTATGTACACTGCCATGCTAAATCAGTTTGAGCCCGTGTCTCACTTTTCTGAGGGAAATAGTTTGTCATATGAAGCCCACAACATGTCCCCTTGACATTGTTTCCTCATGCCTCCTTAAAGAGGCTTCTCATTGTTAGCCCTAGCATGTTGTCAATTATCAATAGCTGTCTATAGACATCAAATGCTGGATGGTAAATAATGTTCTCAAACTTAATGAGAGTAAGGACAAGTTTGTTCTGTTTGGCCCCTTATCTCCATCAGTGATGTTTTTGGCCACCTAGCGCCACTTCTGTCATCTGCTGACAAATCTTGGAGTGATTTTTGATTCTGCCCTCAAATTTGAAAGACAGATACATTATGCTGTAAAATATAGTTACAGTATATCAGCTTAGAAGGATAACAAAAATCAAAACTTTTCTCTCATTCCATGATTGGTAAAGTGATCCATGCCTTCATATCATCCTGCATTGATTATTGCAATCAGCTAAAGGGTGACCGTGCCTCTGCTGTTGCTGCCCCAAGGCTGTGGAATAGTTTACCCCTTCACTTTAGATCTGCCCCCTCTTTTGACACTTTTAAATCTCGGTTGAAAGTCCATCTTTTCTCCTTGAATCCAATTGAGATCCTCTTTATCGTAGTGCATTGTCTTCGTGTAACGTTTTGTGTGTTATCCCTACATCTGTTTTCAGTTATTGAAGTTATACAAAACTTTAGTCAATGCCGGTGGTAGAAATATTGAAGTATATTAGATGTAAAAGTAAGACAGATGTAAATACACAGGTAGACTGTGGAAGTCGTTGGTCTCAACACATTCAAATATGTTGGGTAACCCCTCTGTTAATTACCTCTCCCTCACTTGTGGCATACTGACAACAAACACAATGCAATTTCTACTTTTAGATGTGTGTTTATTCACTCTATAACAAGGAATAATGGCTTGCCATATGCTAATGGATCATTATGCCACTTTCAGTAAAACAGACAAACAAAACAAAAAAAAAGAAAAACACTGGAAGACAGCAATGAACCAATTTTAATATTTGGGTGAACTATCCTTTTAAAATAACTGTATAAGACACTTTTTGCTTTCTCCATTAGATGTAGTAGAGTAGTGTAGTGATGTAGTCATTTTTGTTATGTATTCTTTCGATAAGGGATGCCCCCCTTGGCCAACAAACACCATCCCCCTTGGTTACAATTTACAATTTGACCACTGGGTACAAGGTCCTCTTTTTCCTGCTCTATGTTCTGTGTGTCTCCATGTTATCCTCGGGGAGTCCGAGGCTGCAGTCCCAGGTGAGCCTCAGGACAGCTGACATGATGTTTAGAGAGAACAGAGGTAGCATGCCAGATGTGTTCACATGAGCATTATTGTGTTAATAAATGTCATTTGAATTTTACATACTGACACAGCTGCTTAATATGTGTCTCCCTTTCATAGCTATTTGGCTTTTGATGCATTTTATTATGTTCAGCCATGTAAACCGGTGGCGTCCAAACATTCACCGTCCATAACACATACTGTAATCTCAATTCCAAATCCTTCAAATGTTGTCATTTACATAACCCTCAAATCTGGCGTGGAAAATACATTTACATGTGCGAGAGAAAAAAAAAACTGGGATATAAACACATGCATAGGCTCTGGATTAACCAGAAACATTCATTGTTGATTAAAATAAATGGAGTTGTATGCTAATCTCTTATGAGTCTCTTTCAGCAGTGGTGATAAGGAGCTTGAGAAAGTAAAAGTGTATGATACCTCTGGTTTCATACCCGATCAGTTCAATAAAAATCTCTTAAATTCTACTGTAGGTGAAAAATTACAAGATAATTATCCACCTCTTGAGGTCATTAGCCTTACCATGCTCATTGGCTGTCAATAGAAATCCAATCATTGGTGCTATCAATGTAAATTACATTAAATTACCATAAGGATAAATATTTACTACATTTGCTAATGAGCCACATTTTGTTACAAGTTCATCAAGGAAGGAATGACCATGTAATTTAATTTTCTCAAAGTCATTAAGAGATGGGCACTGAAAATTCTCGAACAAATGCATAATCCCCCTTCTGTCCACATCTGCAGGATGGCAATGTTTTGATGTCAGTTATGATTTCATCTATTTCTAACCTTGAGGGTAGAAACACACTTATTCCCAGTTTTCTTTTTTTTGGCTATTTTGTTGTTTGCATCCACAGTTCAAAAACAGTAACTCTCAAGGGGAATAATGGCTATAAGGGCTTCACTTATGAAAGTGGAATTTAGGCGAGCAGCCACTTCCTGCTTAATCGTAAGAAGTAGATGCTTATCTGCAAAATGTTTGCTCCCTACCACGGCATGACAAAGTTAGCCAAATGTGCTCTTTATTTGATATGATGAAATTAAACATGCCATCATCTACCACCAGTGTGCACTTAACCAACGTTTTTTCTTCCGTAGACTGACCCTTGGCAAACATCAACAGCCTCCCGCTCCATCTGTCCAAAAAGCCAAACGGCATAGTGTTGCATGCAGTGATGGTGTTGCATCTCAAACAGCTTGCCAGGTGTTCTTTATTCAAATCACATGGCCAGCTTAGGCCTTAGTACTCCTGCATTCAGGTTCAGGCCTGCAAGCTTTGTCTTCAACCTTTGATATTGATGACGGTTTACTATGAATATTCATAATGAGCCAGCAAATTCTATAAGATAACTTTCAGTGTGAGGAATATCCTATTGGTACATACAAAACCAGCTTAGATTACCAGCTGGTCTTTGCTGATATTTTCAGTGGGGTATTAATTTACAGTAGGCTATGTAGTCATTTATACTTTATTCTACTGTATTTTTATCAAGAATTCTGACTTTGAAAAAAAACTTTTTTTGGAATTATCTCTTTTCCTTCCTTTAATTAGTCTGAAATATGCATGAAAGCATCTTCACTTGATATCACGACACATCAGTGCCATTAAGACTTTCCTAAGGGACAAAGCTGACACCTCGTTGATCAATGTAGCACAAGGAACGCACCAGTCAGTGTGCACCTGCGGATTAACTATATAACTTGCCATTCACAGATCAATCAACTGCATCAATGTGTTATCCCTGTAGCACGAATCAATCTATCTTTCAGAGCTCAAATACCTTTGGTGCATAAGGTAGCGAGATTACCTTTTAAATTATCTTTATTAGGGAAAGAATAACTCTGATAGCCTATAATAGATTAAAGCTCACAGTAGTGCTTGCTAGTCCCTCTTCCACCGTTCTTTGTAGCAATCCTTTGTGGAGAGCAATTTACTCTCTCCCGTACTTACATGTAGTGACAGAACATGCCGTATCCTGCTGTGGGACTCTGTTGCTTGCTGTCATTGTCCTGTCTTCCTGTCATGATGTCAACCACCCAACATTGCTCACGGGAGATGGGAACTGGCTCTATCCCTTAAAGATCTGTTACCCCACCTGTAAAAATCTGAGCTGCTGTGTGTAGTCAGGCTGCCTTTCTCTGTAAATGTCCTATGGGTAGTGAAAAAGATAGTTGGCACACATTCTTTTTTAATTATATTCCAGCTCTGGGCCTAGAGTAAGAGTGCATGCAAAATGAGGAAGGGAAAAAAAAACGATTTTAAAATTAGATTTTTAAAGTTAAAAATAATAAATAATAATGATACATTTTAGTTGTATCATTATTGTGGTTTTCATAGTACTCAAAGCTCTTTACTGAAAGGTAATACAAAATAATACCAGAAATGTCTTCCAATGTTTTAAGTTCAGGGAGATAAATATACAACTTAATTATACGCAGTGCAAAATCTCATGTTGCAGTAATAAAGGTTAATAGTGTAACCATGGTTATTTGAGCTATTGAACTATTGGTCAAAGAATTGACTGAAGCACATGATGTCAGCCACCATTTCTGAAGTCGGGTTTGCACAGACATGAATCAGAGGAGGATCCCTGCAGAACCGCACTGGGGGCATCCATGTTAACACGACGGCACCTGGCGATGGAGCCAGACGACGACCAGCTGGCCAAAGCGCCACAAACAGCACGCTTTAAAATGTGACAAATTGCCCATCTCTCCATTCCAAAAAGCCCTGCTGCCCTGATGGCTTCCACTGGGCGGGAGTCACACAAGCAGAGACGGACGGCTGTGAAACGCACAGAACCGGGCTGTCCCGACGCGTCGAGACAGAACCGGTAGCGGCGAGGCCAGCCCGTCGCCGTGCTTTTTCTCAAACCGGCCGCAGCCACCTGGTTTCCCAGCTCTGTGACAGCAAAACCGGCAATGGGGACAAAGGTGTCTAAAGATGCCATCTGGGCCAGGTTGGGCAAGACACTCAACTGAAGATGAGCGGAACGGATCGCATAACCCAGTCCTTCCCCAAACCTCATTAGAGGAGCTATTTTCTACTGGACACAGATTTCAAACAAATATAATTTGGTGAATTAAATGATCACCAAAATTAACTCAGCAAGTTCTGCTTTAAATAATGCATGTATTTACAGTACTCGTAGATCAAAATTCAGGATTATTGTTGATTGAATGTTCATAGCCTTTTTACTTAGCTGCTGATAGATTTGAATTATTATTTCACTGAATAAACTTACTTCTGTTATGTACAGTCTGATTAATGCATAGTCTGTTTGAGTGCAGTTTTGGCAGGCCAGAACTTTTGCAGTTATGAGTCATTGGAAAAAATTTTTATATCAAATACATAGCTGTAAAAGCAATAAATATACTATAAACTCCATTTTTTCTTTTCTGAGAATGGCCCTAGGTGACCATTAACCATTAAATTCATAAATTACACTATCATCATCATGTAACATATTAATGGTTTACCCCAGAGGTTCTCTGTAGAACCTTGTGTCTCATTTGTATTCAATATTAAAGGTCAAGTCTATGATGCTACATCACTACAACCAATGCAATAATATGCAATATGTTGCTTTTATTTACAAATGACCTAATCACTCAAGTACTATTTTGATGTTATGGAATGTTCCCCTCTTTATTCTCACACGTAAAAATAACTTAAGTAAACCCTTTATTAGAATGTATGCAACCAGTAGTGAAAAACCCAGACTAAAAAGTCAGGAACAGCATACAGGCAAGTGGATTGTGCTTGCTGAGGTACCCATATGTGTTACATACAACTTAATACTTTTATCTCTCCTAGAGTTCATTTGGCTCCTATTGGACTCATATACATTATTTTAGTTGCTTTAACACTGAGACTGAGAGCATAAATTTGCTGGTTAATAAACACATTTAGCCAACCCTTCTTTAATTTACTTCACATTCTGTCTTTACTTTAACGGCGTTTAGCAGATCCTTGTTTTTCCAGAGTGACTGGCAATTGCAAAGATGAGCGGTCGAAGGGGGGAAGTCCCAAGAGAGACAGCAAGTGCAAGAAGTGCAGATTGAATAGGCAACTTGCCAGCTACCCTATTGATCATACAACTACATTTTACATGGACATTGAGAGGTTGGAGAGCAGTTGATTATTTATAGAAATTATAGAAGAAAAAAACTAGTGAACTACTAGGGCCTGATTTACTATGACTTTTAGCGTGTGCAAAACATTTTTTGCACATGCAAAACCAGTAACGCAACCAATGATTGGTGCAAAACAAATACCATGAGCAATCATTAGTCATGTTATTGGTTTTGCGTGTGCTAAAAGGTTTTGCGCATGCTAAAGGCCTTAGTAAATCAGGCCCTAAGTTTTTCAACACAATAATGAAGATGCCCACCTATCCACCTAAAGCAGGTGGCAATTGCAAAAAAGAAAAATCTGGCCAACTAACTGGCAAAAGTGCAGAAATTCAGTAGTTTTGCAATATTCTGTGTGTCACCCCAGAAACAGCCTTAGCTCTATGTACAATTTAGACCAGTGTGTCACCCCAGAAACAGCCTTAGCTCTATGTACAATTTAAACCAGTGTGTCACCCCAGAAACAGCCTTAGCTCTATGCATAATTTACACGGCGGAACCTGGTTCCACCTGGCTGAGCATCCACTTGGTATTCCACCATAAACGTTCACCGC
This sequence comes from Synaphobranchus kaupii, assembly GCA_029718625.1. NCBI lineage: Eukaryota > Metazoa > Chordata > Actinopteri > Anguilliformes > Synaphobranchidae > Synaphobranchus > Synaphobranchus kaupii. Next base: position 124,198,326 of record CM056376.1, read on the forward strand.
AAAGGTTAAGCTGTTTGTGCCAGGGGCACGGACGTGTTACCTTTCCCTGGCCATGCTTTTTGGAGTGATTGGGATAGGACCTTGTGAAATGAGGTCAGCGTTATTATTCGCTGTGCCTGGCGGATTGGAGCACCTGGTATGCACCTGTTCTGTCTCCTCGTTTCCCTCAACTTATCCCAACTTATCCCACCCATTAGTTTGCATTTGTGAAATGGGCTGTATAGTTTGCATTTCTGAATAAGGTGTGTGTGTGTGTGTGTATACATATTGATAAATAAATAATGTTTATTTTTTTGTTGGGAAGGTTGAGTCAAATATGTTGTAACTACATATAAGTATCCACTGCCTGTTTCGGCTCACAGGACAATGCGAATGTGTGCTTCATTTTGTTAATTTGTACCTCCATTTGCGTGTGAAAATGCATGACATAGGATTTCCAGTGAAAGTCACACTCAGTGAAACGATGAAAGATTGTTATTGTTAAAAACCTCTCGTACATTACTGGAGATGGGTATTTTCCCCTGGAAATGTACGTGCAGCCAGTCTCTGAGAATTATAATTCTCAGTTAAATCTGCGAATCTGGGTCCTTGTTAATATACCATCCATTAAATCTGTAGAACTACAACACAAATGGCCCAGAGCATGTGCTGATAGCCATCTGTGGTGAAATATTAATATTGCACTGGTGCCGTGGTTGCTTTGCACTAGCAATAGAGCAACCACGGGCGAGGGATGGGTGATGGGATGAGTCACCATTTACACCCTGATTGGAAAAAAGTGATTCAGATCAATGGTGAGTTCCAAAATATTTCCTTCCTTGCACCAGAATGTTTAGAATGGAGCATGTATTGGATGTGGGTCATGATCATGCATGCTGGCAGTATGCAGAATTATGACAACGGCACCTATGGGTTTGAGGATTATATGTGTGTTGTTAATCACTCTACTCCAACCTCCATGTGCTACGCTGAGAAGCAGAACCATTGCCGGCAACCTTGGCTTCAGCACTGCGTGGAGCACCACTCCGTGCTCTGTGGGAGCAGGCAACACCTGCAGTCAATGTGCAGTGAAACTCACCTGCAGGCAGTTCCTCATCAGGAGGCGATATCAGACTATCCACAGCAAACTTTTCTGAGTTTGGATTGTACATGGATCCGAGGGGTTTGTTGCTGGTGGCAATGCAGGGATTCAAAAGGCAAAACTGGTAAAAGTGATAAAAAAATCTTCCAGCTTTTGTCCCTTGGCTAAGAAAAAGATTGAAGCAACGAGCATTGAAGCAGGGAAAGTCTGCTCTAAGAACCACATTTTTCACAGTAGCAAAGCTCTCTGTCTAGTTGTAGCAAATCTGTTTGCATATAATGATGCATATAATAGCTAATCTTATTTTATTTTTTGTGACAGTGACCTTAAGGCTTAGGAGGGGAGAAGACGTGTTTTGAGTCATTTTCTGCCAAATCTCAGCCTGTTCTTTTCAGAAGAAACGTGTCCCTCAAGACATTTAGAAACATTTTTTGGTAAGTATAAGCTATGTGGTGGCATTATTAACCCATGTAATGGGACTCCTTGCTCCCATAGCAACATCATTGTAACGTTCCGTTCCCGTCCTGTCCGTTTTCCATGTTTTCCTTGTTTCCTTCCGTGTCATGTTGGATCCCTTGTCCGTGTTTCCCTCCTGGCTGTGGACTGGGCGTCTCCCTCGGGTACTTTTGGTTTCATTTTCCACTTTAGCTTCCGCCTATCACTCGCCCCTCTCGTTACTCACATTCCTCACTGCTGTGCTTCGGCAATCACTCCTGATTTAACATCACACCTGTTTCTCGTTTTCTCCTTCACTTCCTGCACCATTTAAACCCCTGGCTGGCTGCTATTCAGCGCCAGTTCGTTGACTAACCTACCGTGTTTGTTTCGTATCCCGTTTCTGGTCCAGTGTTTGTGAGCCTGCTAGGTTCATACCTGTTCGCCTGGTTTCCTGACTGGTAGCTATCTCTGCTAAACTTTCGCTGCTGCATGCATTTACCTGTTTCCCTTCAAAACCTCCAGACGCCGCAGTTCCAGTCTTCCCGCAGCTGTGTTTGTCCTCCCCGTGTTACGTACCTCCCGTACTCGTGTTGCGGTACCAGGACCTCTGCATGCCAGCCGGCTTACGCCAGTATTGCCCGAGCTACGCCGCACCTTCCAACTCGGCGGTGCATTCACCAGCTACAGTCCTGTCACAACACCCTGCCTTTAACCTCTGCTTTCTGCCCGGTTACTCAAGCTACCCGGTCCAGTTTCCAGTCCTGTTCCAGCCCAGTTCCGATCCAGTTTCCTGTCCAGCTCCAGTCCAGTTTCCAGTCCAGTTCCAGTCCAGTTCCGGTGTTTTAGACACCTCCGTTCAAGTCCAGTTCCGGCTTGGAACAAGTTCCGTGCCGTCCCCTGTGTTCCTGAGTGGACCTTCCGGTCCAGTTTCCAGTCCAGTTCCAGTCCAGGTCCGGTGTTTCATACACCTCCATTCAAGTCCAGTTCCGGCTTGGAACAAGTTCCGTGCCGTTCCCGTTTCCTGAGTGGACCTCCCGGTCCAGTTTCCAGTCCAGTTCCCAGTCCAGTTCCAGTCCAGTTCCGGTGTTTTATACACCTCCGTTCAAGTCCAGTTCCGGCTTGGAACAAGTTCCGTGCCGTTCCCGTTTCCTGAGTGGACCTTCCGGTCCAGTTACCAGTCCAGTTCCGATCCAGTTTCCAGTCCAGTTCCAGTCCAGTTCCAGTCCAGTTCCGGTGTTTTAGACACCTCCGTTCAAGTCCAGTTCCGGCTTGGAACAGTTCCGTGTTTCTTCAAGTCCAGCTCCGGCTTGGAGCAGTCCTCAGTTGGACGCTATCCTGTGTTAACTAACTAACCTGTTTTGCTCCCGTGTACAGCTTTGGGACCACCCCAACGCTTAATAAAGTTCCACTTTCTGTAATCTGTCTCCTGGTCGTTGCACTTGGGTTCGTCCCGTATCAGGATCGTAACAATCATAACCTTATTGATGCCTGGGGGGATGGTTTGTGTTGCGACACAGGCCACAATGCACTGTACAAGTGCCTTTTTCAATCGCATAAGAAGTCAAATAAAGAATTTAGAATCAAATGGCCAAAGTCTGTAGAGAGATGAGATGCAGTAATGGAAGGCAAGATTTGATTTTACTCGCATGTATGAATGGGCCCTTCTCTTCAAGGGGATCCTTTTTTACTTTTTGAAGGTACTGCTGGGATGGACTGGTTGTTTTCCAAATCCATTACCTGCTGTTGCCTTTTTACACGATGTTTCTGGGTGGAATACGCAACAAGCAAATAAATTAATAAGCCCACTTCTACCTTTACTTTTAAACAAAAAACTTTGGCTTTTATGACATGACATCAGCAGAAGAGGAAGGAAGTACTGTTTTCCCATTTCTGCCTAAACTGAATTGAATGCAGCTCAAGCTAAGTATTGTTTCTCTACTGGCCATACTAATAAAATAAGAAGGCGGGGTGGGCGTCCCACTTGTTGTAGGAGTACGCTGAATGCATTTGTATGCTGCACATGTGCTGCAGGTGAATTTAGGTTCCAGCGATGAAGGGCTTAAGCATCACATAGCAATAGTAATTATAGACACTACCCAAACTGCATATAAGTATTTTATTACATCTTAAATCTTGGATTCCAAAATTAAATATTTAGCTTATATCTTAAAACTTGGTTTTTATTTAAAAAAAATACATTTTACATTTAACCACAAATCTTGGATTCCAAATTATATATTTAACAAAAAAACAAAAAAAAACTTTTAACCACAGCTTGTCAGTGGGTTTAAACAGGGTTCAATGGGGCAAGTAGTTAGGCCTTCAAAAAACTTTTACAAAACAGGAAACCCTCAGAGTACTCACATGTCTCTTTGTGTATTTTATGTTTATTCAGGACATATTTTGAAAAGGTGATATCACATTTGATTGGAACTACTTCTTAGTTGCCGCATTACATTAGCTTCGTTTCAGCTAGCTTCTCTTTTATTTTGGCGTAGATGTAGCCAGATTTGCAGAAGTGCATGGATCTTCTTCCAGTTTTTGACAGGCTCAGTGGTTTCACAGTCATCACTAAGCATTGCATCGCATGGAAGAATACTTGCAAATTTCTGCAAATTTTCAGTGCTAGCAATGGAGTGGAAAGCAATCATGTCTGTTCAGCAAAGCCAGCAGCGCTTCTGACCGCCATTATCACATGATTAAAGTTTGGGGACAATATGAAATCTTGGTTTTACCTTTCTGCCATGGTAAAGCAACCTGCCAACCTCACCTAGATCCTGCCTAATGTATTCATACTTTCCATTGCCATTCCCTATTTTGTATAGATGTGGATATATTTGTAAAATGTACTTGTCAATTTTGACAAGTACATATACTATATGATCCTGATTCATGGCACTCACAAGCTTGCACATCATCAGGGACTGGTGTGAGATAAGCACAAAGTGAATGGACTCTCCTTTTACCAGGTGTGAGACAGCTACGTATTTATTTTAACCTGCAGCTCCTCATATATTTCCACAAGTACTTACTTGAAAATAAAACCTTGACAACTTACACAATACATTTTCCCTCCTTTAATACTTGATAATTATGAGCAAAATTGCCCTGATTATGCAAGGGTGTCTGCCTTTCTTTGGAATTATTTTGTAAAATAGAGCAACTTGTAATATGTAGTGTAATTTTTTTTGTTTGTTTCTAATATTTGGGGCTCATGATATATTGAAAATTATTTCATTAGTTTATAGAAGGGCAACAAAAATGTTATCAAACAGTAGAAGTGAAATAAAAAACATTACAATATTATAAGCAATATTAGATTATTCCCCCAAAATTAAGCAATATTTCATTATGTTTATGCTTTAATCTGTGGTAGATTTAAACAGACTACTTGTGTATGCTAACAAAACAGTGGAGGTTAGTTTCTTGCCAAGTATGTATCAAGAAATGCGAACATAAAGTGGCAAAAATATCACACTGAAAGGAACATTGCATAGCAACAATGCTGGAGGCAACACAACATGACAAAAAGTGTTATTTCAGAAAGTGTTATTTATACATTCACTAAAGTATTGTTTTATACATTACCAGGATGGTATGAAGTTTTTTAATCGTAGCAACAATAATCTCTTTTTTTCCATGTTGTGATATCTGATACTGTGCTACAGAAATGTCATGAAGCTGGATTTTTCATGCTCAAACCAGACAAACTAGCATGAAAAGGTGTGTACTATTGACTGCCTGGTCAGTAAGAGACAGCATGTCGTGTCAATACACTGAAAACAAAAAAATAACTTTATTTGACTAAAAAAATCATTTCTGACAAATCCATATGGCGAGAAATTATTACTTTATTAAAGGTACATTTACATCTAGCTGTCTCTGGCAAATATGAAAATGTTTTTCTTTATTAAGGCAGAGCTAGCAACAGGCATTTATGATACCTCACCTCTTGTTTTGGGAGTTCAATAAGACTACAGTTAGCATGACAGCTAACATGCCCTGCACAGTTCAAACATTGTTAAGTTTCATTACCCTGACACAATCTATCATCTTTGTACTACCAAAACAAAGTTGAAGGGCTGGCATAAAAATGTTTTATGGCTTTTTTTCAGAGCCCTACTCTCTCGCACCAAAGAGTAAATATTGTGGGGACCAACCGCACATTCTATTAAAAATGTAGTCTTGTCGACGTAATTCATCACGAGCCTACGGGAAATGCCAGTCAAGCGTGGTGCTGCCACTTTGTGGAATTTATATGGGTACGTCGAGTGCTAGCAGAGCCCAACCACTGAACAATACTTTATTTATATATTTTGTTTTTGAAACAGTGTACTCCATGCCATGGGATTTTTCAAGGTGTGACCATGTGAACATATGGAAACTGTCCAAATCTGGTTAATACATACGAAAATTTGCCAATACAATATCATCATGTTTTTTTTTTTTATATATACCTGGGCCGCTGGGTACCTCAGCGTATAGAATGCACGGCTAATGTGTGGATGACCACCATGGCCAGGGATTTCACAGGGGCACAGGTGTAAAGCCGCACATTAAGTGCCTTCCTCTGACATTTCCGAGGAGATAACTTGCTTGTCTAGGCTCTCCGGGTTATTTGCGGAGGTTGCTAATAACAGAGTGAACTAACAAAACAGTCAAAGCAATTACCTGAGCAACATGTGTTGTTTTCCATGACAATGGCTGATGCAGATGAGGTAACAACTGTCTGCATTTTATCAAAATCAGGCAAAAATACACTGTACAACTTCTGAAAGTTTCTAACAATTGAATAAACTATACAAATAAGTTGAAGCACTGCATCTTCCCCTCCCCTATGTCTCAAACAGTTTAAGTCTAAGATAATTGCCTGCCCCTCCCCTATGTCTCAAACAGTTTAAGTCTAAGATAATTTCCTGCCCCTCCCCTATGTCTCAAACAGTTTAAGTCTAAGATAATGTCCTCTGCCCCTCCCCTATGTCTCAAACAGTTTAAGTCTAAGATAATTTCCTGCCCCTCCCCTATGTCTCAAACAGTTTAAGTCTAAGATAATTTCCTCTGCCCCTCCCCTATGTCTCAAACAGTTTAAGTCTAAGATAATTGCCTGCCCCTCCCATATGTCTCAAACAGTTTAAGTCTAAGATAATTTCCTGCCCCTCCCCACATATTGTGGGGGACTAAAGAAACAGAAGCATGTAAATAATGAACAGTTACGTGAGCAAGAGATGTTGTGGAGGTTTGGTGGTTTTCCATGGAAAGGCCAATGAAGACGAGGCATAAACTATCTACATTTTAATCAGCGGGCATCATCTCAGCCAACTAGAGGGTTCAATGAGGGTTCAATTAAAAAATACACTGTACATATTATTTTACACTGGAGATATTAACAATACTACTTAAAAGTTGATAATACCTGAACAAATGAGTTGAAGCACTGCATCTTCCCTCCCCCATCTTTCATGGGGATTGTAAGCAGAGAGGAGAGTAAATATCATGGGGACCAGCTACTCATTCTGTCTAGAGATTGTCGAGTCTTGCCTGCCCTTCCCCACATCATGTGGGGACTAAAGGCACAACAGTCTCTAAACTTCAGGAAGCCCACAGTATTCATATAATACACACAAGCATACAGACGCCCACATTATTCACATAATACACACATACAAACACACAGGCATACAGACGCCCACAGTATTCACATAATACACACGTACAAACACACGGGCATACAGATGCCCACAGTATTCACATAACACACACATACAAACACACAGGCATACATGCAGTCCTAGTACTTGGAGAGCATCAAATCTTCAGTTGATGGAAACAAGATTAATAAGATTTTGAACAGGTGCATTTTCAGTCTCTGTTAAAAGATGGCCAGGAATTGTCATGTGACTGGGGTTGGTAACTCGAGGCACTCATCACAAGTGCAATGTCCCTGCTAATGCAGGAAATGGCTTTCCCATTGGGCTAATAACAAATTGTATTTGTGAGGCACAATTTTCTGGCGACATCTGTCATCCTGCCTATTATATGCATGAACATTCAGCTACATAAAAATGAATAGTCTATCAAAGTAAAGCAAAATAGCCCAGGGTAAGTTATACCTGTGCTATAAATTAAATGTGACTGTCAAGAAAATATGCACACATCAATGAGCCTATATCCCAAAGACACGTTATTTTCAAACATACATTTTACATGGCACATGTCAGCCCATTATGTAAAGTGTGGCGTGGGGTAAGAGTTTATAAACCTACAAGACCCATTGTTGCACAACAGCTCTCCTCTCCTTCATTCTCAAAAGTATATTTCTCCATATGCATTTTATAAAATAAACCTTGAACAATATTCACTTTTTGAACAATATTAGACAGTTTAGAAGTTAATAAATTAATTAACACCACATACAACAGTAAAATTATTGTTGTTGTTCTCTTTAGACATTCTTAGATGTCCTTCTTCAGGATGACTAGTTTAGGAAGATTCCCTGTTTGTTCACATATGAAAGTACGCCATGCTGTAGAAATAATTATGTTAAGTCTTGGCAATGGCTAAGTTCACAAATTAATGCTAGCACGATCATCTTTGTTGGTCATATTTGTGATATTTGGGGGAAATAATCCTTAAAAAGTGCTTTACTTGGATTGTCCTTCTTTCCAAGTAGGCAGAGTATGATGTCATCCACAAAATCGTTCAAAGCCAAATGCAATTACTAAGCTAACAATTCACCCCCCTCTTTTTGGCAAACTATCAATACTGATACTGATAATGTGTGATAGCTTTTTAGGTGAGACTTGGACTTTTTCCAATATTAATGCTGTTAAAAAAGAAATGTACTATTGAAGGCAAATAGGCAGAGACAGGCCACCCAGCCGGAACACCTGCAACCCTGCCGGTCCACTCTTTTTGCAAACTCACTGTTCCGGCTGGAGTAATGAGCTGTTCTGAGCTGCGTCTAGAGGTATCTGTATGCCAGTGCATACAATTCTCAAGTTGCTGGCTGAGGTATAGTCTTGCTCCAGTTTGCAAAGGGTTTTCTTGTGATGCTAACTGCTGTTTACCCTGCGTTAGAATATATATCATACATTGTCTCCTTGCCCCGTTTAGTGAATTGCTAACTTAAGCTGTGTGCTTACTGGGTTGTTCCGGTGATTTTGTATGTGCCAGCTCATTGTGTTTCTGTTTTGGAATCCGTTAAAAGGAAGAGGAAAAAAAAGATTGTTCTATTTGTGTTGTATTAATTTTATTGCGGATCTTAGGCTCCTGTATCAGTGGGTTAGACTATTGTTCTGGCTGGGAGGGGTTAATCATCTGGTGGTTTGTCCCTTCACATTTGCATGCTTACTAATGTTACTTACACTGGATCACCTGTTTGCCACTCGTTTCAGAGAAACTTTGCACTTTGCACTTGCAAATCTTTAAGTATTCTAGACGTAATTTTGATCAGTGTTGTATAATACTGCTATTATAATTGTATATACAATGTATTTAAAATTGTTGACTTAATCAAGCTGCTGTTTGCGTGTAGCTGGCTTAATTACCTTGTTGATTCTCTTTACTGTATTGATTCCCTTCACAGCTACTTCCAGTGATACCTTAGCAGTGCTTGAATTAAACTTTTTGAGCACTTGTCCATCGGACAAGTGGAACTTCATTTTTCACTTGTCCGAAAGACTCGTCAACTTGTCCGAAATCCCCCATTTGTGATTGAAATAGATTACATTTGTTGTTGCATTTTCTCCATTCCTATTAGGAAAACGATCTCATTACCAATATAACCAGGGTGGCAGGTGAAAAGAGCATCATGCCATTTCTATTTCTATTCAGATCATTTTTAATGTAACATTTTTATCTCTCACTTGTCTATTCGGACAAGTAGATGAAAAATTTTACTTGTTCGACCAAAAAATATACTTGTCCCAGACAACAGGGCAAGCCTTAATGTCAAGCCCTGCCTCAGTATTTTAATACATTTACAGTAAGTTGATATTTGGAAACAGGTTTCTTTCTTTCTTCAGTTGAAAGAACCAAGGGAACCCATTTTTTTGTGTAACATGCAGGAGTTTGAAATCTTCTTTGACTATTTGTCAGCATACTTCCTTGGGTGAAATTCCCAGCGAGGTGTTGTCTGGCTGTCATTTCCTTTATACCGTTGCACATACATCCTTTTCTAGCTCCAGGCATTATGCACCCCATTCTCCCCTTTTCTCCCTTTCATTTTTAACTGAAGAGTGTTTTTACAAAACTCACTCAGTCCACTTTGGCTAATTTTGAGAAAATCAACATATCTTAAAGCAAAGATGCTCTCCTTTTTTTGATATTATAAGAGTATATTTGCTTTGCTGTGACCATATTGTATGTT
>CM056376.1:124208712-124431212 GCA_029718625.1 Synaphobranchus kaupii
ATTATCAGAGTATATTTGCTTTGCTGACCATATTATATGTTATCTGCGTATGTACTTATATTGTATATCGTGTCATTTTTCTCTATATGGTATTTAACCCCGCCCCTTGTAAAATATGAAAATGTCAATAAAATAAAAAACTGGGAATTTTTTTTTATTGTATCGCATGAAGTGGGAGGTTGTATTTTCAATTGGTCATGTCACACTGGGAGCTCCCCTCAGTGGAATCAATGGGCCAAATCATTGTGTTTCTTTGCTTCGTGTTGATTTAACATGGCGCAGGTTTATCCTGCACAAATAATGAGGAATCCTGGCGTGTGAATAGGTGTGCTAACTGGCTTTGCTCGTAGTGCTGAGCAGCTATCCGTGCAGCGAAACTGGCCTATCCTTCAGAGACAAGGCGATGATTGGCAATGCCTCAGGCTAAACACGGTCGGCCGTGTTTGTTTTTGCCAAAGTCTCCCCCTTTGTCAGTAACCTTAATAACACTCTGAAATGAATGCAATTACCCAAGTTTTACTGCACACAGTGCATCTCTGAATCAAAGTATTTCTTTGAATACATAATTGACTTGCTTATGATTGAACAGCTCAAGAGTCCCATAGCATCTCTTCTGGTTTCAAGCTGTCGGATGTATATTTCAAACGAAAAAAATGTGAATACAGACGGAACATAGCTGCTTGGTGTTCCTCCTTAATAAGCTGCTGGCGTGAGTCCCAGATGTTAAAAAATGGAGTTCTGCACCTTCTCAGCAATTCACTTTGCAAGAAGCCTTCATGGGCTTCTAATTAGGCTAGATTTTCACTGTGGGTGCAGAGCACTTCATTTAAGATTGCTGCCAGACATTTTCTTAGTTGAGACTGGCTGTGTTGCATGAGTTGTTGTAATGAATCAGCTTTGATCTAACATTTGGCCACTGTCTTCCTAAAATATGTGTGATAAAGTATCGAGTTTTGGGTCAGTTGTGACAGGATGCACACCGCTCACGAGGCAGTTGAAATTAATCGTGTGACCTGTGAACCTCAGACCTAAGAAATAGCAGTATAGTGCACTGTCTGGTTCCTGGCATGGCACCCGTCACAGTTGAAAGGCAAATACACTGGCCACCTTTCTAAATAGCAATGAGCTGGCGTCACTGGAGGGTAACACAGTCAGTCATGGGCAACGAAACACATTTTTTTAATCGAGTTAATTTAAATTGAATAATTTTGTGTAGATGCATAAGGAGACTGTTGCATTTGATGATCAAGAGAAATGTGGAAAGTAGGATATTTCATCTGAAAGCCTTCTAGTGCTGATTGTCTCACTGCTGCCCCTAGTAGTGACCTTCTTAAGATGCTCCCAGGCTCTGACCCCAGGTGTTGTTTCCTACTCCTACTTGTCATGCTTAGGCTGTGTCTCAAACCGAAGGCAGCTGCCTTGCTGGCTCCCTCTGAAGGTACCTCAAAAGGCAACGAATTTGGGACACTCTTCGAAGGCAGAATGTCAGGGATGTCACGTGAGATCAGTGTTTTACGTTTGTTCATTACGCTACGTCCTCTTGCTAGCAAGTTAGCTGGCTAGTTACTGGAAAGCTCACAGAGCCTTAAAAACATCAGATACACTACTTCAGTGTATTAAATAATTAAAATATATTTTTAAATATAAGTACAACAAATTATGGAGTTTACTGCATATTCAGACTGTAAAAAATCTCCTCTGGTGCCGTGGCAACTACCGCATCGTTGTTTTCAGCCACCATTAATTTTATGGAATTGAGAACCCTGATGTAATTGCAAAGACTTATGAGATATCATACCCGGAGAAGGATACATGTGATGCTGCCTTCTAAGGCACCTTAGAAGGCAGCATTTTATGCAAACTTTCAAATGAGACACGCCTCGATGCCTTCCTGACTTCGAAGGTAGCATTTTCCTCGTTTGAGACACAGCCTCTATGTGAGTATGAAGCAGTCACGGGCAGCAGGAAGGTGTATCGGAAGTCACTGGAGCAGGACAGTACTTCCCAAAAGACGGGCATATAAAGCCTGGTGTGCAACCGGGAGCTGGCTCCAGGCGGTAGATGAAGCCATCATCCTGCATTAATACATTCATGCACATGGATCTTACCACATGACCAGAGTCCCAGAGGAGAATGGACTTATGCGTGTGTCTGTAGAGCACGTTTGTAAGCCTAGGTGATATATTTTTATTTATTAGATTTTCTTTTTCTCAGCCAAAACCTGTGCACAGTTACAGGATTACACAAAACATTACTCAGGGTTTTCCATTTTTCTTCTTTATTCTTTTCAGATACTGTGTTGATAAAGAAATGCAATGCCCTACAGCAGTGGTTCTCAACCTCAGTCCTGGGGACCCACTGTGTCTGCTGTTTTTTTAAATATTTTTTTTAATCACAGCCAAGCAATTAATGATTTTTTAAAATGTGTTTAGTTCTACCATAATTGTGGTTAAACTTATTTTAGCACAATGCAGGTGTGGCTTCCTTCCATTATTTGCTGTCATTATACCCCATTCATTTTGCACAGATGTTTTCAAGTTTCCAAACTCTCAGCATTGGGACCAAAACTGATTTCAACTGTCAGTTAAAAAATTAGTTCAGTGCTGTATTTTGTCAGCATTTCTGTGATGTCTACTTCAATCAGAAAAGCTGCACTCTCTTTGAACTAATGTTGTGACAGAATACTGGGATCACAATTATTTGTGTTGAAAAGTGTACATTGTCCCTGTCAAGTAAGTAAACATAACAACATAACTTTGGCATATTGCGTATCAAACATACTACATAGTAGTCTACACCAGAGTTTCCCTAAACTAAAGTCTAAAAAGACTAGATTGCAACAAAAATACTCCTAGCTTTTATTAAACAAAATATATAAACAGAAGATCCCATTAATTTAATTCTACCTACTTACTCGGACAATAAATTGCAACAACAGTCCGATGTGCTTCTTCACAATATGAAACCTCATAAATATTGGCAGCACCTGTCCTATAGACATTGGGTGGATCAGACCTGTGCATGTGTGGCAGTACAACAGGGCTGTAATCCTCAGGTGTGTGGGAGAAGAAGTAGGACATCGGAGGATCAGGTACGTACATTGAGAGTTCTGTCACATTGCCACCATTTCCGGGATCACGGCCAGACCTGCAGCTCAGTCTTTCCGAAAGCTGATCTGTTGCTATAGAACCTTCATTTTCTTTAATCCCTTTTCTTTATTCCTGAATTCTCTTAGTTGGTACTTAAGGGAACCTTAATGCCATGCTTAATTTTTATAACAAACAGTTTCATTAAGCCTTTCTCTAGCCTTCACCTTTTGTGAACACAAGCCCGAAAACAGAATGGTTACTTTTCTTGAACCCCTTCGATGACAGGCATAATCCTGGTCTCTTCTGTAAGGCATCCCTTGGGAGTTTGTATTTCAAGAGTCAGAATTACTCGTAGTATTACTGGAACAAAGTAACAGGAGCTCAAACACAGTGGAAGTTACAAGATTTTTTTTAATGCTTTTTTTGCCAGGATAAGGACGCCGACTTTACCATTATTCATGTTGTTTGAGTTATCATTTTGATTGAGCTGTTTTGTGTAATGTTACAACATAAGCAACCATTGTCGCTATAACATTGGGATTGTAAAATAGTGTATAGAGATATAATTGTGAGTTTTAACCCTTTCAAGCAGTATATTGTGTGACCAGATTGTGTGTGACCACTTGGTTAAGGGTCTACTATAAATACCATACTGAAATTGCCTGATGTTTGAGGCATGTAGCTATGACATGTGTTCTCTCTCTCACTGGGAAAGGCTTGGGATATTATATTTATCCAGTCCTTATTGCGGGGAAGATAACAGGACTTTATTTTGTGTAAATGTTCAGTTTCACACAGAACATGTTAAATGTCTAAGAAAACTCAAGTGGTCATCAATTATGTAAATATGTTCCATGAACATATGGGATTATGGGGTAATCAGAATATTTGTGATAAAACATTTTTTTACTCATGTCACTGTGATTGTTTGTCATTGCCTTGGCACCACTGAATATTACATTCCCCAGAAACATTTGCCATTTAATCAGGCCAAGTGCATGACAAGCAAAAGTAAACACACAAAACAACATCTTGAAAAGCTGTTTGATCCATGTAATTTACCCCCGCCTGCCTCCTATCCACTGTGCACATGTCATCTGAGAGGTTTGGACTGGTGATGCAGGATTAGAGAGATGAGAGTGACTGTTTTATATGGGGATTTCCCCCCCTTTTAAATATCAAATAGACTCTGTGGCATTATGCTTGCGAAAATATTTATCGTCAAAGCTTATTGATATCTTAATTCCAATGCATATTATATGAAATATCAAATGCATGCTATAAGGCAGTGTTATAAGGGCATATTTTAAACAGTTTTATATATAAAACAATGTGGTGTTGTGTACAGATGATGTGATAGCTGACTGATTTTGTGGGAAGAAAGAAAAATAAACTTGATAAGTTTTAAACGTATGGTTGAATGTCATATTGGTGCAGAATTCCACCAGCGTGAATGGATTCGCTTTTCTGATGAATATTTGACTGAAGCAATTGCCAAAAACCAAACACACGGAAAGGTCATGCAGGATTGCTGGAAGCCTGAAAGAGACTTACCATTACCAGACTATAGAGTAGATAGTCTTCTACTACTACTACTAATAATAATAAAAATTAATGAAGAAGGCTGATTCAACTTCAGCAGCTGCTGATACAACTTCCACTCATCTATGGGCAGTGTCCTAAAATGGATGCCGTAAACATGCATATGGCCAACAGTAAACTATGGCGATGCCATCTGCGCCAACGCTAACTTAACCACACTGGACACGCTAGCTCTCAGAAATTAAATTTGCAGCAGGAGCCCTTGTATACTTACCAGTCAAACTGGCCTAACTTCACTTCAGCATAGACAGTGGTCCCTCTGGCCCACACTGGCTTCCCATATACGTGTAAGAAACTCTGTTTTACATCCCAATCAGAACACACTTTCCTCCACATCTTTACACAGTCTCAGATCCAGCACTTGCCTTTCTCCATCTGTTCCTAAATTTCAGACTTATTTTGGCAACAAATTGAATACAGCTTTAAAATCTGGGTATTTTTGAAGAGCTGCCAATTTTCTCCAGATAAGTGAATCACTTTGTAAGCCATACATGTATCTGTTACCAGTGATGTTCTTTACCTCCCTCTCTGCATATAGTGCATATCCTCTGGATATCTTATGTGTATGTTTTGTCACAAAGCATGTTGTTCATCAACTCTCATTGAGTGTTTTTAACTCTTATAGAGTACATGTGGTCCCTACTGGACTCATGTATACTTTTTTTTTTTTTGCAGTTTTTTTGCAGCAACAAAAATAAATGCAAAAATAAAACTGATCTACTAAAAAAACTGAAAAGCCATAAGAACAGATTACTACTGTGTATTTCAAGTGATAATGAGCGTAATCTACTTTCTTTCTACTGCCAGTGTGGCTTTTGTCTAAACTGATATCTACTGATATCCATATGTTGGGTTGCGCTGGGTCAACCACAGCAATCAGCCCCCCTCTGCCTAGAGCTTGTGTCATTTTAAGCCAAATACTCAAAGACATTGCCTTTCCCACTGCATCACCACAAGGCTTATGATGTCAGTTCCCATTGAGAACTCACTGGGTAAAATAAGCAATGTGGATGTGACTCTGGGCTCCAGTGCATGTGAAAGTTAAGCTGTTTTAGATTGCTCTGGGCTTACAAGCACCGGTAAAGGTAACACATTAGCATACTACTGAGGTCAGTTTGTCATGCTGTGGCATCATTTTCCATGTGTCCACACAAATAGGCAGGCATCACTTATCAGTAGTGTTGTCAAAGCCAGATCTGGGGCCAAGATTGCATAGAAAATTATTATGGGTGTCTGTACTGGTCTAGTCATGCAGTATGACATCAGGAGACCAACACTGGCCGCTGACCGACATTGGCTGGGGATATCGATTTTATTTATTTTAATGAGGTAAAAATAATGACATGGCAATGTAGTTTCACAAAACATCCTTGAAACATTTTATTTCTAAAATGAGAGAAAGTGACATAGCAATTTAGTTGACGATTTTGATAACTTTGTTTAAGGCAGTCTTGGGAATGCCTCATCATGGTGTCCTTGAAATGCCTCCATGCAGAATATTACTGGGGAGTTCAATAAGGGCGTAGATTGGCGAGAGCCTTTTGGGAAAGACAAAACATTAAAAGCTTCTACATTTTTTAAACTGGCGCAAAGCCAAATGTGCCCTCAATCTATCTTGTTTCATCTATGAGAAGGATGTGGACACACTGCCAAAATACTTTTACTCAAGTCGAGAAAATGAAGAAACTTCTTACTCGACCATAACATATGATTAGACGACATTACCAGCACATAAATCCTAGCCATACAAACACAAGTCAGACCATAAATAATGCAATTTAATACTATACATTTAAAATAAATTGACATTTAAATGCAAAAATACACATTTTCCTGTAGAATGAGTAAAAGTGGCAGTGCTTGTAGCTAAAGGATAAAGTGCGAGATTTGCTGAGTGTTAATGATCCAAAAAGTGTAAGTGCTGTTCTGGAAAGAGGCCGTTCTGGTTTTCACTGATCTGAAGTGTTTGCCTGAAGGGAGTGGCTGAAATAATGCATTTTTACAATTCATTAATTTGTAATTTCCTGGGCTTCAAAATCAAGTGGGAGAGGAGAATCTGTCTTCTTTCAGACTTCAGTAACCTTCCAACTCTGCCCTGGGACAACATATGTAGTCTGTGACTTAAGACAGGGTGAAGCACTAGGTGGGCGATACCACACTGGTGGCGCCATCTTGTCTCAAACAGCAGCTTAGGGATCCAGAACACTTGAGAATAATTTGGCTTACCAGAAACTGCCTGACCTGAGCTTAGTGTAGGAGTTAGCTGTGCCTTCGGATGAGTGAGAATAGGGGTTCTGTCTGAGTGATTTAACTACATGACCTTTTTTTGTCTGTGACCTGTGTTATTGGGGACATGTGTTGCCATCCAGCAGATTAGAGATCTCTACAGGAAAGCCTGGGGCTTTCACAGAGTGTGCTATATCTGCTGTTTTACTTGCGGTATTATCATACACATCACCTTTCTCAAGGCATGTACCCTCTGATTTGGTAAAAAGAAAAATTCCACTGGTAGGCCAATTTTGTACCTTGAGGTTTTGTAGTTGAAAAAAAGTATTAGTGTAAAAATGCTCTCAAAATAACATTCAAAATTGTTAATATCAAAAAATAAGTAAGCAAATAAAAATATATAATATATAAACATGTAAATTTCTGAGAAACTAAAAGCTACTGCCCTTGAAAGCCACTTGCTGGGAAGATGCATTGCCCAGACTGCTAACAAGAGATGATTCTTGCCAGTTTTGAGAGACATAGCAAGTGAAAGGGAAACAGCAGTTGGCACTGAAGTGCGATGCTATTGTGTAAGTTGGAACATAAACCGCTTCTGTCACTTTGCATGAACGAGCATCTGATGTGTCAAATGACAGATTACAACATGTTTTATAGAAATATTGTTTCAGGTAATTACAATGCTCCTTCAGAAACACTCCTTGAACATTTCCATTGGACCCTGGGTTATCAAGGGGGTGATGCATATATGGACACAACCATATTTTTTCCTCTTCCATGAATCTGTAAAAGAGATGAATGTGTACCGCTCGCTCCTCTAGAGGGACAATCATTCAATCATTCACTGACCCCTCCACAATGGGAACTCTTTTATTTTGACTTTTTCCCACCTTTTTTAAATCATTCTCATCATTGCATAACTGAACAATTAATAAAGCTATGCATGACAACGCATGACGTGTAAACTCTATGACATCTACCCAGTCTTTATTTATTCATTTATTTATCTTAATGGCCATAAACTGAATAGAACTGAATATGTGTTTAACATCTTTCAATGTATGTAGTTTAAAGAAAAACATACTTTAACTCAACAAAATTTTGAAGCACGAAATGAGACTGCGAGGCAATAAATGTTCCGCGTCTATCACATGTGGTGATGGAATATTATTGAAAATTGGTGTAACTCCCTTCACAAATATTTTGACAACATAAACAAGTGATTATTCTCATTTCTCATTTCAAAACATTTTTCTCCACACAATTCTCAATGATCTTTATATACTACCAAGTGAATACCCTCGTTCAGTATCCTTTGCAGGCGCGATGACAAATCACAGTAATGTCCCTTGGCAAGGCGACATTTTGTCGTTGATTAGCTAAGGTCCCTTGAATTAATTAGAGTGCTTAGTTGGAAGGCAGTGTTTGCAGTAAATCAAGAGCTTCTTGAGCCATGTAAAAAGCCAGAGCATTTTGTAGTCTAGCTGAATTATGATTGAACCATAATGTGTCATGGTCATGTCAAGTTCCATCCTTGGCAGTGCTCATCTCCATCAGAAATGTCCTGAAATGTCAGCCTGTTACAGTTAAGGTAATGTGCACCATGTAGCCTGTAGGGTGTAAAATAGTCACTAGCTTATGGGCAGGTGCACTGGCCTCCCTAAGACATAATCCACCTGTAGGAATTATTCCATGGCACAGTGACAACTGAATTGTGTGTCCATACCAGCATGGTATGCTCTAGAGCAGGAGTGTGCAACATTGTACCTGGAGGGCCACATGCTCTGCTGTTTTTTGTTGTTAAGTGCTCTGCACTTAAAGAGGCTATGTGTAATGTCCAGAAATTCCTTCTCATTACTGACAAGTGAGTGAACTGCAGCCAGTGAACTACAGCTAGCAGCCTGCTGCTCGCGCGCTTCCTCACACTATTGCAGGTCACATATTTTCCCAAGCTTTTTTCCTTGCCTTTTTTCCTTGACCATTGGCTCCATGATACAAACTTGTGAGAGTATCATCGACCCCCATACAAAAGCCTATTTTCTGGTGGTGGTGTGGGGGCAGCTAGCTTGGTCGGCATGGGTGATTTATACTAATTTTACCTAACTAGCTGGCTAGCAGGCAAGCAGAAGACATTATGCATTATGACAGACAGTGTTGGTTTTAGCCAACAATGAATTATGTAAAAAGCAAAGGTGTAGAACTATCTTGCCAGCGATACTAGATAGCTCAACAAGGCAGGGGTGGCCAACTAGCTACCTGTGACCCAGCTAGTTTAGTGGCTGGCTAACATTAGCTACTACCCGCCCTGGATCCGGCGTTGCTTGGAAAACATTTGCCAGATCAGCTCCGGGAGACGGATTTGAATCGATGAAAGTTAGCTAGGTAACGTTATCCACTTAGACAGTATTTTTGCTAGTGATAACGTTCACTCTTGCCTTTTGGCCATTTGGCCAAACGGGCTTCAGTCAATAAAATTTTAGTCATGTTTATTTATGTTCGGACTTAACAATGGTATTGGGTTGGGAGCCGGTCGTTTGCTGGTTGACTGGTCAACCCTCCTCCCCCGAAATATACTGTATATATGACAGTTCCAAACTGCCTATTCGGAGTTCATGCTAAACCAATTCTACATGTTTACATATCACTTACCTTGTATATAATCAAGTATTCTCTTAGCCATATCAACTTAAATCCGAGTAGAAAAATGTATTCTTATTACTGGACACCATTACCTGCACATTCCTTCCCCATGAATCAAGTAGGCTCAGATTTCAGCGGCATTGGTTGAACCATTTTGCATGGCTAGATTATTCTGCATGGTCCTATTTTTTCATAACTGAGAGATGACAAGCCTGTGGAGGGAGACCCCGGCTGTTTTCAGAACAGCAAGAAACTGCAATTGTCAACATGGTCATAGCCAACAATGTTATTTGTTTGTGTGAAATTCAAGCCAGAATAATTGAAGATGAGGCTATATTTCAAGGAATTGAACAAATCAGCATTTCAACCATTCACTGCGTTCTTTGATGCAACAGAATATGAATGAAACAAGCCTACCATGTTCATTTTGAAAGAAATTCAGATAATTATTTATATGGAATATGTGCTAGTAAGTCTTCATCAAATATTTTTTTACATTTTTCGGTAATGTATTTCAGCAGTATATAGTGCTTGCTATATGACGGCCTAATTTTACTAATGTGTTTACTGTATTTCTACAATAAAATGTGTAATTACATATTTTTTGTCATTACTATTTGAGCTAGATGCCAGAGACAGCCCACATGAGTGCACCTTCTTTGGCGAGGCAGAATTTAACCTTACCAAATGGAGGAGAAGAAGGCGGAACATTATTGGCAAACGGGCCATTTTGGATGTCCCTGGCCACTACGGAGGCAATGTCACACTGTGTGCTGCCATCAGCCACCCTGGGGTC
The DNA here is from genome assembly GCA_029718625.1 of Synaphobranchus kaupii. Taxonomy (NCBI): domain Eukaryota; kingdom Metazoa; phylum Chordata; class Actinopteri; order Anguilliformes; family Synaphobranchidae; genus Synaphobranchus; species Synaphobranchus kaupii. Next base: position 124,219,066 of record CM056376.1, read on the forward strand.
TTCTACTGCTATACCACCCTGAGCCCAAACAGTATAGCACAGCCAGGTTTTTCCGCTGGCTTTCCTCGATGGTCTTCGGGATAATCAACAAGAGCAGTCGGAGCCAGGGCAACATGCAACAGTCATGCTACATTGTTATTTAGGACAAGGCCAGTTTCCACCGCCCTGCTGTGGTGCGCAACTGGTTCACTGACAATCCTAGATTCACTAAGCTGTTTCTTCCACCCTATTCCCCATTCCTAAACCCCGTAGAGGAGATTTTGTTTTGTCAAGGCGGTGACAGTTATATGATCTATATGAGCGGGGAAAACCGTCTCCAGGCAATGGATGAGGCTTGCCAGGACATTACCTTGGAGTCTTGCCAGGGGTGCATAAGGCATAGCAGGGGGTGCTTCCCCCGCTGCCTGGCCAGGGCTAACATTGCCTGTGATTTAGACGGAAACCTCTGGCCTGACCCAGCCCAGAGGCACAATGCTGAGACAGAATAAATGTGATTTTTCTTTCTTTATGTACAAACTGTGTTTTATTCCTTATATTGCATAGTACATGGGAATAATTTTTACTGTACTTTACTTTTGACTTATATTTTTACATTTAGCTTTTCATCCAACTTCAGTTTACTGTACTGTATATTGAGGTAATAAAACTTATTATACTGATATGATAGTGTTCTTTTGTCTGCACACTTAAGTAAATACGTTTACTGTATATATAGAGGTTGTTATGAAAGAGCATATGGTTCCTGATTCATTGGAGTAGTAGGTTTTTATAGCAGTGTTTTGACTTGATCTCACCAGTGTGTGTAACGTGCATTCAGTGTCTGTGTACTTTATGGCTTTTGTGTGCCATCTGAAGGCAAACTTTGATTTAGATCGAAGGTGTTTTTTGTCATAGATAGTTTTGTCACATGTATTTTTGCTGATAGTTTTAGGACAAGGAGTATAATTTCAGGAAATGTGTCTTAGCTGTTGGGAAAACTCCGGAAAACTCCAGCACAGTGTGAATGACAGTTCAGCCAAACAGGGGAAAATTGATGGAAAAATGAAAAATAAAAGAGACTTGCACCACCTCCAGTCCAAGCAAGTGCTTTTTAAGAGTGAGCGACAACTTCTCTGTGAAAAAAAAAAAGAATTAAATATAATTGTGTGTTTGTGTTTACTTCTAAGTATCTAATATGCTTGTAAGCATATCGGATGAAAAGATAAATCAAAATGTAATGATGAATGACTCATTCCTATTCAAATTCTGTTTATATATTCTGTGCTCCATTTTGAAGAATAATGTTTGGCTCATTAAAAACATGAAATATTCAAAGAATGCATAATCTACTGTACAAATGCCGAGCAATTTATGTTTTTTTCTTCTCATTTGAACAGCAGAAGCTAATACAAGGCATCTTAGTTTCAAATCTGCATGTCCTCTTGCATAGCCTGCCAAAAATAGGTAAACAAAATAACATGACGCGAGTGCCTTCAACAACGCTATCTTGAACAAGAAAGATGCTTTCTGGAAATGAAAAGCATTGCCTGCTTCAATAGTATGACAGCCTGAAAGTGAAAAGTAAGTAATGGGCAGAGGTGCTATTCTTTCAAAATTTCTCAAAGATAGACTCAATATGTATTTCATATTGTAAATGCGTTTATGCATGCGTTTCTTTCCCTCCCATCATAATACAGATTGGATCTCCACCCACCCCCCGAGCTTACATTTCACGTGAATAAGCAAATGAAAGCAAATTAAATTTCCTAGAAGCGCTAATTTTATTTATTTACTTATATATTTTTTGCATCACTGACCTCATCAGTTGTGGTCACAGCTGGTAGTCTTTTGTTGCAGTACAAATAACGGCATCGTTCATGCGAGGATAGTGCAATCAGGAGGACACTTCATCCCGTTTCCATTGCAGACGCCACGCACTTCCTCAGTTGCACAGCCTGGTGAGCTTTTCACGCTTCTGAAGAACCGCCGCTGCATTTCCAGCAGATTATCTTCCTGATATAGATTTAGAATTCCATTACCATGTACATTAGGTCTCCATATGCTGCCTCGGTGAAGAATGAGAGGCGCTCAACGTCTTCCTTTTCTTGAGAGCTCGCAAGATCAAAATCACTTCGCCAAATTATTTTATGGGAACCATTTCCTTCAAAATGGTCTCTTCAATGTTATTTGTGTCTGTTCACTCATCAAGAAAAAAAGTGTGAAAGGGACTGCAAAATCCCATTAAAAACAAAGAGGGCTTTTTGACACTATTGTCAATAGCGTGGCGCTGTAATGGCGACATGTAGTCCAGCTGTCTCTCGTGTTCGTGTTTGTTAATTTGAATGTATTTTGTTGTGTTGGGCTTTTGTCTTTTGTTTTTTTTCATGCACTGTGTGTGTATTGTGGGACGGGGAAGCAGGCTGGAGATTGTTCAGGGCACTCATGCTGCTTGTTTTGATAATATTGACTAATTGTATATTCGGGATAATTTTGTTTGTGGTCGTCACCATGGAGACGCATTCACAACATATGCTCGGGAATGTTCGTTGGATCTGCAGCCACAAAGTTTACCATCGTTCTTCACCGGAGTTGAAGATTTCGGGACTCGGGACTGAACTAGGACTGCAGGCATTCTTCAAAAGGACACCAGGGAAGAGAAAGGAAAAGATAATGCGGGGGAGGAGTGAGGTGACGACTGGGAAGGCTGACGCAGTTCGGTGCTCCGTTTCGACAGTGTACAGACTACAGAGACCGCAACACTGCGTGTATGGAGGAAAGTCGTGAAGGAGGAGTTTGTGTTTTGGACTGCTTAACTCCTTTGCGTAGATGCATAGTGATAATGGTGCCGGCACCATCATTTTGCTCAACTGAGACATTTGTTGCTCCTGCAGCCAAACTATTAGTGGAAATCACAAACTGTGTTTAAAATTTATTGGTAGACGGTTCTTGACGATTTCTGCCGAATATGGAGTTTCTAAGTGTCACTATTTCCCCGTAGCAAGTCCATTTAACAAGCAACCCCCCACCTAGTCTATACCTACCTATGTGTGACATAGTGGACAATAGCGTCTATGTTTGAGTTCATAAATATATTTATTCATCATATAAAATTAGAATAACGTCATAGCAACGAGATAAACCCAACAATAGCCTGATCGTATGCCAGAAAAGCCGTGAAAAACCCTGCTCACTCAAATGCAAAATAAACTGTGAAAGTACTGTCTCATTCTACCATGTATTCTACTAGCAATATATGCTACTAAATATGAAATAAATATACAATCCTATCATTGGTTTTACACATCGAGATGTTCCTTTCAAAATTCAGTGGTCATTTATTGTCTGGTACAATCGGTTTGAGAAATATAGCCTACAACACTTTATACCGCTATAAACATCGCAGCGTAATACCCCCATGCCCTGTAAGCCTGTCTCATTCACAGAGGCATTTTGTCAGGACAGGCAAACCAGGCAATGTTTGGGGCCCCATTGGTGCATTTTGCAGTGACATTTACAAAGTCATTAAGTAAAGTAACATCCCATAAAGCATAAAGCCACTAGTGCACCGCCGCTGAAAACGGAAACCCCCTATGTGGGGCTCCTTCTAGTTACGAGAGTCAGCTAGCTACCTGTCATAGCCTACTTACAATGTAGCTAACCGTCGGCAGCATGAAACGAGCATACCTCAGTGGTAAACAGAAAAGAAAGAAAAAGCGAGAGGAGAAGGAAAAGCGACATCAAGGCAGTGGTAAGTGGATATAATTATGCTGAATAAATACACCATGAGCATCTGAGTGATATGCAACCTACTAGCAAACTATTACATATGTTATCGATAGCTGGCTAGCACTAGCTAACTATCCAGTGATTAGCTCACTGAGTTTAGCTAGCGTTAGCTTACAAAACATTTGTAAAAGTTAACTAGCAATCAATTTGTTAAATATGTAGTTGACATCTGGGTACAAAATACAAGAAAAAGAAAGATGCATGATAATATATGTATATAAAATTGTGCTTGCAATTGCATAGACATGATGGTTAGATTAAGTTTGCTAGCTAATGTGTAGTAGCAAGCCATCTGACATAAATAATGCTACCACGTTAAGGAAATGAAATTACAAAGGTGAACATTGACTTTTCTTTTTCTCATTTTCAATTTAATTTTAAAATGACTGGGTTACACCTGGGAGTACATATAAAAATAAATGCCAAATGGACTTTTAATTTTAATTTTAATTTTGACCGTAATCATGCGTTCTCCACACGAAAATTAAAATGAAAATTGGATTATTGAATTTTCATTTTCATTTTGACCGGAATGATGCAAACATATATCGGAAACAAAATTGCAAATGTGATATTGCAATTTCATTTTCGAATTTTCTATTTCAATTGAATTATGACTGCTTTTGACTTCCATAAATTTGATATGCCAAAGCCCATATGAGATAACGCTCAGGCACTTTGGGGCTTACAAGCTTGATGATATAACTTCGATAAAAATGAAAGAAGACCCTAAAAATAAACCTCAAGAAAACATGAGAAACAGGACAAGAGGGGAGAAATGTTTTGTTTTATTTGATGTTCCTGTTTGATTTTACATACTGTAGATGTTGTTGCTCCTTCTTTTAGACATCTAACATAGAGGTCTATTAGACATCTAACATCAATGTCTATTAAACATCTTTTATTTGAACTTGACACCCCGGTGATGAAATAGTGACGAGTTAATGAGAACAATCTCGGAAATCTGACATTCAACTCGGGCACCTCCTGAGGTCCCCGAGATGACCGAGGTGATAAAAATGCATCAAAGGTCAAAGGTAAACAGCTGAGCATCTCTAAACATGTAGAGATCTGGAGCTAGAGAGACCCCTTGCGTGGTGTATTCATTACAGTTAATTCTGGTTTAATTGTCGGCTTTTTTATCCAATAGAGTACATTATAACCTTAGCAACGGCATATGGCATGTTTTTTTGGGTGCTTTGAGCAATTTACTACAGCTCAGCGTAACGGCAGTTTTCATTTTAACTGTCTAGTATTACGCAAGCTCTATAGAATACGCATTTGTAAGTATTTTTGCGTCTAAAATGCCGTTGGTCTCGCTGGCTACATATGTACGTTCTTGTTTTCACTCGAGCACTGTCTTTCCAATATGTTTGATAGCACTATTGTTATTTTCACATTGCAGTTATTTCGAGTGCAGTTCACATTAGGGTTGCAAATTCTAAGGAATTTCCTTGATCGATAGTCGTCAACGTTAATGAACAATCAATCGATCAATCGATAACAAAACAGCTAAAAATAGCTTATGACATAAAATACAAAATGCATGTTTTTTTTTCCTCAATCAAAGCTTTATTGAAACATTTGAGAAATACGCCTGTTTCATAGCATAACACAAATATAATTATGAACGCTGTTTTGTTTAAGTATGATATTTTAATAAGGCTCGGGAAATTGCGCTCACTCTTCCGAGGCAAATCAGTGACTAACACGTACGTCTATGACATATACAAAAATAAGATGAGCCTTAATTTAAAACTTAAATTTGCAAAATGATTATGAAATAGATAAATAACGTTTTTGAAAACAGCGCTATAATAGGTTCCCTCTTGAAATGAGAAAGCTACGACAAACTACGACAGCTCAGGCCTCAGTTTAAAACTTAAACTGCATAAGTGCAGTAAATACCTAGGCCTGCTGATTTTTATTTAAGAATATAAGCATGTTTACGTTATCAGGGGTGAGTCATGTGCGCAGTCGGTTTACAGCGAGACCAGCTGCTGAAAATACGCGTTCTGATGGGACCGATGTCCCAGGCACGCATAAGTAGCGTGCTTCATGGTCGAGTGAGTCTTCTTCTTTGTAAAGTTAATAACATGTTTCCAAAATTGCAGTGCGCGCGCCCCCTTGTGTTTAACTTAATGATTGCATTTCACCAACAGCTCCCATTGACACAATTAAGATGACACCGCAAATAGTTCAATTCGATCGTTAAATTTGAAATGGTCGATCGATCAAATTATTAACGCCAATTAATCGATCAACGATTAATTGTTAACACCCCTAGTTCACATACTGTAGTGAAATTGTAAAATGTATTTTTGATGTAGGCTACCGATGTTCATTGAAGATTTGGCAGCATTTTGCAGATGGTGGAATACTATTTTATGGTTCTGTTATCGTACATCAAGAGTGAATGATTAGGCAACATATTTAGGTGTATTTAACACTGTGATATCAATGTTTTTTATCTTAAGCCATCAGCAGGAGCAAATGTATATGCGTTATAATACAATAATGAATAATTTTATTCATTTTATGACATGTTTTGCATAGGGGTTTTGGACCCATAGATATCTACCCCCCTATACTGATGAAAATATGTAATTCCCACTTGGAAATTTTGCAAAAGTGAGTTTTATGAGCCAAAACTGTTGATTCCTAGTTAAATATATCATAATTATTTTTTATTTACAGCAGTGCACAATTTAGCCATTTGGATAGATATGGAGACACTAATGGACAACAGGGTACACTGCTATATTTTGCATCATAGACCTTTAGTAGTTCTGCATATCATCCTTAGATTTTGCAAAACTTGTGGACATGGAGTTTATGATCCAGGAAATGTATATACAGTATATTACCGATTTCCCTTATGTAGCTCTCAGCAAACTAAAGAAACGTTTTTTTTTCCCCAAAGTTTCTTTGCATTTGTGGCACTTTATTTTGACTTAAATTATGAAAATAAACAAATCTAAGTTTTGTATTGTAAATGGTACACCTGTCTTGTTTCATTTAAGCCATTTACCAAGTTTATGTGATGCTCACACCTGGAGTTATAAAGCCTTAAACAGAGCACCCCTAAATAGGTGAAATCTTCCATCTGCGCCAAGGGGTTAATAATGACACTGGACATCTCGGGACAGCGGGGGCTATTTTTAATCATGGCTGTATTCCACTTTTATTCCACTTTAATTAACTTAATTAGTTTGATTAATGCAATGATTATATTGAATGTCTTTGTTTGATATGTTTGTGTGTTGTGGGTCTGCCTCCCACTGTCTATGTCTTCTTTGTTGTTGCTGGGTCTACAACTGAAGTTCCCTAGTGGGAAAATAAAAGTTATTCCATTCTATATTGTAACTTAAACATGTATTAATTCTCAGTGTCCAGAAATGCCGTGCCAGGTGGTTCTGTGCCCATTATGTCTTAATTGTTTAACAATGCATCCTCTTCCTCTTTGAGCACATCTGAGACTGCATTTCTTGTTTACGGCTGCATTGTAGTGAATGCACTGAACTCTGCTGATCTTTTAACTCCTTGCTCTGGATGGGTCTGCAGAAGGTGTTGGAGCAGCAGGCAACTTTCAACTCCAAATGCATATCACCCTTTCTGTCTTTTTTGTCCAAATGCACATCACCTTTCTGTCTTTTTTGTCCAAATGCACATATCACCTTTCTGTCTTTTTTGTCCAATTGCACATCAACTTTCCTTTCTTGTATCTGTGGCAGAAAAATAGGACATTTGCACTTAATTTGGACAAATTATGAAATGCAGGACAAAGTACGTTGTAAACTGAATCTTTTAAACGTTTCTTAAAACATTCTGTTAATGCATTGCCTTGTATTAAGTCTGCGTTTCAGGTTTTGTGAAACAAAAAACAGTATAAAATGATCCCATGGTTTCATTAACAAAGATGGAAATCATGCAGTCTCCACCCTGGTACAAATCTTGACCTGAATCCTTTTAGGTTCCTTAAAAATGCCCCTTAATTAGGAGCAAAATTTTGGACAAAATCTGGATCAGGATGCTGGTTGTGTGAAGGATCTTCTTTAAGATTCTGTATTGTCCTCATGCTATATCTTATCAGTGATTCTGTTCTGAAACAAAAACAGCAATTATTATCAGAAATTCTGTTCTGAAACAAAAGTAGCATCTCAAATCGTGTTACCTCCTCTTACATATTAATAGAAATATAATCAATATGTGTTTTTATCATATCTGTGTAGTTGTGTCCTGCCCATATACAGTGGGCACTGGTTACTTAACAAAAATAGAGTATGAGATTTAAAATTATTTGAAGCATCATCTGGGGTCTTGTAGAATTCCGTTAGATCTTGAATGAGGATCCTACTGGTACTGTATACATGTTTTCTATCTGACGGGTGCACAGGTTTGGACAGTAGATGCACACCAGGCCAAACAAATTATGATACACTATCACACCATGCACACAAGGAATAGAAAAGACAAAGCTTCCAGAAGTATCCATGTGGATGCTATTATGTGAGCCATGTATTTTTATATCTGTATATATATTTGTACGTCTGCCAGCCATTTCTGACTAATGAGCTTGCAGGGATGTGATGTTAGAGTAAGCAATGAGCACCAGAGGGTTAACAAAAATATAAGTAATAATAATAATAAATTATTATTTAAGTTTTTCTTCCGTACTATGATCTCAGTATGCACACAAATGTTTTGCTGAATTTCTCAATGTGAGCTGCACTAAACTTTGGGTGGAATGCCAATAAAGAATTACATTTTAAAACCCTACGGAAAAGCCTGAAGGAAAGGCACAGAATCTTCTACAGTACCTTAAACCACATATCTCACTGCACGCTACTGGTTTGTATTATACGACCGGAAATGTATACACTGCAGACAATCTCTTGTGAAATTGATGAACAATTATTCACAATATAATAATTTATCACTATTGGGTTTTCACTAGGTAGGCAGTTGGTGCACACCATATCTACCCTGACCACAATTCCTGCTTACTGCAGTTGTTTTACCAGAGGTGTTTGGTGTGATGGCTTTCAATAATGAACCTTCCCTATAACATCTTGCCTGTCATAATTTAAGGTTATAACCCTATTTAATGAGCTTTAATGATGGAGGTAGATTTGGACAGGGATTTCATTTGCATGTTTGTTGTTGAATATTAGAAAAAAATTATGACATATACTATTATTGCAAAGTGATGGTTGTTGCAAATAATTGAAATGACAAGCTCCGTAATGATGTGTTTCAATATTAATTTGTAATTTTTCCATGCCTTGTCTCGAGAGATATGGAGTAATTCAGTTGACTGAGGTTGTTTCCCTGATCAATTCAGGCACAAATTATTAAACTATGCTCGTATCTCTGGACTTGATAAATAATTTAAAAAATGCTCAGTAATGATGTACATAAGGTCTATCTTCATTAAGTGTTCATGAAGCATTTATGAGCATCACAAAACATTGCATTGCAGTTACACAGAGCCTAATTAATGCATTATGTTTTATTCATGATGTCATGATGATGTTTTGCTGTAGACTACAGAGCGTATTATAGTGTTTCAAGGTGAGTGGACTTGGTTCAATCCTTTAATGCCTGAACTTAATCACTAACCCCAAGCTTTGGGTGCTATATGGTACAGTAATGAAATGAGAGGAAAGCCTGCTATGGAACATGCTATTACTCTTTTGCTAGAAAACTTTATCCTTTTCTTCCCATTTCACTATTCTCTATTATGTAACCATTCTGTAGCACAATGGTTAGGCGACTGTGCTTCAAACTGTATCTCACAAGCTTATAAAGGTTGTCGGGTCCATGTCCTAGCTGAGGTGCTACCATTGTACCCTTGACCAAGGTATTTAACCTGATGCTTCAGTCAATATCCAGCTGTATGAATGTATTGTATTCAAAAATATAGCTTAAGGCTGAAATGTAAATGTTACAATCTGTCAAACACACAGGCGAAAAATTGCTTCCAGAAAAGAATGTGCATAAGCGATGCTATTTTGGTCATGTTGGGGAAGTGGATAATTATGCAGAGTAACTTCTTAGACAGATCTCCCTTCTGACATCATACATTTTCAACAAGGCAAACTTCCCCTCAGTATACTGATGAAACTAACAATGAAAATGTTGGAAAAAAGGGGCTTTTTATTATTTGTTAATAAGATTTTATCAGTACAAAAGATGGAGTTCTGGTCAAGGTTTGATTTGAGCTCAAATTATATTTTTATTTGGATGACAAAAAAAGCAGTACATTATTCAGCAGTTCCTTAACTCAGATAAAGGGACAACAGTTAGAATCATTGCTGCCCGTGCTACGATACAATTAACATTCATAACACAAAATATGTACATCAGGCATGTTGCTGACCTGAAATGCTTAAATAAAACCTGTGCGAATTTGCACTAAGGCAACGGATTACCTTCCACATGTTGGCCAGTAATCAAATGCAATTGCACTTGTGCTGGGTCTTCTCAACAATTAATCAAATAATGCTGTCATTAATACTGATTACCCACACACCTTCAGGATATCCAATTAAGACTTTAAATATGGGGTTCTCCACACTCATGGTGCCAGCTGTGGGTACATGATAGAGCCATCAGTTAGTGGCAAAGAGATGTGGGATCCGAGACACAGCACAGCCTGCACAGGGGTTCATCAATGAGACCCGGGATAAAATAAGGGCTTATAGCTTACAGAGATTAAGCAGCATTGATACCACAGTTATTAAAATACAGTTCATGCTAATACTCTGTGGTCCACACCCACATCACTCAGAGAGGCAAGCGGGGTGTATTGGTGGGCAGGGTATATGCCTGCCATGGAAGATGTAAGGCCTTTGCCACTATAGCTGTAGAGTGTGGCTGCAGAGTAAAACCAAAAAAAGGTGTGTCTTGCATCATAAGGAACAGGAGCTTGTCTGCGCCCTTCCTTGGCTGCTGTAAATATTGTATTTGAGACAATTTGGGGATTTAAAAAATACAAAAAAAAATAAACTATTGGAACTTCAAAATGTAAATCAGTCACTGTTCATGGATTTAGGCAAACAAACTCCAGTTTGCATAAATCCCTGTTTTCCCCTTAGAGACAGATGAATTATATGCTTCCATGGACTGAAGGGCTTTTCTATATAATATTCCAAAGGAACAGACCGGATGGAGGTGTAGCCATGTCCCAAATCAAAAACACAATTTGGAAAGTGTTATGGGCTTTCAAAAATTAGGGGAACTTTGAATTATGTGTTTGTTTTTTTAGCAGCAGAACACAATTATTGCAGTGAGAAATCTGAAAGACATAATGTTTGCCAAGGGATTATATGCAGTTTTGTGTACCTCCATTCAGATACACATCCATACTTATTTGCAAACACAGCCTATTTTTATAGTGAGCGACTCAGCTGAACATTGAATTAGATTTTTATTTATGTATTTTTTCCCAGGACAACTGCTGTTTTACAAATCTTGCTCGGTGACTCATCTAATAACATTTTGCTAACATGAGTAGCACAAGGTAAAAGTTAAACATAATGCTCTGAAAATGTTATCAGCCCAAAGGCATGGCAGTATATGTGTCCCAGCAATCCCTTATGACTGTATGTGCTTTATCGACATTGATGTGGATTTTGTCACACCCTTCCCACAGCAAAACATCACAGCATGATCTTTATCTGACAGGTTAGGTTCTGGCTGTATTCATTCGGCAAAGTGGTGCCAGAGCCCTCATGCACTGGACATCTGAGGCTGGCACTCAACCACTCCAATTACCCACATCGCTGACAGCCGGGACTTTCTAAAGCCAACGCATCATCCCGCTGCCCCACCTCAGAAGCCTCCTCTCTGATATAGCTAATGATCCATGGTGTGGATTAGTTAACGCTCCAGACAATGTCGAATCGCTCCCGCGACGCTGCCTTCCTCTATTGCCGCGGCACATTATCTGTCTGAAGTCACACCTCGGAGCACGTAACTAGAGAATTATTTTCCCCACTTCTGTCAGCCAATGACTGTTACTCTTGAAATAGAGCACGGTTACAACTCTACCCGATATACCGCATAGCTTGCCTTAGTGGAGACCCTTGCCCTTCAGAGAGGAAAACAGTCTCGGCATAACAGAGAGACTGGGGATAACAGAGAGACTGTGCGAGGCCAACTAGGTTGATCCAGGAAGTGCCTATGAGGAGCCCACTGGCACATGACATTTTCAAGTCAAGTTGGAAAATGTGGTAATTTGATAATGCGTGTTTGCAAACTGAATTAGACCAGCAGTTGGACTGGTGACTGGCTCAGCCGTAAAACTCCATATTTACAGAGTAGGAGTACATATTTGCACCCCTTAAACTACACATAGAAGAGATGTCTAATGAGAAGATCCATGAAAAAGCTCATTTTAATTCACACAAGGTTTAATAAGAGGGCAACAGTAGGTATTGAGAGTAGATATTCATTATATTCAAAGCTTTCTCTAAAACTATTTTTGATTCACAGTGAAACATCTCCTAACATATAAATGATAAATGGTTAGATATTTGTACTTTTACACTGCTATTCTTAGGGATTTAAGCATAAAAGAACATTACCAATTTAAATAAACAAAAACATAGATTTTCTCAAAATTGGTCACTCTCACTCTTCAATTAGTAAACAAAGAGCCAGGCCCCAGGTTATAGGAAACAAAACTAGCTTTTTGAGATGGTATAAAATATCAAATATCATCAAACAACATTGCCAAAACACAAAACAAGAAAGCCTGTTACAGATGGTGCAGTATATTTACAATCTGATGTTTTGATTGTATATTTTTATATGTTGTAGTTTATATACGTATATTAGACTACATACACAGGTATACCTTTCCCCTCGAAAGACAATAAAGCAAAACCAGCGTCTCTTTCCTGTGTAAGTCAGTCCTGACCTCTCTTTGATACGGGGCTTGGGAGTGTGGCTTAGGTGAAGTCCTTGGAGACGGCCTCGATGAAGTTGGGCGCCGACATGAGGATGGTGAAGGTGCAGATGATGGAGAAGAGGGAGAAGGCCACCAGGCAGAGGCGGTCCACCACGGCCGCCGCAAACTTCCACTCGCTGCAGACGGCCTCGCCCTGGTCCTGTTCGCGGAAGCGCCGGGCGATGTACTGCACCTCCTCCAGGATGCGGCCGATCTCGGGGCCGTGCTCGCCCTGGGCCCGGTGGAGCTCCCGCTCCTCGGTCGGGGAGATCCCCCCGCCGGCGCGCCCGCACGCCACGCCCGAGTCGCTGCTCAGCGGGCAGCACGGGTTCTCCATGCTGTGGTAGCTAAAGTACATGTTCATGTTGCCGTTGGTGCTGGCGACTGCCTGGCCTGCCGTGGCGCCCATCTCCATGCTGCTGCCGCTGGAGTGGGCGTGGCTGTACTTGTAGCCTATCAGCTTGCGGTTCTCCCCCGGCTGCTTCATGCGCAAGAACCAGGCGCACCAGTTCAGCAGGACCACTCGCACCTGTAAGATGAGCGGGGGAGGAGACACGCCACAATAATTGCCTGTTACATTTAACACAATCATTTGCTTACCAGACACACTTAAACACTGACTGACATTTTACATGTTTTATATTCATATAGCTTGACATGTATTGAAGTCATTTAGGCTAAGTAGATAGCAACGTGATACATTAGGACTCCCATGGGGATCTGAGATTGTTACATGTTTTAAAAACAGTACTAATGCATGCAAACTTCATGTTAGCTACTATAAAAGGTAAGATGTGTAAAATTCTGGTCTTGAAGTCTCAATGCCAGTGGCAAATGTAATATGCTTTTACACAACACAATGCAAGTAGGAATAGCTAGTGTTACCTCGACCACTCTATGGAAAAAGGGGAGGTTCTGTCTGGTTTCCATCATGGGACTAAAACTAGGTAAATAATTGATTCGTATGGTATAAATCTTATATACACATACCCAAATAAAAACAAATAAAAAACTATCATTTAAGGTCTGACAACAGGGAAATGTGTGTATTTATGAACCAATTCTGCTATCACAATATCTCTACCAGTTCACTTTGGTCTCGCACACTCATCCCAACCGACATATAAATTAATATAAACTCACGACAAGGTGTTTTTGCATGAAGTATCACTAATTTGCAAGCTGACAGCGACAAAGCTTTCAATTATTGACATAGTAATTTTCAAATGTCATGGTGCACCAGTGCTATGACAGCTCTGCCATTGTGAGCCTTCTATGTAGGTTGCGTCAGTTGTGTCAGCATAACGCAAACAGGAGATTGTCATAACAGCGGTATGTCATTGTTATGAATGCACATGACACTTCATGACAGCCATTATGTCATGGTAATGACACTTGCGTTTCCATATCATGACAACCACTGTAAAATAAATTAAGTGTCTTCAAAATCTTTGAAGTGTGTCGGTCAGACTGAGTCCTTCCTATCAGCACAAAGCGTGAAAGTTTTACGGGGGTATACACTGATGAACATTGATGATGCAACAGAACCCCTCGTGGGAACCAGAGATTTGGATAGGCCCCCATTGACACATTGATATAGACCAGTTTTCGATGGATGGCTTTCCCAGGCTCCACAATCACTGATGACGTTGGATCTGGCAGGCCTAATGACATTCCCTCCTGTGGGTATGAGGGTCTTTCTGCATTTCTACACACAGAATGCTTCTCCATATGCTACATTGCCAGCACTAAAATTGATGAGGATATGTGAGGATATGTGCTGGTCCACAAAACACAACTGAGCATTCCAAACTGGAAAAATAAATTATTAAAAATGTATTTAAAAATAACTCATTATAGGATACTTATTTCATACTTAGAACGTTATTAAATAATCTATTACATGGCCATTAGGCGCATATTGCTCTGGAATATTTATGCTATGTGGAGGCATTGTCTGAAAGGAGGCATTATCTCCTTTTCTGCAGCTATGCTAATGAATCCTTTAAGCATTTGTAATTGCTTCTGTTTGTCTTACAAAGCAGCAGCCATAAAAGGCCATGTCTGTGGAGTGCTGAAACATGTTACGCAGTGTGTATGGCAGGTCAGTGAGTGTCAGAGATAAAGGGCTACGATGTGGGATATGTAGTGAAGACTACCCAGTATTACACCCAATTATGGCCTCATTTGTCCAATCAGAAAAGTATGGCAGTTTCACACTATGCTTGTTTTTTTAATGCATACGCAGTCATACCCACATTGCAGTTTACATACAAATGACCACATGCCCCAACTGTAAATTGCTGATCAGCATTCAACTTTCAATTTTCTGTACCTATTAAGGCAAGGCAGATGGAGTAAAATTACAGAAGGCTCATACTAGTTGTTAGAGGTGGACGTACTGTAAGCTGTACCGTCCGAAACACTTCAACATGATATCAACAACTCTTCTCAGTCTCTAATGACGCCAATGCCAGAAAACCCGTAAACCTTGGTTGTGAACCCAGCCAGTCTATGTTGGGAAATGCTTGTTTTAAGCTCAAATAAGCCCTCTGGTAATAAGCCCATGCTTCTTTCCTGGGGTCTGCATTGCTGCTGGGTGGCCCCAGTGACTTACCCACTTGGGCATCTTGCTGCCCTGAGGGTCATGATGGTGGAACTGGAGGACAAGCACGGTGACCACCACCGACAGTCCCACAATCATCATGGTGCTGGCGAAGTACTGAGCTGAAAGGACAAGAGAGTCCTTTCAGAGTGGTAGTGTATGGTAGAACAGTGGAAATGTCTCCAACAGTTATCACACCGGCATTGCAGTTATCTGTACAGTTTAGCCCTAGCAGTTGAAAGGAGGGCTCTACAGATTAACACCATTTCAAATAATACGATATATGGTGAGAAAATCTACAGAAGAATTAATAAAGGCAGAATCTATTTGTACTAAGTGCAAATAGCAGGTCATTGCTATTCATTTACATTACATTATAGGCATTTAGCAGACGCTCTTATCCAGAGCGACTTACACAACTTCTTATTACATTTATCCATTCATACAGCTGGATATATACTGAAGCAATTCAGGTTAAGTACCTTGCTCAAGGGTACAACGGCAGTGTCCTACCTGGGAATCGAACCTGCTACCTTTCAGTTACAAGTCCAGTTCCCTAACCATTATACTACACTGCCGCCTCACACTAAATGTCCTTAACATCTTATCAATCACATACACATGCATGTATGAAGGACTGACCATGCATGTATGTACATCTATATTTCGACATTTCTGTATTTATTCATTTCTGTATACATTTCGGTAACACTATAATAATGTCTTGTCATAGATCATTACTAAGGCATTTGTTCATTATTTACTTACAATTTATAAATCATTATTCCAACATTCATAAAAATCTATAAATGTATTAACATGAGTTAAGTAAAGATCAGAGACGGACTGGTCAACTGGGAGAGAACATGTGAACAATTAATCTTATATATCCTCCTGCTTCCAGTGGGTGGGGCTGGTGCTTGGCCCAAGGGCAGGGCCCAGGCTGAGGCTGGTACTAGGCCCCGTAACTGTACTTGCTCTGGGCTCTTATCACACAGGTAATTTGCATCTGTCACTTCAAATGAATTATTATAAGAGGAGCATGGTCAGGTGGAGTGATATGCGCACATATGTGTGTGTGTGTGTGTGTGTGTGTGTGTGTGTGTGTGTGTGTGTGTGTGTGTGTGTGTGTGTGTGTGTGTGTGTGTGTGTGTGTGTGTGTGTGTGTGTAAATCAATCAATCAATCAAATTTTATTTCAAATGCATGATCACCAACATGGGTCTCAAAACACTTTTAACGCATGCTAATTAATACATTTATAGATGTTTGTGAATGTAGGAATACTGATTTATAAATTCTAAGTAAATAATGAACAAATGCCTTACTAATGATGTATTATTATATGATCTATGACATTATTATAAAGTGTTCCCTACATTTCTGCTTTGATATTTCCATTTATTTTTTTTATATATTTAACATTTTTTGTATACTTTTTTCATTAGTGTTGCACACTTGCTTCTCCATATGCTTGAAGTAACCTACACATTTAAGCATGCACACAAGCGTGTACGTGTGCCAAACACCATTCAGTTCAGTAGCACACTAGTGGTGGTGTTCAACTACAGTTTCAATGTGTATCCCTTGGATTGCTTGTCCCTCCACCACTGCACACCCAAAAACATACTCTCAGATTACACTCTCTCTCACACACACACACACACAAACAAACAATCACAGCCACCTAAATGCCCACAGACATTCATTGATTGTCCTCTGATAGCAAGCTATTACAGTGTCTCTTCCCTTGATAGATAGCTCTTCAAGGGGGGTGGGTCTGAGGAGATCTTTCCATCCCATTACACATAGCTCACTGTAATATCAGTCCTTGAATTCTTTAAAGCCTTTGAAGTCTATACTCTCAGAACCGGTGCTCTCAGAACATCAGACATTTTATTTGATCCTTCAATCTCCTTTTCAACCCCCCCGAAATCACCCACCTCTCAGACTTCTAAACTCCCAATACTTAGCAACATTTTGTACTTTGTTTCATGCAAGTCTTAAAATCAACCTGCTGGCTAACGCTATCAATTCCACCCAATAGCACTGCTTTTGGTAAGGGCGATAAAGCCAAAGGTTGAAATGACAGCTTAAATTTACAACGCACTGGATAATGTTCTGGAGCTCGATAAGCCGACTGGTCAATGGACAAGGCACTGACCCTGCACGCTGGAAAGACAGGGGACTGTTTATAGCTCTGTTTATATCTCATTTGAGTCCTTGAGAGAAGAGCTTCTATAGATTTGTTTTTGGTCTCATTTGTTTGATCAGTATAGTACACTGTTCTCCCAGTAGCTACACAGCAAAACATGCTGGTGTAAATCTAACACTGCTGGTGTACATTTAATACCCGAGGGTGTTTATATGAGAACACAGTCTCATATAAACACCCTAAGGTGTTAAATGTACAATACCGTTTTTGCAGTTTACCCTTACCCAGAATGCACCGGGGTATACTAGCAGTAGTCCTCTCCCAGATTATGAAACTCACGTGTCTGCTCATGTGCTTTGTTCCATTATTTGAAGCGCTCAGTTTCACCGAAATTAGAATGCATAGAAACTTTGGTTCACGCATTGAAATACGGCTGTGGTTGCAGATAGTTGTACATTCCAGATTGGGGTGACAATTGGATGTATACAGCCCCGGGTTGGGCGGAAAATATTTTCAAAAAGAAAAATCACAGGAATATAAACTCAAAAACAGCAATGTGATATGGTATTTTTGGCAACCCAACCCCCCCAATAAATAATAAACAGTAAACAATGCTGACATTGTCAACCATGATCCAACAAATTCAAAGGGGAAACATGAGCATGACTAAACGGCGAAGTTATTGAAATTGTCATATTGGCAGATATTTCAGAAGTCGATTGGACATCACGCTACCCTGAGTTTCTGTCAGCACTCAGTCGCATCAGCGTCCCAGAGTGCATTCTCTGAGGCAGTGTGGAGAGGCTCCCACTCTTACAGGACAGATCAAGTCTGACAGGCTTCAGGTGTGATATCCCTGCATGGCTCAACCACGGCCTGGGCAGCACACTCAGGCCCGAGGGGACATTTTGTTGGTCTGATGGTTGTACAGGAAACATTTCTCTGCGGCTCAAGGGGGTGTTTGCATGGTTGGATGGTTGCATACCAGCAGTAATGTTACCGAAATTAAGTGAACTTTCTATATTTGGCAGAGAAAGGGAACCAATCTTAAAGCACTCTTATATGACCACAGTGTAGTTGGGGCTTACATTATCCTGGTAATATGACACAAATCAATGCCTCCATATGATCTGTATATATACTGTATGTATCACAATATACAGTATATCTGTCACATGCAGGTTGTATGGACTATATTATGTAACGGAATATTTGTGTGCATTTTGGAACAACAGCCAATATGTTACATTTCATTTTTTAAGTTATTCCCTTCGATTTAGTGACACGTGAAATCATAAAACCCCATAGATCAGTCCCCGATCACTCTGATTGTAACCAGGACAGAGAGGAAGTAATAAACTAACCAATGAGAGGGACGGAGTCCGAGGTGGCTGGCATGATCTCGGCTACGAGCAGCATGAACACGGTAAGGGACAGCAGGACAGTGATTCCTGAGGGAGGAAGAGCATGAATGAACACAAATCTCATATTCATATAGGCCTACACATTCATCAATACCAGTTCTTGCCCCCATCGATCTTTGCAGGTGTTCATCTCCTTGAGTTCACAGTGGGCAGGCAGCTCAATAACTACACCAAGGGGATCACAGGACCGGGCAGAATCAGGTCATTAGGTTAACCTGCAAGATGTCAATGACTTGTCTACAGTGATTAACAGTTGGGAGGAGCAGGAGGATAATTTAATGCCTGCTCCCTTGGAGGAGCAAAGGGTCATGGGAATAAAAGGTGGAAGGATGACATATCCCTGAGGAAGTCTACTTCACTTTTACCCTACTCCACAAAGATGAGAATCCCTGGCAAAAATGTTTGACAGAATCGAAAAAGAATTGAAAAAAATCACAGTACATTTCAATACATGCTAACTCGAAAATCTCGGGAAAGGTCATTGCTATCTAAATGGGCAAAATTTTGTGAAAATTACGAGAACATACGTTATCACTTTAACAGTGAAATATGTCACCCTGTTTTAAATGAGTATGTCTTCTAGATATCACGATCTGTAAATATTAATTTATAGAAGTTCCCTCCCATTGTTTTCTCTTGGTATTTTGAAAATTATCTCTCAATAATAATAATACTACTATATTTGAACACATTTTGAAGTTGTGGAAACAGGATCTCAGACAGCAATGTGAAAGCTCATTTGGTCACACCTAACAATGCCCTGCAAGAGCCTCACCGAGTGAGATCTTCTCCCCAGAGTCTGCGGGCAGCAGGAAGACGAGCAGGGCGAGGCCGGAGATGAGCACGCAGGGGATGAGCAGGTTCAGCCCGTAGTAGAGCGTGCGCCTGCGCATGGTCACAGTGAAGGTAACGTCCGGGTAAGGCTCCTTACAGCACTCGTAATACAGCTCGTTCCTCTTTGAGGGAACTCCTGTGGGTCACATGCAGAGCGCATCTTTAGGACTGTCTGTGCTGACTCTGTATGTGTGTTTGCACATGATTGTATGGTGGGGTTCATGCTAATGTGCTAGCTGGTGCCGGGTATCAGGTTTTGTCCTCAGTCACTGCACTCATTTTTGACTGCTGAGGAGTAAGTTTGCTTTTAGTTAGAGTTGAAGAGAACTCAACAGGTTTACTTTATAAATTGCATCCATTTGAAGCCTATATACTTTTTCTACAATAAGAATAATGGCATCAACACATCTGCTTCGCTGTATTTATTTATCTATTTGTTTCCTGAACAGGTAATACTGAAAACAACTTTTTATAAATTTGTACTTTTTGTACGGAAAGTCTGCCCTCCTTTATTTTAAAAATGTTATTCAAACAGGGAGAAAATGGAAAAGTTTACAGACAGAAATAGGATCGCAGCACAGATAGCGTCATAATGGGGTTCAGAGTATAGTAACTTTTTAGTTTCAATAATTTTTGAAAACTAGAGTAAAGTGCACAGTCTGATTATCCCATTCTGAAACGTTAATTCATTTGACCTGTGCAGTCACGATTTTGCGGCTGCATTTGTCCAGTTGGACTCCTCCCGCCGACCCGCCGGCCCCCGCAGCGCTAACCTCGCCGCCATCAGGCACGGTCATTAGCGCTGAAGGGTGAGATTGCCACCAAATCTGCCATCTGCACCTGGCCCCCGGCTCAACTCCAGCAAAAAGCCCTGGAACGCGGCTCACCGGCACCAATTACGTAATTACAAGACTGCCGCCGATTACACGCCAACGGGAGATGGCGGGGCCGCCGCCGCCGCCGCCGGCCCGGAGAACGAGAGTCGACGGAGCGCACGCCAAAGACAGCCGGCGAGATAAAGAGGGGAAGGGCTTTAAATCTGCCCGCAGAGCAATTTGTTCAGCTCAGTCCCCCGACGCCTTATTAAGACGGTAACGCTCTCCTCGTTAGAAGCGTGACACAAGCTGGATTCCGGATCAGGGGGGAAGAGCAGCGCGCCGCGCGCTGCCCGCTGTGTTAATGACGACGCCCGATCGATGCCTGCCTCCGGCATTGATCGCCCAGAGGCGAACAACATGGAAGGGGGGGGAGATGACCTGGGTAAAGGGAGGTCCTCTCATTTAAAGGACACCTCAAATGACCCTCTAAGATCTGCATTTCTTTTCCAAATATGTCGCTGGGAAACCATGCACGCTCGTACGTGTGTGTGTGTGCATGTGTCTGTCTGTGTGTGTGCAACTTGACAATACAGGTCTATTTTACAGCTTTTCCATATGTACAAATGAAAATGGTGCATTTATCACAATTCTC
Source organism: Synaphobranchus kaupii (assembly GCA_029718625.1). NCBI lineage: Eukaryota > Metazoa > Chordata > Actinopteri > Anguilliformes > Synaphobranchidae > Synaphobranchus > Synaphobranchus kaupii. The sequence continues at coordinate 124,240,274 of CM056376.1, forward strand.
TCAAGATACAATCTACATACATTACACGTGTGTCAATAATATTCTAACAGAGATTGACAAACACAATGTTTTTCCTGACCCGTCATCCCCGATAGAGGGAGTGGGGGCAGGCGTCTCCCCTGGAGAGACAGTGTGAAGGCTGAGAAGGGTCGGACGGCCTTACCCACGAGGTCCCACTCCCCATTGGGGATGTAGGTGGAAATGTCCACCGACAGCATCTGCAGGTCCAGCAGCCAGCCATTGTAGGTCCAGGAGCCAAACTTAAGGTTGCACTTCTGAACGTCGAAGGGGAACCAGCGCACGTCGATGTAGCAGGTGCTCTTCAGGATTCCTGCAGCCGCCATAGCGTTGGGGTTAAATTAGTCGCTTAACAGATAACGTTTCTGACCTCCCTGTCTCCATCTGCTGTACAGCAGGCCTCATTTAAACATGCATTATAATTGCTATCCATTTAGCTGTAGATTTCTTACCGCAATAATGGGAATAGCCCAACAATGTCCAAAGTTTTTATAAAACAACTGACTATTTTTACTAACTTAAAAAAAAATAAAATACTGTATGTATAATTTTATATGATAAGATTGGCCAATTTCATGTTTTGAAAGACATTATACCACACTCATATGCAACATTCATATCATGTGAATTTCTGCATTAAATTTATAAATATTAAAAAAACAATTGCAGATGATACCTTCATGTAGCCCTGTAACATGAAAAGGTGTCCTACTCTACAAATTCTACCATTCAGAAGAGCCCGAATGCTTCCCTCCAAACATCTTGCAAACGGTTTTTCGAGCTTGTTAAGTTTTAAGTTTAACAGTGAACTGATTAACTCTGTCAGATGGCTATCGCCTCACCTGGGGGGATGTACTGGCAATACCCTGATGCGTTGACCAGGACGTTTGTGTGAAACGTGGCATCAAACCGTTCATCCGCACTGCGGGTTTAAAGAAAATAAATCACCATGGGGTCAAACCAATGACTGAGGTCAGACTAATGACAATTGATTTTTATTAGGCCAGTGACAGTGAATGAAGACTAATGACTGTGGGTTCAGGCAAATAAACATGGATATAAACCAATGACTGTGGGTCCAAACTCAGGGTTCAGACTAATGACTGAGGGTGTAGAAAGATGATTGTGAATTGAGACGTATTGCTGTTGGTTTAGAACGATGAACTTCCAAATGCCAAAGTGAGAGATCTTCAGGTATACACATTCAAGTTTGCAATGACGGTGAAGGGAAATAAAAAATGCATATTTCATAAAATATATGGAATTTGCTGTCACTCTTTATCAATGTTATGTATACACCTAACTGGGGTCTCCTCTAGGTGCCCTGTAACCATTTCAATTACTATTCATGATCAATTTTCTCCTTATTTACATCTCAAGGTTTAAAAAAAAAAAACATGAGGAATAAACATCTTCACATCTATTGATTGAATAGAGCTGCTGGTGCGTCATTTTAGAATGAAAAGCATGCACGCGGAAGTATCACCCATACCAACGTCATGACAACTGCAACCAAGGAAACACTCATAGTTTCCTCTATGAACAGACATCTCTCCCCTTCCCTGCTGTCTCCCGTAACCCAAAAATATACCAGCAGCAAGAATGAACCTTGGTGAAACGTTACATCATGTCACATCCATCGCACTGTGATGTGGATTCATTGTGATGGTCGAGGTGTGACAGGTTTTTGACGCTCTGATTTCACACATCTGGCAGCAGACTTATTCTCCACAGCTGCCACAGATTCTAGACGCACCTGGGTGACACACGTGTGATAAAAAGGCATACCAATATCCCCGCTGTAACCAAATTTGGGTTTGACTTCCTCAACCTGGAAGTCATGTTCAACACAAATGACATTGGCTTCACTATCAGCCTCATTTCATAGTGTGGAGGCTTTGACATGGCAACACTACAAATATACTTTTAAAAAGACAACGTTCATTCGGAATGACCAAAAAAAAATGAAAAAAAGGTTCTGTGGTCATTAAGGAGTTCAGATTGCAGCGCCCCCTAATGGTCAGGCTCGTCCTGAACGAGACTGAAATGGGGTCTGCTGGGGTTTCGTTTCAAGATGGTGCTTGATCCCAACAAATATGAGAGAGCAGCAGCTTTCATTCACACTTGATGTTTAGCCTCCTGGCAGCACACTTGAGAATGTGAAATAAATGCAGGATTGTACCTTGCTCGCCATTTCTGCCACATTGCATAAACCCGGAATATAAATGGGTGATTTTAATGAGGCGGATTTTAACAGATGGTGCGCATGAAACAGACCGACATCATTACAATACAGTACAACATCTTCACTGCCTGTGGCATGTATGACTTTTTTTTCCTGCAGTTTAAAGGCATTTATGATGTTCAAAGGATAAGCCGCGAGTATGCCAGTGGGGTTTCTCACATTACGAAGAGCACATTTATCTGCACACGATGCCTTTTTGTTAAAGTTGAGGCTAAAGATGAAAATATTTTTGGCACACTGACTTCAGCTGTGAAATCAATGTTGTATGCTTCACTAATGGCGGTAGTGTGCCAAAATTTATGACTCTTTAGCCCCACTTTTAATAAATTCATAAGTCTGTAATACTGAGTATAGATCATTTATAAATGTTTTAAAGTGAAATACTTTGACCTACACAACAGTGTGTTTAGCCTTAAATTTGCAATATGAGTGCAATACATTTAATTTATTGATAAAAAAATATATAAAATTTCCCCAATCACAGATGCCTGACTATGCAAACCACCCCTACAGGGAAACAGAACCACATTCAACAGAGACTGTAAACTATTTAACTCAAAATAAACACAAGCCATGATGGGCATAACGGGCTTAGCTAAGCTAAAAATACACACAGAGATTGACTACAGATCACAGCATGTAGGGAACTCTTTTGAAAGGCTGTGAACCCTGTAAAGGGCATGGTAACAATACCTGTGAACGCTATTTCCCGTTGGGCAACTTATCATGACTAAAATGAGTGCACCATCAATGCAATTTATGTATTTGCAATGTTTTAACACAGATACAGAAAGAAAGTCAATGTAATACTGTACAACATGTCTGCCAAGCCTGTATACTCTATAATTGCCAAGCCTGCACAAACACGATTTGTAATAGACTCCAAATTATAGATAATTGATCAAATTACTTCCGTAAGTGTAAACAAAATTGAATTGCTTTCTGAATAATTGACTTTTAATTATTTATCATAAATTAGTAAATTATAGAGTTGGAACAGAATACAAATAACTGAGAAAGAGAGCACTCAATTATTCCAATGCATCTGTAGTTTTCTCTGCATTGGTTTTTCATGCTTTGCAATAAAAAAAATCCCAGTTTATTCCAACTGAAGCCGATGCAGTTTACTGAGGCAGCATGGAACAAGGATCTCATTCACAACCGCTATAGTAGTTGAGCAACAAGAGGAAATAAAATCTAAATCTAAAAATTTTAACCTATAAACAATCTTAGCTTTCGATTCATGGTAAATGTCATTACCACCCACTCACTGAAACATCGGTACTTATAGTTTCATAATAGTGAATACTTCATAGTTACTTAGATGACTCCTTGGATAACTGGGATTGCCCTTCATGTAAAACAGCTTGAAAACGTACTTGTTATACTCAAATAACTCCCCAAGCTGTACAATGCCACAAAAAGTGCTCGCACAACACAAACAAGTACACATACACACATTAACACAAACAGCTAGAATGTACGTCATGTACATTTAGACAGGAATGCACACACTGACACACACACACACACACACAAAGATAGCATGTGGTAGAGCAATCAAGAATAGGGTTCAGTGCAAAATAGATGATATTTAATTTAACCCTCGTATTATGTTTGGGGTCAATTCGACCCCGTACAATGTTTGACGTCTCTTAGAAAACAGCTAACCTTATTTTTTCATCTTCACACTTTTCCTAACTTGTGGGGATTAAATAGCAAACACTCAATAATCATTATGCTATGTTCACAAAAGTATTATACCAACTCTGTATACAAAGGAGTTTTGTAGGGTCATTTGTGGGGCAGCTGTATAAAATACAAGAAAATATATAACCTTTTTAATTTTTTTATCTCAGATTTTTTTTATTTCAAGTGCACATTCACATGCATGCTTTAAACTTCTGGATTGCATGTTTTAATATTTGGGGTAAAAGGGTAGTCAATTTGGAGACACACGAAAGGCGACACAGAAAGTGTTAAAATCATTCCATTACATTTACATTTTAGTCATTTGGCAGACGCTCTTATCCAGAGTGACGTACATTAGTGCATTTTCAAACTAGGAACAAGTGCGTTAAAACAACCCTAAAAGGTAAATACGATTCCAAACACCAGGCGCAGTCAGTATGATTTTTTATTGATCATTGGCGTGTACAACAGTAAGCCAATAAGTAACCTTAAGTATTAAACTAGCAGCTTGAACCACTTAGACAAGGATTCAGAAAAACACAATCAAGGGAGGTCACAAGGAGGTAGGGAGGGGTGGAGAGAGGTGCAGCTTGAAGAGGTGAGTCTTCAATCTGCGCTTGAAGGTGGTCAGACTTTCTGTTGTTCTGACCTCCACGGGGAGCTCATTCCACCACCGTGGGGCCAGGACAGACAGACGTCGAGATCGGGTGCTAGTATGCAGTGGGGGGGGGGGGGGGGGGGTACCAGTCATCCTGAGGAGGCGGAACGCAGGGATCTGGTAGGTGTGTAGGGTCTGATGAGCTTTTGGAGGTATGGAGGGGCTGATCCTCGGACTGCCTGGAAGGCGAGCACTAATGTTTTGAATTTGATGCGAGCCATCACAGGTAGCCAGTGGAGGTCAATGTGCAGGGGGGTGACATGGGAGTGTCGGGGGAGGTTGAAGACCAGGCGCGCTGCTGCGTTCTGGATAAGCTGAAGGGGTCTAATGGCCGATGCTGATAGGCCAGCCAGGAGAGAGCTGCAGTAGCCCAGGCGGGACAGCACCATCGCACAATACTTTTGTGTCAGTGTATACCTCAGGGGTCATTTTGTACCCAGACATAATGGGCGTCATTAAATGTCAACACAATATGAGGGTTAAGATAAAAGCCAGATGCTCGCACAGAGTCCCTGGTGGATTTAAAAAAGTGACTACTCCCCAGGATACGGCACTGGCACTGTAAAAGCTATTCTTCTTCCTCCTCTTCTGTAACGTTCTGTCATTTACTAAGGCTCTGCGCACAGTGGGGCTACTCCTGCCCCTCGTGCTCATGTACTCTTGACGGCCTTATATTTATGGAGTACGGCTGCAGAGCAGAAGGTGGAAAAGTGCCCCGACCCACAGACATATGGATCATGCCTGGGTTTACAGTACGGCCACTTGTGCTTTTAAGGCGTTTAAACAGAACGCAGCCGAAGAGCGCAAAGCGGGGGCCTCTCTCCAAGCTGCAGTCGTATAGATCACGCTCGGGTTTACAGTACGACTTATCCTCAGACAGAATGAGGCTGCTTGTTTGATATATGTTCACAGCATTGGAATGGACATTGAACAAAAGTCAGGACATAAAATGGGGACTTTTGCAAAACAAGGATGCTTCTTCAGGAGTTAACACAATGTTACAGTGATACGCTTTATTATTGATATTATACCCTAAGTGTGTAATGAAAAGATAGCAAATATAGAATTTCCCAGTCTCAGCATGCCTATTGTCTTGTTCTAATGATCCAAGCCTCCCCATATAGCCATCCCTACTGAGTGAGTCGGCGGAAAAGCTACTTCCAGGGGGTCTTTTTGCTGGTTCAGCCTAAAGCTCCGGTTTGATTACCCACAATCAATGCATCTGAAGTGCCAATTTGAAATCCGAGTGATCTCCACAAATTCACAGCAATGAGCACAGACTCCCGCATTACTTAAAATTGCTTGGTTACTGTTGTCTTATAGTTCAGTAGCTATCACAAAACAGCCTCTCAATAATGTACTCTCTTTCTCTGGGAAGCCAGATATGGATACAACATCTAGACTCCATCAAGGGTTATTAATTCCATTACAGTACAATCACTTAGCAGACCCTCTTATCTGGGGTGACTTGCAGAAATGCAGTATATCAGCGTTAGTCTCAGGAATACAAGAGTGCAAAATCACAAAGAAGCCACAAGAGGCCCATTCCTAATCGATAAGTGTAATTTTAACCTAACAAACAACAGCTTGTATTGTAACAAAAGAAAATACGACCAGACAGACTGTTCACAGCTATACACAGAGGGCCGCTGGGGTAGCAGTGTTGCGTGGGGTGTTTCAGTGAGAGCAAGTTTCAGTGGAGGGAAAGCAGGGAGGCATAGGGAGAGATAAAGTTGGCCTTATGAAAAGCCAACTGGCATTTATATGGGCCTCCTTCAACTGTAAGGCTGGCGTAAGGGGGGCAGAAGGGGGGCAGGGGAGGTAGAGGAGGTTGGAGAGGGTTCCGTGCCACATAGACTTGTAACAGGAAGGTCTCCTAAAGGAGGAGCAGACTGGGATCGGGAGGAAGCCCATTGAATGCTATAAGCAGCAAGCTAGCAGCAGTCTTGTTATCCTCACAGAACTCCCCTACAAATAATCCCTAGTCTTAGTCAAGCAGAGTCTTCATGATACTGAGTTTATGGCTACAGCTATTTTACCATGACAGCAAACAAGCTACAGTATTTGTCCATTAACTACTGTTACTCAAAAAACAAAGTTACAAACAATACAAACCCAATACACAGGTCAATAATACCACCAACAACACCAATTAAAAGAACACTTAGTCCCTTCAAGGATAATACATGCCTCCCACGCACACTTGAAGATAGTACACTGTTCTACTATACTTTGAATGTCATCTTCTCTCTGGTCACATTTGTGTGTACTTGGCCTGTGCTGTTTGGAGAAGACTGAAGCCATACAGGTTTATCTTCTCTTTCAATTTCAGCACACACCTTTTTTCTTTTAACGAAAAGCAAATTACAGCTGTCATGTATAGACAGCTGTAATTTGAATGTCACAAATCAATAATAATTAATCTCAGAAGGTACCGACCTTAAAGATTTTTCAGTTCAGAAAATGTTTCAATTTTGTTCACTCCAAATTGAAATTATAGATGTTATAATTTGAAAAGAAAATGTTTAAAAAAAAAGGACAATGTACTTATGGATGTTGCAGAACTGTTCAAAAAAGTACAGGACTTCAGCGTCCAGCCATGCTAAACAATGACCGCCATGACATCTCTGCATACACCAGTCTGACATCACAGTGGACACAACTAATTTTTTTATGACACAAAGCACTTTTTATGACACAAAGAATATCACTCTAGCTTTCCATCTGACAGTTAAAAACACAGAACTGTATTTCACCCTCATCTTGCGAAGAGCTTTCAAGATTGCAGATGCGGGTACAAGATAACACACTTAGAATACTTTGCCAACAATGCAACCAAGCTTGACTATTCTCACACTCCTGTTCCTTACAGTCAAAGTGGGAACACAAGGGGAACTGCAGGTAGATGTGATGTAATGACGCAATGCATTACTGTTATTTTTAGAAAACATGGTCCCTCTACCTGGGATGCCACACTCTTCAGAAACAAAGAAAAGGATTTTTCTCTGATTAATAAGGACAAGCTTTGAGAAAGCACTGCGGGAGTATTTTGAAGGAACGAGGCTTTTGATTTTCCTAACTGATTGTTCGCTAATTATTCCATTTATTTTCGACAATTATTGCATGATGTATTTATTAGAATCTTTGTCGTGTGATTTTCAAGACTAATCTTGAGAGGTCTGCTCATTGACATTAATAACAGAACTAATTGATAGTTAATTGGTAACTGAGTGCACCTGCACCTGTGCAGCCCATTTTATTTCCACCTTCACGTGCCCCGGTGGACACATGCTGAAAAAGGCTTACACAAAAACATTTGCGTGCTTATTTTTTCCAGTGTTTTTCACTTGTCAATGAATTACTGTTGCCTGAAATTAAATGCGTCGATTACAGCATGCATAGCTGGAGCCATCAGCTATCCATATCTGCGAAATAAGGCTTAGCTGTTCCAGGTGTAATGCAGTTCTGTGGTCTACAGGTTAAAATCTGAGGTTTAAACCCCAGCTAAGCATTCTGCAATTGACCCATTCTTGAGTGCAGACCCATATCCGTTTATCTTGGAGGAACACTACCTGGCAAAGGAAGCACTCATATTCTGTGGCAGTAAGTTGGAAAAGAAAAGCAGTTCAGGACACCAGGCCAAGGAAAGGACATATTTAATAGGTTTTATTTAGGCTTACCTCAGTAATTTTACTGATATTTATAAATCTATGTCTTCCAAATCACTCCAAGGCCACTCTCACAAAGTTCATAGAGCACTTTAATTAAACCTAAAATTGTAGCCTATGGGCAGGATCCAATCAAATGCACTAGGCCTGGATTAAATCTGTATTTTGAATTAACATTGACTGACAAATGAGTGCATTCATTGAATTAAATGTATTTTGGAATTTGGAATCATTCTATAAGGTCAAAGAAGTGTGAAAAAATGGTGAAATGTAGGCTATGCCTTAATATGATACCATCATTCTCCTGTTGAGTGCCTGAAAGAAGAAAGCACAGTCTCAGGATCTCAGCAGGCCTGAATGGGCAGTGCACAACACAAGCAATGTCATTTTCTCCGCCTATGAACTCTTTCTGACAATGGCCAGTTCGCCGCTTGTGACTGACACACACAGTGTGTGTTTTCTACCCCTGAGGAATATCATGCCTTTAAATGTCATGCCCATGAAATGCTCCCATTTGACCAAAGGTGGATCCAGCAATCATCATATGCCCTGCCACTCATACCTGACCATCACATCAGAACAACTATAATCTACGGGAACACATTTTTCAGTCCATATATAATACAATCCAATGAATGGGTAAAGCCAGCTGATATGCCTAGATACTAGTGAGGATTCATCCAATAAAATAAACCCACATAGGAATAGAGAACATATTGTCACTAGTGCTTATGCCTTCAGAAAATATATTCCCAGGGGAAATATCTTTATCGGTACAACTAAACTGCTTGGACTTCTGCTTGATGAATGCTGATTAAATATTACACTGCATTAGTCCAGTTAAGCCAAAAAGACCATGGGCCTGATTTACTAAGATCTTGAGCATGTGCAAAACCTTCTAGCACACGTAAAACCAATAACATGACCTGGTATTTGATTTGCACCAAATAATTGGTTATTAGTTTTGTGTGTATTAAAAAGTTTTGCCCATGCTAAAGGTCTTAGTAAATCAGGCCTTATGTGTTATTACTTAGTCAAGAATGTAATCCATTAACTGGTTCTAAATATGATGTCTGAAACAACGTAAAACTGTAAGATGTATTGTGTTTTGAAAAGTAAGTGATTGTGTTTGAGTAGAGCTGAAATTTTTCAAACTCAGCCTAGGGGACAGATTGATGGATTGTGCAAGCTGAAATAATTAGTTCTGACATCTGATGAGCTGCTTACGGAACAGTTGTCTGTAAAGGGGGCTCCTGTATATTGCATGCACTTGGTTGATTGACTGAGTAATTAATTTAGCGGTTGACTGATTGAGTCACAGGCAAAAACAACCAATCACAACAGAATCCAAAATGTCAAATTCTGAGACGGAACATCTGCCTGTGGCAAACAGGTCACATGTGCCATTGAGCCAAGTGAGTATGAAAAACTAGCATAAGACAAGGGTGCTTGCAACCTATTATGGAAATCTGTGGAGTATAACAAACAATTATATTGTTTTTCATCAGTGTTTGACAGCTGGCTGACTCCACACTTGTGTAGGCAGAGGGTTTAGTCTCTATTCACATATTCAAACACAAGGATGGGCCCGAAGGCCTGGAATCGAAGCTGGACTGTGCCAATCCTGACTGTGACCAGCAGTTCCATATCTGAATTGCCTATAGCATTACCCAGGATTAGAGGGTTTCAATTGGCTAGGGTTGACAGAATCTCATTGCGCACTAGCAACCCCTGTTGGTTGAATGGGAATCTACAAGCTCACCTTATGAGCTGCACATTAATTATCTTCCTCCAACACATGTCTGTGTGAGTGTGACTTAGGTAATGTGGTGTGGTAAGTAGCAGGGGCTAACATCTGCTTCAGAGGAGAACACATGAGCACTGCAGCAGTGTGTAAGCCAGGGGTAGGGAACCCTGGTCCTGGAGAGCCGCAGGGTCTGCTGGTTTTTGTTTTCACCTTAAATACAGCAACTACTTAAACCAAAGAAACCAGGTGAGGTGGGTTAACTGTGTAATCAACTGCTTTAATTGATCAATTAAGTGGGGAGTAACAACTAAAACCAGCAGACCCTGCGGCTCTCCAGGACCAGGGTTCCCTACCCCTGGTGTAAGCTTTGGGCCTGAAGAGGAAAAAGCCAAAGGACAGGGAAGAAAGAAAAATGTGTTTGGTTTTATTTAATAGTTTGGTTAATTAATTCTCCATCTCCATCCCATTCTAATGTTTCCCCATCTAGGTCCCTGTAAAAGTATCCCTGATTAGACCATTATTGTGTTTAACACAGATGGGTAGCCAAGTATAAAAGTTCAACGCCTTTTCCCAATGTGCCCAAATTCCCTGGTCTTGCAGAACCGGCACAGGCTTTCTCAAATCTGCTGACAAGAGGGGGGAGAATGATGGGAAAACAAAAGCAATCGCAGTGCAAAATACACACTTTTCAGGTAGATGGAGGCCGCGCGTGCCCAAACGCGACAGCTGTACTGCAAGGGGCCCAGGCATGAATACAATATGCTCATTATCTCAAGTAAATTTCACATATTTGTCAAAAAGTACCTGAATAATGAATGGGTTGTGGTTATGTTTGCAGAAATTAATGCTGGCATGTTGTGCTTTGCTTGTTTAACAACAGTTTGTTGACTTTTTTCTCCAATTGCTTCAGATTGCTTCTTCTCAGTTTGAGGTGTGCACAATAATATAATTTTTTTTATATTTTTCTTTTATTTTTTATTTTTTTATTTGAGGTCTGAATGTATTTGCTAAAACACAATGTGATATGCATGTTTATATTTCCTTTACTATTTATTTACCTTTATTTATACAGGTTGGTTGACTGAGCACACATGCTCTTTTGCAGCAATGCCCTGTTAACACCCCCCCAATTAGCCTAACCTGCATGTTTTTTTGTGGGAGGAAACCCACGCGGACACGGGGAGAACATGCAAACTCCACACAGAAAGGTCCCGTCTGGGATTTGAACCCAGGACCTCCTTGCTGTGAGACGACAGTGCTATCCACTGCACCACCGTGCCTCCCACTGACCACTGTTCTGAGTTATATTTCATGAGGAACCAAAGAGATCACAAACAAGCTGTGCATCTTATAAGAAAACAGATCCACATCACAATGTTTACACTGTCTTTCTTAAAATAGATAATCGGGGCAATTCAAGCTAGTAATGTCCTTTTATTAAACAATAACTAACAAATGACTTGACACAGAGAGGATTCCAATGAACTTGCAGGAGAGAGAAGATAAAGCGGCCTACCTGTTGTACAGGAGTATGTCTGGCACCCACACCTGGTTTGAAGGGAAGCGTAGGGTCTGTACCCCTGGGTAACTGTCAGGATTCCAGCTGAGGTACACATCGGTCCAATACTAAGTAACGGAAGACAGGGGCATTACAGAGGGTCAATAATCAGTGGTACAGTACAGCCCGTCTTGCCATATCTGTGGTCTATACACAAATGGAAACGCAAAGAAAAGGAACAAAATGCAGATAATGATACAAATAATAATGCGAGGACTTTTTATGCGAGGACCTCAAAGCTTTTTATCAAAAAAAAAAAAAAGGACGGGAGAACTCATCAACCAATGTGACGCAGTCAATACAAACAAATTCCAATCATTACAAATATGCACTGTGGCTTTATGGGCAATGCTGATCAAAGCGTTGGTCAAAACACACTCCCTTCTAGGAACACACACACACACACGCACACACACACACACACACACACACACACACACACACACACACACAATTTATCTAGCTACTTGGGATTTTTTTTTAAATGTAAAATTTAAATGCTTTTTTCGAGTATTGGGACGCACCCATGCCATTTTTGGCCTGTGTCTCACCTCATATTTATACCCCAGTGAAACCGGAAGTTGAGAATGAACACATAATAGTTCCTAAAGATTAAGGTGTGCTTAAAAAAGTTAAATATTAATGGGAATATACTTCAATTAGGTTTTGTTTGTAACCATTTCTTGTATTGCCAATAATTGTAACACATTTTTTGAGAAAATATTTATATTTTTATGAAGATTATTATTATTTTTTATAATTTTACCTTATTATAAATAATACACAGTGTGTGTGCCCATGTGCTGTCATATTATCTCATTCAATGTGCCCTGAATCACTGACAGTCACACGAGATATGGTCATAAAAATGTGCATACACTTGCATACACGATTAGCCTCGATTTTCCTTGGTCTGTATTTTAGTCTGACATTTTAGCCTGCAAAATAAATATTTTCAAAGACAGTAGAAAATAAACACAGCTGAACTTTTCCACAAGAGCTGATGAGCAGTGTGGCTGTAAGTAAATGATGGCCCCTCATGGAATTGTTAAAAACTGCTGAAGCCAGTCTGCTAAAGTAGGACATACAATAAGAAACAGGAACAGTGTGTGCATGATTAAATTGATGATTAATATGAGAATGACCATGCAAAAGCTTTGCAAATGGAAGTACTTCATACTGGCATATGTGTGTTTGGATACATTTTGTGACAAATTCAAACCGCAGTAGCGTTTATAACTAGAACACTTTACATCAGTGTTACAGCAATGTGACTGACGCATAGTAACTAAATTGAAACATAAATAAAGCTTAGAATTTTGGTAAACTTTAAGTTGAAAACACTCTATTGCTCCCCCAGGGTTCTTTAGAATGAGTTTCTTCAAGATGCCGCAAGAAAATGTAAGAAGTATTCTTACTTTATTACATTATTACATCAGAGAGAATGAGCTGCATCAATTTGTATAGGAGAGCTATGTCTACACATGAATACAGTCGATTGACATTATCAAAGATATACTTACAGTATAAAAAAGTATGAGTTATTGATTCACATTCTGCTACGCATAATTCCAGCATGGCTCCTGAACATGCTATAAGAAATGGTTTGACTGCGAAAGATGTGATAGATACAGGCAAGCAGTGAAATGAGCAGTGGAAAATGCAATGCACTGTGGGAATACATGACAGAATTTTCAACAGTGCATTGCTTTTACATTTGAACTGCCACTCTCCTCTAGAAATAAGAGGGGACTCAGTCATTGATTTCTGAGCCCCAAGGCAAATGCCTAAGCCCTACACGAACAAAGCAGACATATCCAATACATTCAAAAGATTGCAGTGAGTGACCCCAGTGATAGAGGAGTTGGCTGGCTGGCTCATTCATGGGTTCTGACGGGACCTCAAGTGTGGGGAATGCAATGTCACACATCTGATCAATATCTTTGTCACCCGAGGAACAAATACCCATATTCAAATGAAACACCAGACATGAGAAGAGAAATTAAAGTGGCTAAGCAGAAAATCTAACTAGGAAAGTTAGAAAAAGGCAAATCGGCAACATTTTGTTTATTTCGTTCCATTTATGCCTGTAGCTAGTTGGTGTTGGCCATGGTGTTCTGATAATACTTGCAGATGATTTGAAAAACATGAACAGACTTCCACTTACCAACTGTAGCCAAACATTCGATATCAGGACCTGGTTTTTCTCATCCTAGAAAGGAAAAAAGACAACACAGATGGAAGTACACAGTCAGTTGGACCTTAGAGCATTCTGAAGGATAATGTATTTCATGACTTGTTTTTTTTGTTGTTGTTGTATATTTCCACAGCACTTGTTACATTCTAGTAACAATGATTGTCACCATCATGCCCTCTGTTAACCTCCTGCTGTATACCGTTCACTGTCTGTTTTAACTTGAGTGATATTAAACTGTTTATATTGATTCCTTTTCTACTCAAAAATACAGTATACTATCATTTTAATTAATCTTGATGCATTCATGTAAAATCAGCAGCAAGGGCAACACGGCGATATAATAATCTCAAAATACTTCAATATTAAGTACTGATAAAGGTTCAGTAAATGAAAACGAAAACACATTTTAGGTAACCCCATGCAAAATACCAAAGACATTTAAAGTGGTAAAATAAAATTTATTTAAAAAATGTGGATAATTGATGAGAGATTGTTTAGGGAAGAGCAGCATAGATCTCAATTCTAAAGATGATTATCATTCGATCCAAATTAAGTCTGAGGAAGACAGCTTGCCAACCACTTCAAAAAAGTATTCTTATTCAGCAATAGTTGCTGATGACTGCATAGCAGGTGTAAGCAAGAAATACATTAATTATTCATGAAGAAAAGAAAACATTAACTCATAGCAGAGAGGCTGGCTTTTCCGTCAAAATTTTGCACTAGGGCACAATGGAATGTTCATGGAAAATAGTAAGGAGGATATTTATAACCATACTGCATGTCACATACTAAACAATACACACTAAACAGCACACATCTGCCAGTACACAGTACACAGGAGACAGGACACAGTAGATAGGGCTCTGATTCAGACACAGCCAAGGAGAAGAGGGACAATGGCAGGGCACACAGCAGGAAGTGGAGCTGTCCAGTGCCAAAATGCACAACCAATCACACACACAGTGCCTCCTCTTTTTATTTGTACAGAGAATAGTTAATCAAACTTCAGTTCTTTGGAAATTAGGCTGTAAAAAATTGTACAACCTTTGGTTGTATATTTCACACATCACATCAGAGGCAAATGATAAGGGTGCTGACCTCTATAGAATGAATAGCACATGGAATGAGGCCTGATTGAACATTGTGCACATTGCAATTTAACATGTGCACCTTGTGCTCTGCAGATTAAGCCTGCATTATGATTACTTGTCTGAGGAAGGCATTTACAGAAGCTCAGAATAACCACAAGAGATGATTCATACTGTCGACATGATGAAACCCTACAGCAATGCTTTCATTACAATCCTACTAGTGTCAGTGATATGATAAGGTTATACTGTCAAACATATTTATTCTTTACAATAGATGAAGCATTCTCTCCTTTATCCCATCCATGGCCAGCTGCCCAGTGCCCTCCTGCTCCTTCCCTCTCTCTCTGTATATCAGTAATTACCATCAAATCTTTTGAGAATAATATACCCAGCCACTTCGCAGAATTCATTCTTTTTGTTCGGACCATAATGCTCAGTGTCATGTGGCACTAAGAATGATGAAGTGACGGTGGCTGACATTTCATCTACGTGTAGGTGATACAACCCCCTTGTGCAAATCCAGCACAAGGCTTGTCGTGGTCATTCTGATTTTCTGAACAAAAAGCCTCTATATGAATGAATTTGCACGTATCATGTCAGTAACAGAAGAGGTATTAGCGGAATTTTCAACGGTTTAACAGCAGATTGCTGTGGAGTATTGGATAATGGCTCTCAAGGCATACTGAGTCCCATTGATAGACCCCATTGTCTATGATCTTTCCTCTTAAGCTTGAATAAAGCATTTATGCAAAGGATATGGCTATGTTAGTGTTTAAAAATGAATGACTACTCCAGAATGTTGACAATTAATTTCTATTTGAATAAATATGTGTTATACTTACTTAGATTTTACCAAAGCACATTATTGTTGAAAAGAGAAGTTCTAAACAGTAAATACTGTATATATTCAATGACAGCTTATATACAAAATGCAGGGTCCACTTTTTAATTTCCCATTGGTGACTTCTTGTTTAAAATGGGGGTAAAACGTTTCTGGGTCAAGCTGTGGGAAAACATTTTAGAAACTCTTGTTAAGGACACAGTGTTGTTGGATAGCTCACTATTACATGACAGAGACAGTCAACATCACATCCCGGTGCAAGGTCATTGTATCATCACTGTAACTGCTCCACAAGGAGAGTTCATTAAGAAATGAGCGATAGCATATTAATCACAGAGCACATGCCTGTTTTAATTTTTGGGTTGCCGTGTCACTGTCTGGTCTTCCCTGAGACCCAATGACAAGGACAGCCAATCAGAGAGACATGCCATCTCATCATCAGGGCGATGTGTCTTCTGTCCCCCACTGTTACGACCCCGGCTTGAAGGGGCTGCAGTACATGTCCAATTTCTTTTAAAAAATTATGATACGCCAGTTGACTAATTGGGCAAAATGTGTGTCAATACTTTCCTCCAAAATTAATATGGCAATACAAAGTTTAAGATTAATAGTTCAGTCATCAGCAACAGTGATTATCATTCTTGGCTTTTACACAGGTTCAAGGTTGATATACACTATATGGATTATTAAATACTAAAGCAAATGTTTTCTTGAGGGAGATTAATTTGAATTATAAAGTCTCGTATAACCTTCAAAACAAGGATACATTTTAAGATTCCCTTATAAGTTTTATGATGAGACCCCAAATCATTGCACTCCCCTCTATACAATCTCCAGGAGACAATCCATCACATACGTACTGCATTCGTAATTAGACTGACCTAGCCTCCTGCCAAACACGACAGAGACATATGTATTTACACACTTATCGACTTCTGTAGGTCAATGTGGTGATGGAAGAGCTTGATCAGTGTTCTCAATGTATGCCACCATTATTTTTCATCAAGAGGCAAATTTGTTGTTCAATTAAACAGGGAAACTTTCAAAAAAGAAAACTACCATGTTCACGTGTATTTATCTGTATGAAAGTGAATTCACATTTGCGTTTTAACAAAAGCACGAAACATTTGTGTTGGTCAAAGCCTGAACAATTACAGATACATTTTTGTTCTTCATGTTAGCACACAATGTAACAAGGACAAGTTGCAACAAAGGAAGGCCTTGTTCACAATGAGTGATTTTGGAAAATAACTTGAAATAAGCTGCAGCTACTTTTTTAAAATGTATTTATTTTAATTTTAATTTTACTTTTTAGTTTTGTTTTTACAGACAGCAGATGCTCTTATCCAGAGTGACAGTTACACAGCTGGATAGTTAAGTTAAGTTAAGCTATTCAGGTTAAGTACTGTGCTCGAGGGTACAATGCCAGTGTCCCCCTGGGAGTAAACCTCACAGTTTCAAACCCAGCTCACTAAGCATTATGCTACACTGCTCTCCTACATAGATTAGTGATGAAACAGATTAATTGATGGAAATTGACTAATTTGAAGGGATTTCTGACAAAAAAAATACAGTTTATGAGAAGGCTAGTGGATTTGGGTTGGTTGATTTCCCTTGAGAGCTGATTCCAGCATCTGACATACTATAGATTACTTGTTGTAATATTTATGCACTTCCCAATGCTGTGGACCCCCCATTCCACATATGCCTTGTGTCATAAAAGGACAGTCTCAAAACAACTGCAATACATTATATCAGATACAATCTGGTGCTCTTTGTATACTTGGCCAGAAACACTCAATGCTGTCAGTAGTTCTGTGTTGGAGAGGAGTAATAAGACTGATGACACTGATAACACACACTGGTAACACACACTTTATTTGGAAACGCAGGGGTTTTTCATTGCATGACGTACGGTGAGTGTACCGTCCTTGAAAATAAACATTTCTGATTAAATTTTCAAAGGAGCCGCCCGTTTCTAAGGAATTAAAAACAAAATAATTTGAGGGATTTATGAATGTGATTAACAACCTCTGATTGGGACAGAGCTTACCAAACAGATGCAAGAAGGGTATTTTTGAAAGGATAATTACATGTAGATTGGATACTTTCTTAATAATGATATAATTCCTCATAATAAGCTGGAGCTGTGCTTCTCAAAAGGATTGTATTACTCTCTCACATTAGCCCACAGCTTTTTAGCTACTCATTTACAGGTTCAATACTGTGTTTTCCTCTCTGAATAATAACTCTTAAATGAAGACTTAAATAAACATAAATTGTCATTGACTTTGGTCGGCTCATAATGGACTCCGTAACAGAATAATACAGCTGGAACGTAGAACAGCTGGCCTCCCACAAACACTTTAACCCCATTAAGGAACTTCCAACAGCTGGGCCATTACGCTCTACCCCACGCGCATCCCATGACCCCGTGATCCGAAAGCGTCACATTGCGATTATTCCCGCCAGAAAAAGGCGGAACGTGTGGCGGAAGCAGTGCCAGGCGGTGCTCGCTGACCCAGATCTATGGACCTAGCCCTGGCCCTCTCTACGCGCCTCAGGCGCCATTCTCCGCAGATGGCGCCTGCACTCGAGGGGATGCCAGAAATGCCCCCCCCCCCACTGGTAACCTGCAGCCTTGTCACTACAGACATGGGCCACCATCTTTCCCGGGAGCTGCTTTCAGAGGTACTCCAGCTACTCTGGCTACTCATGGATTTTAGATCTTTCCCAGCAGACTCAATGTAACATCAGCCTGGACGGAACCGATTTAAAGCTGCCATGTAATCAGTTTGCTCTTTGGAGATGACATACAAATGGGGGTTGTACTGCCATTGAATGATCCCAACAGTAGCAGAAGAAATGCAGTCGAATAAACTTCCCAAAGGGTAGCAGGCAGTAGTGCTTGAAGGTTCACGAGGGTGTGGCGTGCCCTCAGAAATGTTATCCCAAGCCCCAGACACCACATCTTGGTGAAAACACATCATTTTTGTTGGATCTCTAGTTCTCCTCACTCTCTGTCCCTGCTCAAGTCAGACCCAGGTTCAGCTGTCCCGGCCTACAAACTGACTAGGAGGAAGTGATGTGTTTTCCGTTTCCCAGCTGCAGTCTGTGGGCTCTGTGCCATCTGGGTCAACAGGGTCAACTGTCAAACAAGATGTGTCTACTCGCTCAGATAGAGAACCGTTATGTAAGGGCAACAACAACACAGAAAGACAATGGTTCCATGCTATATTAAGTATATTTGCAGTTGGCAAAACAATGACAAGACAGTTGAATACGCAACACTGTCTCTGCTGGAGAAGTCTGCCATGCAAATGCACATTGTTACATAACTTGCATAAATTATATAATTACATAAAATATTACAATGGCTTTGGGTTAAGTTCTGTGTTAGGAATAGGAATATAGTAGATGTTTTGGTGAGCACTGTGGTTATTCAGGCAAACGTTTAAGTTACATAAATCACAATGCAAGTACAATATCAGCTAGCCATCTTAATATAATGTTTTAACACGTGTCATTTCAGAAACATAAAAAAATGTACATCATTATTCATGATTTCAGTATCATTTTCAAGCCATATTTTACTTTGATTGGGTGGGGTCCATCTCTGCTGAAGCAAACCCAGGTCTCTGGAGCCCGGGCCCTGAAGGGTATATTTACCTTTCACTGAGAAGCCATTGCTTTCGCACCTGATTGAAACTTAAGACCTGCTTTTGGCTGGCAGTATTTTAGCAAACTGACCTGCTTCGATAAATCACCGGTTGAAAGCCAAGATAAATCATCAGGATCGCTCATATTGATTTACCTGCTTGCTCTCCTACAGGTTTACTGTGGTCTTGCATCAGAACTCCAAAAAATGTATTTGCATTGAAAGCAATATATCAACCCCTGCTTCAATCATATTTCATGGCAATTGAATAAAGGTGTGCCAGTTTAGTAAAATGTACACCCTTTCCATGAGTGCAGGTTAGGCCCTGTTACTTAGATCTCACAAACAGGAGCCCGGGTTTTACCATGAGCCAACTAGGACCAGGAGTCTGCAACAGCAGGACATAATTGGCTTTACCTCACCAGGAGTAGGGCGGATTTATGAGGTTACTGTTGCATTAATTCCACCCAATGGTAGCCCACAGACTGCCAGTTGTAGTGATTGACAGATGCGTCACTCCTCCTATCAGCACTAGCTGTCCTGTAGAGCTGTGTTGCCAGTAGCGTGGGGCCCTACAGTGCAGCTGAATTTCCAGGGACCATTTAGATTTCGATTTAGTCAAGTGTTTGCAACCTATAATGTTATGGTAATGTGAAAGTGTAAAAAAGAGCTAATTTAAGAATTATAAAAGTATGAATTACGTGTTGTGAAATCCCCCCCATTTATATTCCACCTCTCTCTCACTTCCTGTGCCTTCAGTAAAGAACAAAGGTATGCAAAACACTGCAAGGTTTAAGCTGGAATCAGCTATAAATACAATATGTACCTAGTAATTACACTGCCTGCTGAGTCCATCTACGCTACAAGTAAATAATACATAAAAGCTTAAACCTGGGAAGATAATAGCTATAAAACTAGATCTAATTTAAAAGAAGAACAATATTCCCACTGCCTTTGTACCCAGATGACAAATTAACACTAACGTATCACATCTCAGTCTTTTTCTCTCCTCAGCCAATCAGCTGAGCTGCGCAGCCATTCTGAAGCTGCCACAGGCAGACTGGAGGCGCCCATTGAACCATGTGTCGCTGCTCCATGATGAGATGAGGAAAATGTGACTGTAACCCTCCCACCAAGGGTGCTGCTTTGCCCCGTTATGCACCAGCATTTGGGGCTACCGGCTATAGCCTGGCACAGTCAAGATTTGAAATGAGACCGGGGAACGTCGTGCACTGGAGCTCAGTGTTTCTGCAAGATGTGAAACCTGGCAGCCATGCAGCTTTCTGATTATTCTACATATTTTTTGTAATGTCACATGGGAAAAAAACACTGTGTAGAAACTGCCATCCATTCCAGTGAACAGCAAAACCAGGCAAACCAAATGGTCATTACTAGCATTTCCTGCTAATCTGTGAATCATAATTATTGCATCCTCGCCTGTCATTGGCTCAATCGCGAAAGCCGCAGAGTTCTGGAAGATGTCATTGCTCACAGATGTGAAGGGAAGAACAGACACTCTACCTTTCCCCTCAGGCCAGCAGCGGCAGACAGCAGTAACACAAAGTCCCACAGCCCCGTCTGTTCCCATAACCGGGAGGGGGGGAGGGCGGGGGGGGGGGGGGGGCATTTATCCCAGTGCGTCATGGGAAAACACGAGACAGATCCCAAATACAGAGGGGAAGAAAGGGGCAATGTAAGCTTAGCAGCACTGTGCTGATGCCGCGTGACAGCTGTGTGCCTCTCGAGTCCACAGCCCGTGAAGCCCTGTGATGGATGTTCTGAGTTCTGAGATGGACGTCGGGCCGCCGTAAACAGTGGCGTATGTAGGGCACTGCGAACGGCTGACTTGACTGAAGCTCCTCCAGACTCTACCCCATCACATTCCGTGAGAGTGGCAGTCTGGCAGCCGTCTGCAGATGTTCAGGGAGCACATTTTTAGAGAGAGTGGTCCTCAATTCTGTTTCTGGAGATCTACCGTCCTGTAGGTTTTCACTTCAACCCTAACAAAGCACACTTCATTCCATAGCTCTCAGTGGCGTAGAAGGTCATTAGGCTTAGGAGAACTAGAGTTGGGAACGTGCCATATTAGCGTTATATTGCAGTGCAAAAGTAACTGCTGCAAGAAGATAATGTCACATAAATCTGACCGTACCAGAGTGAGAGAAACACACAGACTAGATCGGCAGACAGAAAGATGAAGGGATACATGAGAGAGAACCAGATAGAAGAGAGAAAATATTGGATAAGCTGTACACGGAATTAGACACTAATCTGGAATCTGGAAACTGATGCTAATTTACATTTAGATTGCATTTCACTGTGTTAAAAGCCCAGAGTCACTGACTAAATATGAAAACTATTCATTAACTGAATATACAAAAGCGAATATATGTGTCTATTCTGGCACATATCAATGAGCAACCTTTAACTGTACATCTATTTTTATTTATTTGTTTGTTTGTTTTCCTTGTCATTTTTAATTATTTATCAAACCAAATTCGACAGGACATGTGCACTGTAATTATATGTCTAAAAATGCTCTGGAAGAGGAACCATATAATATTCAAGTCAGTCATTTTTTGATAAGCTCCCAATGGTGGATATGTACCTTTTTTTATTGTATACAAATCATTACCTAATTGGCTGGATTTGTACTGTTTTTATTACAGCTTACTTATTACTCTGAATTTCATTTTACAATAGAGTAACTAATAGGCAAATTTATGTTACAGTTTACGTAGATTTTGTAGTATGTCATTAAAGTAATTTTGGTCCATTTGTTGTCCAAAATTTAGAAAGTATAAGACTTCATTACAGGTGAACTCCCTAGCTAGCTGTGGACAACAGCCATGACTTCAGTAAATACAAACAACAACATTCATAGATATTTAAAACATCTATTACTTAGGGACAGTGGGCAAAATAAGTACTAAATAAATAAAAAGCAAATAAAAAGCAAAAAGTGGGTTCAACCAATTTCAGTGCTCAGACTCCTAAATAATAATAACAAAGAAACTCCTTTCTGTACATGGTAATGTTGCTAATTCAGAGGGAGCTGGACACACTGCTGTAATAAGTAGTTGGTGTTCTTCATTTCTAGACTGTAATTTGAAATCAGCCTATTTCAATTTCCACCAAACACAACACTTCTATCACTTATGTACGGCAGCAAAACATCAATTAACTGAATAAGTGAGAGCAGTGACTAAGAGCTAATTTACAGAATGACTACAGTCTTCAGCTTAGGCACAAGGATCCCCATTTATGAAATTATTCAATTATTCAAAAACTTAATAATCTGGGTCATTAACAACACTGTGGGACATTATTACATGAATTACTCATCAACAGTGTAATAATGTAATCAATGCTACCCACTCAACGCTCAAACGCTAATAGCCATTCCGTACGTGAAGTAGACAATGAACGCAGCAAAGCATAATAACTCAAAAATATTGTCACGGTTGAATCAAGGGGTCACATAAAGAACAGACAATTACGGTCAATTATCTTGGCTAACTATTTGCCTTGAAACTCACAGTGCATAACACAGTCATTCAAACGCAGTTGTGTCAAGCTTTGACATAATTTAGGGATTTCTCATCTTGATCAAACCTGTGAACAAAGGGAATGCACAATATACTTGCATAAACTGTGTTAGAGTTGATTTAAACCTGTGCGCAAAACAACAAGAATGCCTAGAGACGACCTTCACCAAAATAATCTGCACTGCCTCAATTTACGTTTGATAAATCAATCAATTTTGACTCAAATATTTTTCCATAAAATAAAGGCAAACAAACGAAAAGCACTCAACAAGCCACACAAAGTATGATTTTAGACCATTGGTCGTCTTTGTTTTTGAGTTTATGTAAAAGTGGTGTGGCTGTTTAAACCACTAAGCTGTTCTGAATTTGGCTTTTTACATTTTGCAGCTTTTTACATTAAAGCATTTTGGAACTGAAGCTAAGCCTACACCTTCCAGAAATTTAGTGGACATTCAGGTGATTTCCTAAACAGCACCTCATGCACTGGTGTTAAAATATCCAGACCCTACAATTTTGCAATGCATATAATGAGAGTTTCACACTTTATAATAGATCTTAATTCAAAAATTGATTACTTACAATTCTTGAAATGTTACCCCTGCATAAAGTAAGGCTTTAATCATTTGGTTCATCCAACCATTCCATCAATAATTATAAGGCAAATACAATTCATTATTTTATAAAACCAATACAAAGTTCTGCACATTTTTATTCAAAATCCTATACATTTTAGAAAAAAAAAAGTTTATGACACTGTATTCACAGCTTCGGGAAAAGGAGTTTCATGAATTGTGCAAACCAACAGAAGGTCCATCATCTCCAAACACCCTGCATAAGTGCCTTTCCAGAACCTATTGCAAACCTGCTTTTAAAGGGGTTACCTTTCTGCCTTAGACTTACCACATCAATTATCTGCAGCAGTGCCATACCCAACTCGACCAAGATGGGTGCGGAGTCATTGGAGACCGGCCTCTCCAGGCGATTATAGTTATCCATTAGCTCCTTGTACAGTTTTCTCTGGAACTCACCCTGCAGTGACCCTGTCACAGAAAGGGAAGAGCAATGTTAACATACCGTCAGCACTGGTTTAAACTTCAAGAGCTTATAATGATAAGTTTGACGGAAGCAAAATAATTCAACTATTTATAATAAACAAAAGTTTGATGGAACGGGGCCAGGAAAATTGCAGTCACAAAAACCTGCCAAAACGTGAGGCATTGCGGAAGCTATTGAGACTGGCAATTTCCACCAGGCATGTGCAGCACCAAACAGAGGGAATCCAAACAGAGTCCAAATCAGGATAACTGGATTGCATTGCGAAATACACACGTAGGACCATGTGGCTACAGTCAGCCCATGATATCCTCCCACTCCCGCTACTCCCACCCATGGAGAAAAGAGAATGACAATACAAACAGTTCATTCCAATCGCTTATTTTCACTCCTTGCATCCTTTCCTTGCATCCTCTCCTCGGCCCAACGGAGGACGAGAGGAAAGGTTGCAAGGATGAGATGCGAGGATAGTGGAATAGAGGCAACATGCGTTAGCAACGTCATTGCTCAGTCAAGCGTCAGCGTCATATTATGCTTAACTATAACGCTTTTTTGCATCTTTTTTTCATGAATAAACTAGGCTTTTGTTAGTCATAAAGAAGAGTGTCATTATGGATAAAAAAATAATAAATACATGTATTATATGGATAATGATGAATGTAGAGGAATGGTAAAATTGAATATGTGTAGGGGTGTACCCCCACAAGGCTGATCTGGAGGGGTGGATAATGTATGCACGTCACACGCTCCAAGAAAAAACGTCTGCAAAGGCTACACTTATGTTTCCTCACTGAAGCATCCTCCAGGAGCCTCCTCATTCCTTGCTCTTCCAAGGAGCAATTAGTGGTTTGGAATGTCCTTAAAGATGGAGAACCTCGATCGATTTCCAGGTCAGGCGAGGACCGAGGAGATGAGGACGGATAAAATAAGCGATCGGAATGACCCCAAAGAATTCAGTCCTCAGTCTCCTTGATTCCTTCATTGGATTGCCCTCTAATTATCACCCCTTCATCTGACTGTCTGAGCATACCCTTGCAGTCACTACCCATCTTGAATCTAGAGGTCATCTCTGCCAACAAGGGATTCTTTTTCAGCTGAGAAAGTGCTGTGATTGTTTTTAAACATGGCGGTGCAGTAATAAAAAATGATTGATTAAAACAAAAAAATACCTTACTATTCATCATCCATCAATGCAGCAATCTAAATACAATCGATTAATTTAAATGGTTAAATGTTTACTGCGGACAAGATCAATGCATTGTTATAAATTACCCTCTGGTACATAAATTCCTAGTGCATTTCTGTTAATGCTGATTTCCTCATAAAATTCCCATATTTGACTCAATCCAGCTATCTTATCATCCACTACAGCTATGCATTGTTTATCCATATCCTATTGGTCATCTATGCCAGAAGATAATTTTGTTCTCACCTGAGCACCCTGATTAAATAAGTGGGCATATTTACACAAATGGTCTGACAGCCACACATGGTCACACAGTATACACACAGCAAAACACATGAACGGCCTAGATTCAGAATTCAGTCCCTCCACTGAAAATGAATGCAATTGCAACTTCTTTTTTTCTGTAGACACACACAAATGCACACACAGGCACACG
Source organism: Synaphobranchus kaupii (assembly GCA_029718625.1). Classification (NCBI taxonomy): domain Eukaryota; kingdom Metazoa; phylum Chordata; class Actinopteri; order Anguilliformes; family Synaphobranchidae; genus Synaphobranchus; species Synaphobranchus kaupii. Next base: position 124,265,870 of record CM056376.1, read on the forward strand.
CACACACACACACTCTCTCTCTCTCTCTCTCTCTCTCTCTCTCTCTCACACACACACACACACACACACACACAGATGAAAAAAATGGTTATGCTTTATTACACTGGTAAACAACAAGGTTTATTTTTAGTTGTGACTCTCTTACATGCCCAAATGTGTGATTCACACACACTAATGGAGAAGAGTGGCATCTAAGGAAGGGGAGATTATATTCATTAGCATGAAATGAGCTTCCCTGTCTCACCTTATTCTTTCACTGTGCTGACCGTAAAACCCAATGTGCTGGAATATTTACTTGAGTGCATCCATTGGTTATAATTTGCAAATCATAGGCACACCAATGTATTCATATGTCATTATAAGACTGCCATTCTGAAGGATCATTTTATTGAGTGCATTAAAACACTGCTCCTCAGTAACAAAACAATATGATTAGGATTATGTTTCTGAATACACCCCTGCAAATAAGTACTACATTTCAATATATTATTTAAAAAACTCTAAATGTATTATACGTACATACAAAATGTATACACTATTGCTATACAATATTTTAATGAATTTCTCCTCGTCGTTCCTCCAAAATTGATTTGCCATTTTACTATGTTCTTGCATAAGTACTATGTCACCAACACTCAAACAGGGAGACTGTACCTAAATCATTTTGAGAAGCCGTGTGTATTGGAAATCACTGCCATGACTAAGGTCAAGTAAGAGTACACTGGTGCTCTAAACTGAACTGGATGCCCTGTTTTATTGGTTTTGACAGCTTGTACTCTTGTGTGTGCGTGTGCGTGTGCGTGTGCGTGTGTGTGTGTGTGTGTTCCAATCGTATACAAATGTTTTTTTGTTGTTGTTATTTTTAGTTGGTTCCAGCCCTATGGTTTAACAAACAAAAGAATAATATAGAGTGTGCAAGGGATTATCACTGCACATCAAAAAAATAATAAAAAATCTAATGGACAGTCTACATTTTCAGGGTCTGGGTTTGATATTCAGACAATGGGACGCGTGTCAGGGATTTGGCTTTAACTGGATGCGCTAAGACCCCTACATTTTACACAATCTGTGTGTATTTATATATCTTTTCTGACTGAATCTTCAGGTCTGGGAGCATGCTGAAGAGTAAAACAGCACTGGCTCCGCCCCCTTTTTCCAGCAGTATTTGTCAGCAGTATTTCATATAGAGATTCCCAAATTTAATTGTGATGTATTACATTTATTTGGCTGACACTTTTATCCAAAGCGATGTACAATAAGCGCATACCAAAGGTCATTGAAGCAACTACAACAGGTCAGAAAAAACACATTTCTTATCATAACGTAGCAGCTATCCATAGTCATGAACATTGAGTATAGTACACACAGTAAGCTATGGCTAAGTCAGTAAGACATTATTTAATATAAAATCAAACAAGAATTAAGGAACAGGAAACAAGTAAAAAATGTATGCCCACCTTTGAAAAAGGAAACAAGTGACTACCATGACAAAGGGAGATTGTGCCTTCAATCCCACCAGCCAATTTCCCAAAGTCATAAACTAAGCTTTAATAAGGTAGCAGCTGACTGCCCCTTTGGAACTCGAAAAAACGAGGATGGATTGGAGTGGCATCCCTGCTACTGATGGGCATCAGGTTTTGCGTGTGTGAATAGAATAGGTTACCTCTTAACACAGGTATCGGAGATCTCCAGCACTGTCTCCATCACTTATCATTGCTGAGATGTGTAATATGTGGCCATTGCTGGCTGAGCAATATTGCGGATTATGTGCACGTACTATATGTGGACATGTTTATAATGTCTAAGGATGTGCCTGACAGAAGTTCATAGGTTCAGATGTTCCCACATGCATGCTTGTGTCAGGCCCACATCAGGCCCGCTTTTGTCAGGCCCAGGCTTCCAGATCTCTATTGTTTGTTCGTTTTCCCGAAGGTTGATGCTGAAATTAACATATTACACACTAAACGATAGGAAACAAGAACCTAAATTACATTTAAGTAATTTCATAGACTAACCAGAAATAGCTACATCAAACACATGAGGGATCACTTGTGATGTTAATGGTCTCCATGTTTGTAATCAATAAACCCCTATAAAATATACTATAAACAAAGCAGGTGCCCATATTCATATGACTTCCACTCCAAAAGCATCTAAATCAATGTTATTACTGATATTTCCACATGGAACATTGGTATAATTGTAATATTAGTGTATTACTAGTGTTTTGAACTATTTCGAACCCTGTTCAGGTGGAAAGACGCTAGTTCTTTGAAAAGGGCCCAGATTATGTTTAGTCCTTCTTAAAGGTCCAGTTTCCATTGATTCTTGAGTCTTCTGTAAACCAAAATGAGGAAGTATTGAACAGATGGCCACAAAAGCATTAACCGGTGCAACTGCAGTGATCGAAAAACAGAGCTCTCTGCCCCCTGACCGAATGGTCTTATGAGGAATTGTGAGGTGACTTTAATTACTAGAAACACAAAAGAAGCCTTGGCACATTGACCCGGCTGAGACTTTTTTGGACGTGCCATTTTAATTTGTTTCGGTATCAGGAGTATTTTATGAGGGTCCCATGAGTTATGACTTCTTTCAGTCCACAACGCATGGATATCGGACATTTCAATCTATTGATCCAACTTCCAACCCTGCAAAAATAAAACCAAAGCAGGGACAACTATCAATAAATGGTTTAGCTTGGAATCTTAATCTGCTACAAATCTGATTTTGTGTTCCACTGCTGGTCAAATTGTACCTTTGAGGTAATGCATTTGAAATGGTGTTTTTCTTGACAATCGAACACAGTAATGGAAATGGGGGAAAGTTCTATTAGCAGGATTCCATTGGCAGGATTCAATGCCTTTAACCCTCATGTATGTACTATGTGAGACTTCAGTGTTTGAAGTCTCTTAAAAACCAGTTAATCTCAAGTTTTTTCTATATGACTTTTCCTAATTTGTTAGGATTAAATAGTAAACATGCAATAAACATAATGTTGTGTTTTTAAAAGTCACGTACCAACTGTTGTGTGGGGTCATTAATGGGGTAGCCGTATAATGTAAGAAAATATATGACCTTTTTTTATTTTTTATCTTTATTTTTCGTTGGTGATTCTGGTGGCACTTTCCCATACAGGTTTTAAACTTCACAGACTTTCACTTATCTCAGTCTCTAAAATCAGATGTTTCATCACAGATTTTTTATATTCACGGATAAAAGGCTAGTCAATAAGGAGACACACAAAAGGTGACGCAGAGAGTGTCAAAATGTTTTGATTACAATAGTTTTGTGATAGCTTGAACTTGTAGGGTGAATTTGAACCCAGGCATCAAAGGCCTCATAAAATGTCAACAGAATATGAGGGTTAATACTGTGGTGTCCTATAAATGGTAGCTCATATCATAGTATTAGCTTGTGAGCATATGCCATTGGGTTTATTCATGGTCTCGCTCTTTGTTAGTCGCAGCGAAACAGCAAAAGAGAATCGTGTCAGGGCCCTGGCCCCCGACATTGTGCGATGGTTACTGTGTCAGATAGGATGAGTCAGCCTACATCTGCCAGCACATGTCTCGGAGGACGCTGTCAACTCTCCATGGGGTTACCCAACCATAGAAAGAGGAATGCCACTGCCACATCATGTGAATTCCAAAAGGGCCAGGTTGAAGAAATGGGTTGTGACACGTGTTACAACCGATAAGAAAGCCAGTCATTTTTTTTTTTTAATGTTTTTAATTTTTTATAGAAATGATAAGCCGAACAGTCAGCATTCGCAGGGAACACTACCAGTAAGCAATCATAAACATACAACCATTACAGTGCATTAATCATTCTGCTATTATAGTTTTGTTTATTTTTAAGGCTATATACTGTACATCAGGCCTGTGAAGGCTTTCATTTTCCAGAGTGGACATAAAGATTTTGACTTATCTAATGTATAACTAAAATGATTTTTAAGTTGGTTATGAATGCTGGTCTTTATGGGCACCATACGTGCGGCTGAATATTCACAATAAAGTTCTTGCAAAGTCCTTCAAGCTGTTAAAAAAAGTAATAAAAAAATAGGAAGAAGCATAAGGAAGTGGTTTAATGCAGCCTTTCAATGAAACATGGGGAAAAAGTATTTCCAACTGAATTTCTGGGGAAAAGGTATTTCTAACTGAATTTCTGAGGAAAAGGTATTTCCAACTGAATTTCTGGGAGCAATATTCATGGTGCTGCTGAAGTCAAAACAAGAGGTTTTTTTTTCCTTTTAACACAGAAAAAGCCAGCTCTAGAGCAGAAAATGCTGACAACTGCTGCATACAGCTTTCAGTCCTGTACCTCATCTCATAGTGTTGCAGGTTGGATGGGAGGTGGACTACAGCTTTCAGTACTGTAACTCATCTCATACTGTTGCAGGTTGGATGGGAGGTGGACTACAGCTTTCAGTACTGTACCTCATCTCATAGTGTTGCGGGTTGGAAGGGAGGTGGACTACAGCTTTCAGTACTGTGCCTCATCTCATAGTGTTGCAGGTAGGATGAAAGGTGGACTACAGCTTTCAGTACTGTAACTCATCTCATAGTGTTGCAGGTTGGATGAGAGGTGGACTACAGCTTTCAGTACTGTACCTCATCTCATAGTGTTGCAGGTTGGATGGGAGGTGGACTACAGCTTTCAGTCCTGTACCTCATCTCATTGTGTTGCAGGTTGGATGGGAGGTGGACTACAGCTTTCAGTACTGTACCTCATCTCATAGTGTTGCAGGTTGGATGGGAGGTGGACTACAGCTTTCAGTCCTGTAACTCATCTCATAGTGTTGCAGGTTGGATGGGAGGTGGACTACAGCTTTCAGTACTGTACCTCATCTCATAGTGTTGCGGGTTGGAAGGGAGGTGGACTACAGCTTTCAGTCCTGTGCCTCATCTCATAGTGTTGCAGGTTGGATGGGAGGTGGACTACAGCTTTCAGTACTGTAACTCATCTCATAGTGTTGCAGGTTGGATGAGAGGTGGACTACAGCTTTCAGTCCTGTACCTCATCTCATAGTGTTGCAGGTTGGATGGGAGGTGGACTACAGCTTTCAGTCCTGTACCTCATCTCATAGTGTTGCAGGTTGGATGAGAGGTGGACTACAGCTTTCAGTCCTGTACCTCATCTCATTGTGTTGCAGGTTGGATGGGAGGTGGACTACAGCTTTCAGTCCTGTAACTCATCTCATAGTGTTGCAGGTTGGATGGGAGGTGGACTACAGCTTTCAGTACTGTACCCTCATCTCATAGTGTTGCGGGTTGGAAGGGAGGTGGACTACAGCTTTCAGTCCTGTGCCTCATCTCATAGTGTTGCAGGTTGGATGGGAGGTGGACTACAGCTTTCAGTACTGTACCTCATCTCATAGTGTTGCAGGTTGGATGGGAGGTGGACTACAGCTTTCAGTACTGTACCTCATCTCATAGTGTTGCAGGTAGGATGGGAGGTGGACTACAGCTTTCAGTCCTGTACCTCATCTCATAGTGTTGCAGGTTGGATGGGAGGTGGACTACAGCTTTCAGTACTGTACCTCATCTCATAGTGTTGCAGGTTGGATGGGAGGTGGACTACAGCTTTCAGTCCTGTGCCTCATCTCATAGTGTTGCAGGTTGGATGGGAGGTGGACTACAGCTTTCAGTCCTGTACCTCATCTCATAGTGTTGCAGGTTGGATGAAAGGTGGACTACAGCTTTCAGTACTGTAACTCATCTCATAGTGTTGCAGGTTGGATGAGAGGTGGACTACAGCTTTCAGTCCTGTACCTCATCTCATAGTGTTGCAGGTTGGATGGGAGGTGGACTACAGCTTTCAGTCCTGTAACTCATCTCATAGTGTTGCAGGTTGGATGGGAGGTGGACTACAGCTTTCAGTCCTGTACCTCATCTCATAGTGTTGCAGGTTGGATGAGAGGTGGACTACAGCTTTCAGTACTGTACCTCATCTCATAGTGTTGCAGGTTGGATGGGAGGTGGACTACAGCTTTCAGTCCTGTAACTCATCTCATAGTGTTGCAGGTTGGATGGGAGGTGGACTACAGCTTTCAGTCCTGTACCTCATCTCATAGTGTTGCAGGTTGGATGAGAGGTGGACTACAGCTTTCAGTACTGTAACTCATCTCATAGTGTTGCAGGTTGGAGACAACCTTTATCTCTGTGAAGATCATGCAAGGAGGAGGACCAATCAAGTCTCAGACGTCCCCACAGGGCTACAGGAGCATGACAATGTGATCCAATGTCCTTAACAATAAAATAGATGACCCAAAGCCATCTGCAGGGCCCTCAGTGTTCTCTCAGAACTCCTGGAAACGTGAGCACAGTAAAAGGCAATCAGTGTAACTGGGAAATGCATGCTGATATGCGATTAGTTTACCATTATGCTTCTAGCCATGATGAGAAAACCTTTTTGCAGCGTTCCATGATATTTTATTTTCCTGCTCTATTTTGGCACCTTCAAGAATGAACACAGACAAATAAGGCTTCTGGCATCATAAGGAGTAATCTCAACTAACATGGAATGAAATACAATGAGGATAGTGGGAGACATTATAACCAAATTATAAACAAATAACAGATTGCAGATGGCCATTATTCTGATGGGTATTTGTTTCAACTGATTTTCCCCTTTTTCTAGTAATATTTCATCTAGTTTAATGAAGAAATGTTGTTTGTTAAAGCATGCTAGAATTTAGTTGCCAGGGCTCAGAAGCTTGAAGGGGACTTTTTGCTACAGTATATAGTATCTGGTGTTTTTGTTAAAAAATGATGAAGAGGTTTTGTTTTGCCATTATTGTCAAATGTTGCTTAGAAATAACACAATCATGGATATATAGTCACAGTGGATGTGGGTCATACACCCCTTCCCTGCAGTAAATGGTGAGCATTACACAAATTGTGTGCTGTGCAAATAGCTTGTACCAGTTTTCTACCCTCAGCCTCAGGTTAAAGCGCAATGTTTGCTAGCACAGATAGAGCTTAAAAGCCTATTTACATCCATATAAAGGTACAGTACAATTGTTAATTTGTTTACCATAACAAGATTATTTCACCTCTGAAAGCATATTTGTTGACTAAAATGACCAAGCATGGGGGATGTTTTATTTGAAAAGCCCTATACTTGTGTAATTTTGTAATCTGTATGAAGATGCTATAAATATCAATTATTATTATTATTATTATTATTAGATACACATAACATTCTGGTCCCTCCCCTCCAGAAAATGATTTATAATTATTCTATAATATAAAACATCATATTAAATAATTATTATCATTATTTGTAATTGTACAAGGACTACAACATCTCAGCTATGGCACTGGCGCCCAAGCAGATACATAGCTACAGCCCAGTGACCTACAACCTATGACCCAGTGACTATTGACAGTAACCTGTAGCCTCTAGAGATCCTTAACCCTACCAGTAATCTAGTCAAATAAAACAATAGCATGTTTTCACTAAGTTAATTTTGGCTCTTTAAGGGGGACAAATCTAAATTATAGTCATTCCACAATTCCATATAGACCATATATGAACCTCCTTGCTGGGCTGCCAGGCACAGTCACTACTGACACTGTCGGGATTCAATACCAAAGCATGGAGACCAGCCACACACTACAACAGTGCCTCAACCATTATCTCAACATTTTACGATGCCTTTTATGTTTGGGGTCAAATTGACCCCCAACAGTTTAAACTGACACAAAACTATTGTAGAAAAAATGGAAAAAATTGGTTTTATATTTTGAGTGTCTCCCAATTGTCTAGCCTTTGATCCCTAAATATTACAAATCTGTGATGAATCATCTCATTTTAAAGTCTGAAGTAAATGAAAGTTGGTGAAGTTTAAAAACCTGTATGGGTAAGTGATAATGACAGATCAAAAATAAAAATTGTTGTATATTTTCTTGCATTTTATACAGCTTCCCTATAAATTACCCCCACACAACACCTTTGTATACAAAGTTGTTACAGGCCTTTTGAAAACATAGATTTACGTTTTTTTGCATGTTCACTATTTAATCCCAACAAAAAAGAAGAAAAAGTCATATAGTGTCAAGATGAAAAAATAAGGTTAACTGGATTTTAAGAGAATGTCAAACACTGAATTGGATCAAATTGACCCTGAAGATAATATTATTCTTGTGGTTCTTTTTCAAATACTCATCAAACATATTAAATTATATAGTGAATTTCACATCTTATTGAAAAAATATGAATTTATCTTAAGGTCGCTCATTATGTTCAATCCTGCAGTCTCTAACAGTGGATAAAGCAGGCTGAGGCCAGCTGAGCACTCATAATGAATGCAAATCAAATGCAGAAGCTCGCCTTCTGTGCCCTTGCTAATGACCACACACTTCTCATGCCTCCCAAGTGAAGAATGAAGATGACAGGAAATACTGATGCTGTAATTTAGATAGAGATATTGCCCTTATGGAACTGAGGCAAGTGGACAACTTTTAAGCCGCTGCTTCAGGATGTTTCTGAAAGACAAACACCAGTTGCTATCATTCTATATTATTTGTTTTAGTTTCCATCTTTGATTAACCCCTGAGAGACAGACAGCCAAGCACAGTGGTATTAACACACCCAACCTTCTCTCCAGCTCTAATACTTTATATAAATAAATAAATAAAACATTCAAAATGACCGAGACAAAAATAAATCACAGAAACACTCCACATTTCAAGAACAAAAAACTGCAGAGCAGGATCAATTAAGTGTTAATGAGAACAAGAATGAGGGCCCTTAAAGGAGAATAACCAGCCTGTAGAGGCAAGTAATTTGTGAAATCTTAGTGGCTGACTATGCATTTTAGGCTCTCAAGGGTGTCACATTCATAGCAATGACTTGCTTTCTTTTCCCTACGTCTCCCATTGTGTTATGCAACTTTTTGCCACACTGATATCTGTGTTTTCTCCTTCATTGTTCTGTGTGCGAGACTGATTCGACTGTGACTAATAAAAGAGTACACGTTACGTTCCCTGTTCGTAGTGTATTAGCCCCCAGCATGCCCATGGCTGCTGTCTGGCTGTCATATGCAAGGTTGTGGATTTGGATTTGGTATTTCGCCACACGTAGCTACCGAGGTTGTTTCTCTTACACAAGAGAGCAACAACTCAGAAAGGGTTTGATTTACTGTCATCGAAAGAGTCTAATAAGCGCATCTGCAGTGTCAGCCAAAACGGACACCATCAGATATGCTTATGAAAAAGTTATCCTTCGCCATGATGATGGCTGCACATGCAACAAGCCCATTGAAGCATCCCTCCAGGGAACCTAGAGAATATATATGTGTTTCTATGCCAAGTAAATACATACTTGTATATCTCTACCTTCCCTTCCACATGTTCATTCTTGAAACAAAGGATTACCTAATTGCGGGTGTGTTATGGCCCAACCATTACACTCTCATCAATTCCTACTTGGAATGTTTACAAATTCTAGGCCTTTTCTTTGTGCACAACTGTAAGTCGCTCTGGATAAGAGCAAGAGTGAGGGCCAATATATTTGCAAGTCACACACACACACACACACACACACACACACGCGCGTGCCCAAACACACACGATGTTATATAAAGTTATTTTAGGAAGGAGATTTTGTATATTCAAATTAGTGTTAATCTCAGAAATTTTGAGCGACAAATTATTTTATTACGTTGACATATTATTTTATTGTTACTGTGATACAGTATTTATTTTATTTTATGAAATATGTGTGATGCAGTTCCCGGAGTGACACACTCGTAAGGTATATACAAATCCCACCCCACGTGGGCGGGGTTTGATCCCTGACACGGCACTTTCTGAGCGATCATTCCTTCTCTGTCTGTTATCCTGTCAGAATGAAAGACAGAAGGAGGGTGCACTTGTCCATCTCATCACAGCCTATCCAGTTGCTTTGGCTGTACATCCAATGACAGATTCATTCAATAAATAAAAAATAGCCCTACCCGACCATTCATCCACCACCTACTTTCCTATTGGAACATCACCCTGTCTAACTGCCCCCTACCGCATGCCATAAATTATTGAAAAAGTACAGCAGGAACAACCACCACTTATTCATAATCTGAATTATCATTGCATTGGCATTTCAATTGACTCCACTGTGGTCAAATATGGGTTGTGTGCAGCCCTAGGCAGATGTAAACCCATAAAACATTCCACTAGAGTGTAAACAAGTAAATTCAAATGGCAAGGTCATGTGCAGCAAAAACAAACAGGAAGCGCAAAGGGCAGCAGCCATTTCAAAGCACACCGACATCGTTTAAAGTGGCTGGATTAGGATAAACCGTGGAAATCCAACGATGGGAAAACTTGGAAAGCTCTGGGTTCATGGCAACCGTGCGGTTTGTTGACTCTTCAATGTAAAAGTCCTAAATCCCCAACAACATCAGGCATCGTTGGATACGAGATGTCTTAAAATTTCTGGCCACCTTTCCCACCCGTCACATGCTTTCCAAATCGATTCACTCTTATATTGTCGCATTCACACCGACAAAATATGGATGTCACCCATTACCAGCACTGTTATTCGCCATCGGGAGTGTGAAGGAAAGATGTGATATAGCATCACTACGTGATGTTCCACCACACAGATGGTGCAATGAACTCAGATGAGGTGGTGCTTGGGGATATGTTTTCACATGGGAAAAAACATAAGCTCGCAACGCGAGATCTGTCTCCTGTACGGCAGCGAATGGAAAAGTGACACATACTGAAAACACTTTATATTAAGTCAACCTCATAAAATTACAGGTACTTTGTTTAGCAGACAACAGCTATGCTGCATCGTGTTAAAACATATATTAATGGTGAACAGAGCTGTCATGGTTTATGTAATCATACTGGTTACACTGTCATATTCAACTGTTTTATTTATTATTTTTTTATTTTTAGAGATGGTACAGAAACTAGTATACCCTAACAGTTAGCTCAAAGGCTATACAGTCTCTTTGCAGGACCAAATTACATTACACTACAGGCATTTAGAAGACGCTCTTATCCAGAGCAACTTCCACAACTTTTTAGCATTTTTAGTAATGTTTAGTAATGTTTCAAAAGAAAAAGTAAAGGGAATGTTTCAATATAAAAACATATTAAAAAGCAGAAAAACAATCAACAAAAAGAATCATAAAGTATGTGCCCCATTGGGTACTATGCAATTATTTTGTAACTGTATGCTACAGGATACACTGCATTCAGTTCCATCTTGGACAGTTGAAAGGAATCAGATTGTTTCCCAGGGCTAGCAGCTGGTTCCCCTGGCTTCTCTGTTAAGTCTGGTCTCTGGCACTGCGGAAACAGCGCCGTGATCCACAGACAGGAGCCAGATTTACATTCACACACCGGACAGGTGTCACACACACTTTATAAATGTGTAAAGAGCGACTGTCCACCTGCAAGCTGATTCACAATTCACTCAAAAATCAGGGTAAGTGAGGTAAAGAGACACAGGATATAATAGATACAGATGGAGAAAAGTACAATTAGAGGGAGAGAAAAACCATTGAGAGGGAGAAAGAAAAGAGGAAATAGATTCCATGCAGGCATCGTGTTTTGACGCCATGCTGAGAACATTATTAAAGTTTCATGACTGTATCTGAAACACAAAAGCTTGAGCCACAGAAGGTGACCGTTATCCCCTGCCCAAATTCAAGCTCTAGTTCAACAGATTATCGGAGTGTGTGATTACCTCAATGCGCTGCACTGCAGTGTGTTGGGGGGCTTCCAAAGTATGTGCAATACTCCAAAATTCAAAAATACTGCCAAAATGATCACGCTACATCGGCCTTGTCTGGGTTTCTGGTTTGGGTTTCTGGTTTGGGTTTGGTCTCTCTGGGGACGAGGAAGGCAGTGAAGAAGGTTTAATATAAAATTATCTTGGAATGTGCCAATTGAAATGAAGTATCATTATGCTTTAATTGGAGTGCCTGTGTAAGCAGTTGGCTGTTTTAGAATTGCTTGCCCAGTATGGGTATTGTCAATAATGTCTCCATTGTGTTTGTTACACATAGGGGAGTGGATAAAAAAAATTTAAACAGCAATGTAAGGTCACTAAATGGGGTGTCCGACACCAAAATGTGTGGCCAATATGGTTTTTATTTCAGGTGGAGCAGTTTCCCAGTGCTGGAATACTACAGGAGAAATATGATACTACCTTTCCATAGAAAAGTCAGTCAACTCACTTCAACTGGAAAATGTAGAAGTGAGTAGCCCATAAAAAATTTTGTCATAGAGTGTCCTTCAGACTGTAAAGGTAGTATACAAATAAAAAAAATGCACTATATGCAGGGGAGGAAAGTAAATGCAAGACGAAGAACAGCCTATTCTGTAGGACATGTATCATGAATAACTGCTTTTAATCTGTATCTTATAAAACCACCAACACTTTCATCAAATCCATAAATATAGTGCAGTTTCTGAGAGAGATATGGGGGCGGGGCAGGGCTGGGATAAGTGACAGAGAAAGTGAGAGAGAGGAGGAGAGGGAAAGAAACTATTTTCAAGGTGTCAGAAGTAATGAGAGAAAATGGCTTCACACATTAATGTCCAGCCATTTTGAAACCCTCGGGTGAGCTTCCCACACGGGTGAATCACAGGAGAAGCAGCAGGCGGCTCAATTTTCTCTGCTTTCCTTGCAGCACCAAGCATCTTTTGCTTGTGTCTCCGTGTGAAACGGGAGCGAAAAATCACTTTTAAACAAAAATAAATGACTTGCCCTAACAAAGCAGACACGCCAAACATGATAATCCCTCATACAAAATGGAAAGTATTAATGGAGAGGGGCAGGCAAGCGGGTGGAACCCGCATCAATATTTTAAAAAATTGGATGTTGGCTTCAACCCGCTGTCCTTCAGACAGAAGAGACTAATCCTCAGGTTCTCTCCACGACTCTCACACTGTGCTTTGTTTCTCACTCGGCTCCATCGCCACACTAATGTTAAATTGCGTTCTGTCCCAAAAGAATCCCTGTCTTTCCACACTGTTTATGTGTCATCATTGTAATAGTGTTTTCATACCTGTTCGTCGATATCAGCCCACGCCCCCCGAAAAAGTTTTCTCAGTGGGGTTTTCCTTGTAAATTTTTTTTTTTTACAATTTCCACGATGAATAAATTAATCATCAACTAATTATTAAAAACCATGTTCAATCTTTTCGCTTGATCGTTGCCTTTTTGCTGAAATTGTGTAATTGTGTTTGTAGTTTTTATTAAACCTTGCCCACTACAATGCAATCATTGACACCTAAATGTCTGCAACATGCCAAAAGTAATAAGCGATGAATGCCTGAAGCGCTAGGTGATAGCCTTATCAGCCATCTAAGGTCGTTGTCTGAGGGGAAGAAAAATAAATAATATATTGGGAAAGTGTTTTGTCAAATGTGCTGCCAAGCACAATAGGCTACATTACATTAAATGACTGAATGATGAACACATGCCAGTTTATTTCAGAGAACAACCCTGAATCCACTTCAATAATGACTTTGAGAAAGCAGCACCTTTACTGAAATACTCATCATTCCAATTCTTACAGGTACCACTTAAGTCATTCTGATTATGCTTCAAATTAGATTCCAAAGTGGTATGTTTAATAGCACCTATGCAAATAGCAGTATGTGTACAGTTGCTTTAAATAATTTATTTATTTATTTTAAGTTTTTTCAATGAAATGCATTGTATGAATTGATTAATGCGTAATTAATAAGTGACTTAAAACCTGATCCCATTTAGGAATGTGCAGAGCTAGACGGAACGCTGGCACACACTGTCTGCCGGTCCTCTCCGTGAACCTAGAGACAGCTTTTAACTCGTCTGTTTTGTTTGTTTGATGTTTAAACACTAACTTACTCCTAGTTTTTAATACTGTTATATATATATATATATATATATATATATATATATATATATATATATATATATATATATATATATAACATAGTAAACTAAAGCAATGCAGTCTGTATAAACTTCTCATGTTCTTCTTGTAAAAGAAAAGGTCTTTGGCAATGTTCTCAAATTGTAGAGCAACAGAACACAAATTGTTCACTAGTTTGTCTTAAAAAAAAAAACAGTATTATTTGTGATTATTTATATTTCCTGCTATAACCTTTTCTTTAAAATGTGAAACTAGTTTAGTTGTTATTCCCTGTTTTGCTAAAATATTAATGTACTGTATGGAAGAAAATATAACTACCTATATCACAACAATCACATCCACAAATTTGAGCCGTTATAACAATTAAAAATGGCCGGCATGGTGTTCAGAAAGCCTGGACAGTATGATTTTGTCCATCTTGTGTACAGCCCTGTAATGGCGCCTGTAATGGCGTACACTTTGGGAATAATGGCACACTTGTTTCTCTGTTGCCTGCCTCGCAAAGCCCTTTGTCCTCTGTGTGAAAAATGCCCACTGTATTATTATTCATGATTCTTCCTCCAGAGGCGCTCAGAGCCCCAAGGCTGCTGGATATCTTCATGGACGGCATTATGGATGATTCATTAAATTCAATTAACCGGGACAGATGCTCAGAATGCAGTGGTCAGCTCTGACTCTACAACACAATGCTGCCCTTAGCTGTACTGTAGGCTTCCCAACAAGTGGCTATCGGACTGATTCTTTCTGCATTGGAATGCATACAATTCAGCATATCCTATAGGAGACCGTACATATATACTATATATATATATATATACATATTTCAAAGACCAGTATTTTGAGGAATCTCTTCTTTTTGGGATATGAAGGGCTTTATAACATTTCCAGCAATACTTTATAACATTTCAACATAACACCGATTCATATAGCATTATTTATGGAAGGTAAATAACATCCTGCTCACTTAACACATTTTTTCTGTATTTCATATACAACATAATTTCAATGGCCACCAAAAAATGTGTAAAAAAATTACTAATGTGTCACTAAAGCGCATTGCAGTTGAACTGATGGTGATTAAAATTTTAGAAGGAAAATATAGGTTAATTCATTCTAACCTCTATCCCCTAAGCGCAAAAACTGACACAAGAAAATCAGTTACAAAATTGTCAGTAAAGGTAAAACGGGTGTTCCTTCATAAGTAAAAGACTGTTAATTTCAAGCAGTCATTCAGCACAGGTGTTCCCATAAGAGGTCACTGTTTTCACAGTCTGTTGGCATCACCTGTTTGAAAGCACCTCCTTACAGTACTTAAGACCTCATGTGATGGCTTGATGCCTCTTAATTAAGCAGAAAGCCTTTGATAAACGGCAGTCTTGCACTGATAGCTACATGCATTAACAGTGAAGCATTCTTTTTTCCCCAATTAGCCATATTTGATCCATTGCTTTAAGCATGTGGCACAGATGATGTACATATGTGTACATGTACATACAAATGTGTCATACTCAGTTTGTGCAGTTTCGTAAGTAGCTTTGTACACACAAGCCATGTATTATATCCAATGCATGTATGCCATGTTACTGTTGAACTTTCTTTTTTTTTCTTAACCCTCATATGATCTTGACATTGTGTGACGCCTTTTATGTTTGGGGTCAAATTGACCCCACAAGTAACTGACACAAAATTATTGTAATAGAAAGGTTTTTTGACACTTTCTGCGTCACTTTTGTGTGTATCCCAATGGACTAGCCTTGTATCCCTAAATAATAAAAATCTGTGATGAAACATCTAATTTTAGAGCTTGAGGTAAGTGAAAGTTTGTGAAGTTTAAAATCTGTATAAGAAAGTGCCAACAGAATCACCCACAAAAATGAAAAATCAAAAAGGTTGTATATTTTATTACATTTTATACAGCTACCCCACAAATGACTCCACACAACACCTTTGTATACAACCTTGGTACAGGACTTTTAAAAGCATAAGATTATGTTTATTGCATGTTTCCTGTTTAATCCCAACAAAATAGCAAATGCCATATAGTGTCAAGATTAAAAAATAAGGTGAACTGGTTTTCAAGAGATGGCAAACACTGAAAATGAGGGTTAATTAGTAGTGTAATAGTCAATTACACTATAGTCAATTATCTATACCAATCCCCCCCCCCCCCTAATAAAATTTTTATGCCATGTCTTATGTTTCCTATGCGGCTGATACTGAACATTTGTGTTTTTGTGGTTTTTGAAGGCCTGAAACACTAATTTAATTTATCTACTGCTATTAATTTAATCTTACATGTTGACAGTTGTTAATGAACACATCTCACTTGTTCATTATGTCACAGAGGTATCTCGGGCATCTTCACGTTTGTCTCTGAGCTGTGCTATGGGTCATATAAAGTATTATATGTGACATAATACTGAGTATTATAATAAGGATTGTATTATATTATACAATTAAAGTATTATACTATTCATCCATTTTTCAAATTAATAAACAATGTTGTTCTGGAAAATTTTATATTCATTGGGTCAATGCAGAGATAAGTAAGTGTTGCTTAACAGGCAATGCCATTATTATTTCTGGCTGATTTTTCCTTTCTTGATTTCTTTCTTGGTCTCACAGTCCAAGTTTAATTGCAACACATTTGGCTTGGTTGAGTGCAGTTATTCAATGGTCTAATGTTCTCAACTGTTGTTTTATTGTCAAAAACATACACATTTTTGGAATACATTGATTGCAATTCATCTGGCAAGACGTGTGTGACTTGCAAAACACAAAACATCAGCAAAACAACCACACAGACACACACACAAACACACACACACACACACACACACCATATTGTTTCAACTAATCTCTTTCTGTTTTGCAATGACATTCTTTCCAGTTACATTGAAGGGGAGACAAAGGAGCTCTAATTTATCAGCACTTCCAAGTCAGGATGCTCGTGTTCTCTTTCACTCTTAAACAGAAAATATGAGGCACCCAAAACCAGCTGCCAAGTGTGAAAAATGTTCCACAGCAAGGCTCCACCAAGGACAGAATTTAAACTGGAATCCATTATGCCAGTAGAACCATAAACCGATAGCATGAAAGTATAGAACACATGTTTGAATTTCAGCGTTGGCAAGGAAAATATGCAAAACATGATGTGCTGGGAGCATTATGATACTGCTCTACCCTTGAGCAAGCTTCTTCCTGAATTACTTCAAAACAAATGCAACTTTATAAATTAGTCACATGCAAAATTTTGGTGATGTGAATCACGGGCACAAACCAACAGTACTACTTATGGCTTCTATAATCAAGTTCATAGTTTGCATCAATGATTAAATGATCATTCAAAAACACCAGGCTGATGCAGATCTAAGGAGAACCGAGACTGTGAGAGCTTGATTAGTTTCTCAAAATGGAAACCTTAATCTTTAGCTTGCATAAATGATGTCTATTGAATTTTAGTTGTGACAGCATGGGTTGAACCTGTCTCGGACCACACATTACATAATCAATAGAGATCTAGTGTGCAAACAGATTGCAGGGCAGCATTAATACCAATTGCATCGACCAAAAAAAAAAAAAAAGGTTTCATTTTTGTTCTGTTTAATCCTGAGGAAATAAGGATCTGTATATGAAGACAACCCATAAGAAGCATCATGATTGACAAGAGCGGAGGGTCATGAGCAGAAATCATGTGTGGTGCTTTTATGATCTGGATACATCAAAGGGAAATTGAAAATAACTGCATTCGAGTTAGGGAATGGCAGGATTGCATGTTTCTTCTACCGATGAACCAACATTTCCTAAATGCCACCATAACTCATCAAAATATTTTACACCACATTCAATCACCCTGGATGAAAGCATCGATAAACTTGCCTTTCACAAACCAAATGTTTTGATTTCATGGGCTTAATGAAGTGAACTGTATACAGTTTGACCAACTGAAGTCTTCCAACTCAGTTGGTCACATTTTGACATGCTTTTAATTAGCCAGAATGTGTATAATAATTTTATTGTTGCTGAAATTCAACAATTTTGTGTCTATTATCTGCCACCAGGTATCAGAGCTGGCACAATAAACATCCGTGCCAGAACACCAGGTGAGGTTCTGCATTTATAATGACCCCCTTCAGGATGACCTCCAAGAGCAAAGTCCTTAATATAATGTACAAATTATAAATACATACAGGCTACATCCATAGCAACTAGTACTACAGGGTGGGGATGGGAGTGAAACCAACATGCTTATAACATGGGTCTACAGTCTGCACTGGAACATAGCAATGATTCTGATGCCCAACCCGCTTTGGGAAGTTCTCTCCATCACTGTGGGGCAAATGCAGACAGGAATTATGACTGGGAGAAGTTATCACACATGTAAGGGAGAGCCAGTCACCTCCAGGTTGCAGAATGAAAAGATCTGGCCAGAGTGTAGGGTTTTCAGATTGATTGCAGGTATGGTGGAGCTGTCACATTGACTGTCCCATGGGCTATTACCAATACAGAGGAAATTGTGCATAAAGAGAAGAAAGAAGAGGGACCCAAGTACAGACCCTTGTGGGGCACCTGTAGGAAGTTCCTGGGAATGAGACAAACTAGCATCCCCAGGAAACAATCGCTGTTTTCAGGCCTTGACAATAGACCTCCAACCATTTGTCTCCTGCACAAGCAGGCAATATTAATACACATTAGCTTTTGGCTATTCAATAGCACTACCACTATAGCACTAGAACTAGCATTATTTGGTAGCATACTATGCGCAAGGATCATTTTTCTGTAAAAAAGCTGAATGCGTGTCTGAATAACTATGAGGGAGCTGGAAACTGCCCCATGCAGCTTTCTTTGTTGAATAACTTTGTAATATGAACCAAACAATGCCTAATTATCGGCACTTATTTAATAAGAGAGTTCACTACTGACTGTAGTCATGATGAGAGCTTAATTATCTAGTCATGATGAGAGCTTAATTATCTTTATGAGCAAAAGGGGATTTCTGTAGCTGTCTTGTTAGGGGAGGTTAAATGTAGTTCTATCCTCATTCTTTTCTTGGATCATATGTGGTCATATTGGTGATGGTGCGGATGCTGCTGGAGATTAGGGGAGGAGAGAGGAGTGTGAACGCAGTGTGTCTGCTACTGACAACAATGTCACCTGTAGAAATTATATAAAGTCTTATTAGTCGTGCCCTTGTATGGCACATGGGAATTTGACACAAAGCAAATTCTTTTTGTCACTTTTGGGCATATAATGTAGAGACAAACTTTTTCTCCCTAAGTGATATATTTGTCTGATGGGTAATTCCATAGAAAGGACACAGTGGCAACTGTTAATGTTTTAGATGTATTTTCTGGAGCCTTTTGATGTGAAACAAAAATTGTTTCATAACAAAAGGCCCCAAAAAGTTATCACGTATAATTAATTGCGCATCTACTCTATTGACCAGTTTTGTTTCGGTGGACATTTTCACTAGGCAACATTGACCTACTGTACCTAACAGCATCAATATTTAAAAGCGTCAAGCCATTGACATATACTATTAAAATACTATAAACAGATGAATTTGTGTGGAATATGATACAATAAGTGATAAATGCTGAAATGTTCAAAGTCCTGACTTTCTTCAGATATCATCGGGCTTTTAATATGTGCTCACATATCTGAATTCAATTATATAGAGAGTGTTATCTTTAAATTCTCTTACATGTACAAAACACACTTTTTCAGGAAGTGATTCCTCCAAAATATATGTACATATTTCATTGATTATTTAATGGATTCCAAGATATGACCTAAATGCATGCTATATAGATTAGTTATATCAGACTAGGCCTTATATCTAAACTGGAGTCATGAAAAAAACATGTTTGATATGCTTTTGATTGGATCAAAACAGCTACTTCAGCAGTCGTTATATAAAGAGCAGTAGACTAGTTGCTTGTGTCTCTTTCCACATAAAATGTCACACAGCACAGTTAAATTGACTTTATCTTATTATTATATAATTGAAAGGTAAATGCATCCCTGGATAAACTCTGAATTAGCTATATTAGCAAAATATGAATTAGTAACTGATTGTACTAAAGAATCAAGCTACATTGTACTATTTGCTACAGAGCCCACTACTAATGTATGGAAGGTAGACAAGTTACAAATAATATCTCTTCAAAGTTAAAAATTATTAATTAAATGAATAAAATAAACATTTAAAAACTAATCAAGAGAGTTAGCTAACTTTCTTTATTCCATGTGTAGTATTATTTCCAAATAAATAATGCAATGATCACTCATTCTTGATATTAAATTATTTCGGTACAACATCGGAGCATACACTATTCAGAACAACACAACAACCACTGCCTAACTTAGAGGATTCATGCAATGATAATAATTGGAACTGCTCTGTCAGGCTAGCGATATGGCCACAAAAGTGATCATACATGATTACCAGGGTGTGAAATTAACACCAGCCACCAGCCAAATGCTGGTAAAACTTTGATGGTGGCTGGTAAAATGTTTACTCTAGCAGCCACGTTGGCTGGTAATGAATCAGGTTGTGTTATATTGTAAAAGGTAATGTGGCTGGTGATTTTTTGAATCCACAAACCACTCTGGCCAGTGGGTGAAAAAGTTAATTTCATACCCTGATGATAACTTCAACAGACTCTCTGTTCTTCAGAAGTTTGCCTGGGGAAATACCTCATCACAGACTCAGACAAAGCATATGAATACTCAAGAGTTATCGAAATGACGGCCTTATCGCCTACTGCCCCCTTGTGTAAGACTAGGTACTGCATTTAATTCGGTCACGTAAATCCACATAAATAAGATGTATGTTCTTCCCATACAGAGCGACCTGCTGCGGTCTGCTACCTGTGCGTAAGGACATGCCCTGGATACCTCTAGAATTACCTTCGCATGCAAAAATATTTGTTGAAAAAATATATTTGTATAGGACTTATATACAGATAGTCTTTGCAATGACAAAATATATAAATATAAAACATCAACTATATGTCCATTATTTATAGCTAAATTAGTTTTTACTCCGCAAATGAAGTCGAAAATGGAGTTCCAAACTGGAGAATAGGGTATTTTATGTATGCTCTAAAACTAGCCTAATGTATATTCACAAATATATTAGTGGACAAATGTGTCTTCGTCTGCTGATATTTTACTTTGGCAAAAGCCAAATTCCACTTCTTATGGAAAGTTTTATCTGGTTCTGAAGAAATGTCTATTGGTGTAGGCTTGTCCCCTAGATTTCATTATATTCTCAATCAAAAGTACAATTAGTTGTTCGGTAATTCCGTTAGAATTCGAAATACACTAGCTACACAGACACACATTTTATTTCCAAATATAAATGGATGTTCGTGCTGTAAAAGCATATAGCATGTAAAATAAAACAATGAATATATACGTTGTAATAGGCATATATCTCAATTGCATTCCTCTTATGTTATTACAATGAACCTGTCACATTTATTTCCAATAAAGCTAAATAACAACAGGCTATTATGTATTATTGTCGTCTTTACTATTGATGTCGGTGTTTAGCTGTTTTAAAATATATTATGATACTCGGAGGAAAACTTTTCGGTAACATGATCCAAAGCATAAGTATCAAAGGACGTAGATAACTTGGTATTCATGGAGAAACTCACCTTTGAAGAGGAATGACGTCCATAAATACATCCCAAGGTAACATATTAAAAACTTCCGACCCTGCATTTTCGAAAGAAGAATCTTCCCGGTCCCGCTGTGCGCTTGCTAACTCAACGTCTGAAGAGAATGCATACGATCGATTTGGTTAAAGAGAGAGAGAGAGAGAGAGAGAGAGAGAGAGAGAGAGAGAGAGAGAGAGAGAGAGAGAGAGAGAGAGAGAGAGAGAGAGAGAATGAGAATGAGAAAGGGTGAGAGAGCAGTTGTCACCACTCACTCGCACCACTAGCATACTGGCTCTCAAACTGTGCGCACCCTCGACATACAGTATATGGCTAACTAAAGACGGCATCTGATCTATGAAGCTAAGCAAAATTATTGTATATTAATTACAATTCATCATAATAATGGCAATCACAACTCTTCGTTTTTTTTTCTACATTTAGATTTGTAAGTGTCTGCTGTCGTTTCAACTACTTACTTGGCGCATGTTGTCAATGTCCTCTTCGAACTCGTTCCTTTGATTTGTTACAGGTGGATGTATGGGAACCATGTTGCCTATAGCAATACAAAATCCAACCTATTGCAAAAGTAGGCTGCCCTAATTTCTTTCACGTCTTGCATCTCAGACTGTTCGTGAGCCTGCATCCATGGTGATTGGTACAACCTCTGGATAATATTTGGGCTCCCCTTGGAAAAAAATTTCTGGACCGAGATATCCGCAGATAAAGTCAAAATTTTGGTAGAGGTAGGCTATACGTCATAATGGCGTATACCTCTACGCTTCCTCTTTTTTGAAAAACTACAGTGGCAAGTTCCCGTCCCCCTGACCTTTCATGCTATGCAAAAGAGGCATTGACCAAACTCACAGGGCGTGTCTGAATCTATTTTAATTTCGGTCTATGGTCCGAATGAGCACACTTGCCTAATATTGAGTATGGCAGTTGAATGTACTTTTTTAAAAACCTGTTAAGTAATGTTACACGATTCTGAAAAGTGAGTGTTCTTAATATCTCCGGATGATATAGCCTACTAATTTTTGGATTTTTGCTGATAATTCGCTCTGGTTCAGACACAGCCACATGCACAGAGAGAGAGGCAACCTGCTATTATAACTGTAAACAGTATTAGCTTGCAAGCTAGCTCAAAGAGTTCTTAGTTAAAGGCCCACACACATATTTTTTGTGTTTTTGAGCTTTTCAGATCATCCTGGAGCTTTTCAAATGTGTTCCATATTGGTTCAAAAAATTGTAATTTTGGTCGAAGTATGCATATTTTATGGTTTAAATGTGATGTTTCCGAGTTCTTAGTAAAACGATTTTCCACGTGACATGACGCATGTTTTTGCATAATTTGTTGGAGTTGCAATCTGAATGTGTACAGACAGGGGGCGGGGTTTCAGACTTTTCAAAAAACCTACGTCACTGCCCTTTGCTAACAGATACTAAAACCAGGAAGAGAATGCCGATGCGTGTGAGCCTTTAAGTTATCAATTATTCCAGTGCAATGGCTTCCAACAATTTTGTGGACTATACACTGGATGACGACACCTTTCGACATCTTTTGAACCCGAATACGAGTGGTGTAGCCTACGTGTGGTAACTATAACACAATGCCAACTGAAATGGAAGCGTTTGCTGCAATGAGTGGGACCGGGTACAGTTTTATTTGTCTCTGTGGAGCAAGAAACAGATCTGTCTGAAGAGTCTGTCTGTCTAATGTTGCACACCGTGATTTTGAACACCACATGCATAAGGCCGGGTGTTTTTGACACATTCTTCTGGATCCCCAAACATGAACTGGTGTAAGACATTCAGACCTAAGTTAACCTTTCGAGGACCGAGAGGAGAAATCAGTAAGTGTTGCAGACTTCTGACTAGGCTAGCTAATTTTTTTACTGTTTTCACTATACCAAAAGTAGATAAATGAAGGGCTGTGTTTTCCTAAATTAACTGTTTTCTGGAGACTCCAGCTAATGGTGGTGGTATTTTTTTTTCAGTAGAACTGTAACGTTAGTGGTTAACTTGCCAGCTAGCCTCTCTCGAAGAACCGCTTCCAGACTAGTAGTACAATGCCCACTCCCCAGCCTCTCCAGTTGTATTCAGTGGGAGTATGGCAACCTGTGACTGGCATTGTCTGACACCGCCCATAAACTGTAAGTGCTCTGCCATTGTAATTCACAGTAAAGCAGGTACCTGGTACATGCACAGTAGTTTAGGGCTATATCTCTGCTCTCACTACAGGTAGAGAGTTGGCTGAGAGCTACAAATCAAACATGGACACACACACACACACACACACACAATTGATTTCCCCTTTGGCCACCATGCCAGTTAGTATTTTGTGTACTCCCAAAGAAGCAGTAAAAATAAGAAAAACAGCATTGAGAGCAGTTAAGACTTCAACTCCGGGGTCAAATACAGTCTTCCCTGATTAACAACCAGAACCAGCCAACGTTAATGACATGCAACTAAATGGCAGTGAGTAGATTAGAAGCTAGTTCTCAAACTGTAGAGCCAAAAAGCAATGATACTGAATTGGAAGGTGGTTTCAAATCAGATTATGGGAACAATATTGTGCAATACTGAAGATAAAGAACAGGAAACGGCCTGTACATTTACTGGATATGCACAAAACATGTAAACTTGTATCTATTGTAAATAGTGTAAATATGTTATCGGCTGTTCCAGTCAGTTGGGAGGGATTATTCCTTATTTTAACTATTTTGGCCAGCCATGTGCTTTTTTCATACTTCCATATTCATTAGTTACCTCTTCCTCTCTTATGTATGTCTGTGCAATATTAAAGTAGCGCTCTAGTTGAGGAGAAGGACTTGGTTGGATGCAGCCATGTAAGAAATGTGGGATCAGACACAGCGGTGATGGGAGGTCTTGCTCTGCAACCAGCAGAGTTGCTTTTGACGGCTGAAAAGGGTGCTCCAGCCACAGAGGTGTCCTTGTATCTGCCAAAGGCAATGAAGTCAGATTTTCACAGAAAGAAAAGCAACATTACCTATCCGTTTCAATGTTGTTGTATATTCTTGTGTGTCTCGCCTGTGGCTTGAATCCGTTATTTACTTGTCTATATATCTGAGGAGTTTATTGGCCATTCCACGAAACTGCATTGAAGGATTCCTGTCATTTTAAATGTAAGGCAGAAGAATGATTTAAGCCGCAAAAAACTGCATGTAAATGTTTATCCATTTAGCTCTGAAAGGGATGATAGTGTAGTACTTAAGCCTTTAAGGTGTAAGATCACAAACGTGTGATTAGAATGTTCAAAACTGAACATTCTAATGCTGATGTAACAATCAATTGAGCTCTGGGACACTGACTTAGAATTACAAAGAAAATAAATTCCAAAAAGCCTACTCTTCAAAGGGTTAAAGCTCTGTAAGAGCAAGGCTGACACCAAAGCCGGTGCTGAAGAGCCACTGACAGCCACCCAGGCTTCACCTCCGGATTCGATAAAACACAGACACACAGGCGATGGCTGCTGACACCTTTCACGGAGCTATCCAATTCCCGGGGGCACTGAAATCCCTGCAGCAATGATCACAGTTGACACTTTTTAAGGGACCATTCAGATCCAAGGTGACGCTGAAAGCCAGCTCTAGCCACTGAACATTTATCAGTCCTGAAAAAAATAAGATGTAAACATAAATAAATGACAAGATAATTATGAAACCATGGCTTCATCAACTTCCTGCAAACATCCTTGTGTTTGTCCATTTGCCCATGATTGTATTTCACAAGCTTCAATTTCCTTTGTCATTTGACCTTCTAAGGATACAGCAATATGCCTTGGTATTTACTGGCATGTCACAAGCATGTAAAATTATGAGATGGGAAACTCATTTCCCTGCATCACGGCTACCATCCACCATCGCTTTCTCTCCAATGATATTTTGGACAGAATAGTTTGATGCACGGTACTTGTACGTTTTGTGCAAAGCAACACCATTCTACTTGCATCCGAGCCACGGTGGAAGACGTGGGGATTTTAAAGAGAAACATTCTGTACTAGAGAAGAAACATTTTTAGGAATTTATATGGTGGTGTCTTGTAGCTCTTCTTACTGTCTGAGTGAATATGACGCCAACAGTATGTCCACTTTAATGCTATTAAAAAAAGAAAAACAGAAAAAAACTGATGAAATCAGCACATACTTACATCTTCCAGGAAGATGACTAATATGGATAAGTCTCATGTATTTCTTGAGGATCATTTGTCAGAATAGTTTTAGAACGTATCATCAGATACGTGATATTAAAATGTAATATTTGAGTATAAGCCAGAAACTGTGACCTTGTGTCACATTTACCAGGTCAGAAGCAAATTATTTTTTGAATTCTGCATTTGGCAGATTCAAAGCCATGATTCATTAATTTTCTATTGGTTCACAAACCTCCTTTTAAAATAAAATTAATAAATAAAAGAAAACACCTACCTTTAAGTGCAAATAAAAGTGCACTCCAGGATATTGAGTTGGTATTTCAGCCTACATACAATTTTGAAATAGATTTAGGTGAATCGATGCTTGCGGCCTGGACAATGTAGCTATTTTCACTTGCAACCAGAAAGATACAGATCGACTTCTGCAATATTGACTAGAAACAGGCGCTCAAAATAATAAGCCATCACAGAAAGTGAAAGGACGTCTTTGATTGATACAATTTCAATTCCCCTGAGGAAGTTATCCAGATGTACTGAAAAAGGTAAAAAGGATGTCTCCTAATACAAGTGGCCAGAAATGGAACAGAACTGCTAAATCACTTATAAAAGCTGCAGTTCGAAACAAAAGACAATTATTTAAAAATATGAAATTCACATAAACGTAGCTGTCTTGGAGCAGTTACATTGGACCATGGTGATTTTTGAAGATATGTATTTGTCAAGTACGTCTAACTTTTAACTGACAAATTGTTATTTTATACCAGAATTCCAGTTAAACCTCAAATCTCTCACTCTCTCTCTCTCTCTCTCTCTCTCTCTCTCGATATATACAAAGTAGCAAAGCATATTCATCACATCATACATATTTTTTCTTCCGTTTGAACTGCATTATACATGGCAATGTACATATAGTACATACATCTTTCCTGTAGGTTCTTCAAAAGAAAATAATGCCTCAATTAAATACCTGCATACTTGGCATGGTCATTACATTGTATAAGAATGAAGGAGCTGTACAGTGAACCTGATTTGACACACAGTAGCTGTTTAATTAGTTCCTTTTGTGCAAACCACTTAATCCACTTTCATTACTGTGGACAGTGTAGAACCTATGGGTGATTCTGGGTAGGGAGAAGAGTGGAGCAGAGCCTGAGTGGTGATTGAACCTCAAAGCATACTGGGTAATCTCCCAGGCACAGCACTGCTTTGGTGCTATGCAATTTACAAAGCCTGGATCTCTTCATTAACAGCCAACTCTTTAACTGGACTCAATCAATGCATTGATTTGTTATTCACTTTGGATGCTAGTGTTTCCAAAACATTTAGGTTAGGTCAGTCCTCAGTGCAGTGCAGGTGTTTTTGTTGTTTTTTAAAAACACACACAAGCACACGCACACGCACACGCACACGCACACGCACACACACACACACACACACACACACACACACACACACGCACAATTTGGTGAGTTTAAGCGCATGAGTTGACTGAATCCAGTTGTCTGTAAACACATTTATATTTGCCAGGCACAAAAGTCTTTTTCCAAAAAATAAAAAGAGAAATAAAAGTCTAACAGTGTTGGGTTTGAGCTGACTCTGTTCACCTGAGTGTCTGGAGCCGAGACACGCTCATGGAATGAGCTCCTCCTACACAACCACTGCGGAGGGAAATGGAGGAAAACATTTTTGTGTGTTGGGACATGGAGATGACTAGATGCAGGTTAGTTATATCCTAATATGTAAACCCATATAACTGAAAGAGGGTGTACTTTCTTTTTTCACTTCCTTGTATTCAGACATACTGTAGAAGCATGCCCTACTTATGACATTACGTGGTTTGGCTAGAGGGTAGATCACTGATTGGAATAATGCGATTTCATCATTAATTATGACAATGAAATTGCAGAGGAGAAATAAAATATAAACGGATGCTCAAAAGGGAGAAAATAAAAAAGGGGAAATAAAAAATTATGTTATGTCACACTGTGTTTTTATGCTAAATTATTAATTAGAGGTATTTTATGACCAGAGATAAGGAAGCACAGAGAACATTGTAAGAAAATAAGTCTGGTTCCAATCCTTCACTTTTTTATAACAATAGAATCTTGAGAACGCGGAAGTCTGCATAATGTGTTCGCAATTATATTTTCCATCATCAACGTTCATGATTTATCAACCGGCTTTTGTGATTCTTAACGGGAAATCAGTCACATTTAATTTAACGATGACAAACAGACCAACCATATTTTAAATCACTTCATTTCTTTCTTTATTTTTCTCTTTCTTTCTAAAATTTTTTTTTTTCTTTTTTTGTATCAAGGGGAATAAAATCCCATTGCAGTTATTCAAGCGTTGACTGAATAATTCATGTTTCCTTTCCCCATTCAATCCCCTGTCATTTTTCAGCTGTAACTGAATAAACATGGTCACGGCCTTACGCCAGTATACAAATGCTGCATATTCAGAGTACAAATATTATGAGGTTGGCTTATGTGCCAGCTCAAAGTGTTGTGCGTTCAAGTTCAAACTAACCTTCTACTCATTTGTTTGCCGGTTTCATCACAAGCAGAAATCGGGGACTCCATGATGGCATTGTGCATTATGTATTATTATTATTATGCATTTTTAATGATGACGGAGCTGTGGAAAAAAAGAATGTCCTAAATTTCTTGTCTAAGCGAAACAATTTTTTTGTCTGAAATAAAGTAAAAATATGTGTGAGCCCAGTGCATGTTTAGCTTTGATTCACCATCGCCTACTTTCAACATATATGCATCTACACTAGGACCACTGGGGCCACAGTATAAACAGTGCTGAGCAGAAAAATGCCCTCAGAAAGCGAGTTTCCACACAGAAATTCAGATGTATAATATAGCACGTGCTGTGAGAATCTGCCTCTGCACACGATGGACACCATACGTACGCGATATTTGGGGTCCGTGTGATATGGCGACACTGCGACCGAGAGGCAGAGGTAGAAAATGCAAAACTTTTCTCAAGCGACTTTCAACCTAAGCGTTCTTTTACACATGTGGCCACTGGTGTGAGAGAAGTATCCCTGTCTTCACGGCTTCTGTTTTAATGTTAGGTGACATTTGAAAAATGTTCCTTCTGTTTTAATACCTTAGAGCGCCCTAAAAGGTCCTGATGCCCCTGTCAAATTGTCACGATGCTCAGCAGACTTTAGAAGTCTGTTTGGACAATAATGTTCTGCAAGAAAAACAAAAAATCTAGCATGTGTTTATTTATTATTGCAAATTGAATATTACTCTTCAACATGAGTTACAGAAATTGTTCATTTTCACACAGTAAACCCATTTATACAGCTGGGTATTTTACTGAAGCGATTCAGGTTAAGCCCCTTGCCCAAGGAAGTGGCAGTGTCCTAGCAAACCTACAATCTTTAGGCTACCAACACAGTTCCTTCACCATTACCGTTGGAAAACTCAACAACTCAACAACCACTCGATAAGTTTCCATTGCATGATGTCAGAGACGTGTGTAATACGCATGTGCAAAGGCACCAATTTTAAAGATTTTAATAAATTAACAATCATCATTTGCGCTATTACATTGGAGAGGGAAAGTTGCACATTTTCGCTCTCCAATGTCTTGTTTGTATGTGTTTGCCACAATAATTGTACTGGAATGATTGTGTTGAAAAGCCTGTTACAGCAGGTTTCAAATTCACTATCCTTTTCAATTTAGAGAGTGAACAGAGGTGGGGTGGAGTGGACACAATACTCATTGTACTGCAATAAGTAAAACTGTAATGTAATCAAATTTATTAACACTTGTAATTACTAAGATCATATATTAAAGACCTATTTACACACTGTTTATTCTTTATGCACAGCAAAATTCTCAGTGTTAGGCTACTCAACAAGAGAGAAAATACAGAGTTGAGTTTATGCTCAATATTTTGGCGTGCTTGAGTGATTGTGGGAGCCATTCATAAAATATTTATTAAATCTGCAAATGCAAGTGAAAACTTGAGAGTAAACTCAAGCGTTAATTATTGAGTCATAAGTATTTCTTCAGTTGAACTGACAAATATACTGTATATGATACATATCATAATGACAATGACAAGGGAAAAAAGTTGAATGCGATTATCTTGTGTGTTTTTTCATAAAAAGGGGGATTCTTGAAAACCAGTGCCCTGAACATAGTTCTATTAAATTGTAGACTTATAAAAAAATATGCTATAATAAAAAATAAAACAAATGTAGATATCGGTCACACTTGTCCTCTATGATGCATTCATTAACATGTCTTTATAAGTCATTTATAAATATTTCATAACTATATTTATACATCATTCATAAGCCAATAAATGCTATATGAATAATGGCAAAACATTACAGAAGTGCAATTTTAAAATATATCATAATGCAGATTTCCCTTGTTTTAAGGTCAATCCTCAATGTTCAAACATGCTTATGACTGATTTATATATGATTAGCCTATGATAATGATAGTATGCATGTTTTATGAAGCATAGCATGGCCAATAGCTTTTTTTTTTTCATGGACAGAGCACCATAGTTAGATTGAATTCCACCATAACACAACTGGCCTAAAATGGATGAAGTGGACCAGTACTCTGTACTCCATCTCATTGCAAATTAAAGATTTGCTCAATTTAATTCCTCTACAATTAAAAGTTAATCAGCAACCTTTCCATGAATTACTTTAATTTGTTTAAAATGGCTTTCTTCTGGGATGGAGTGAGATGATCCCAGATATCAAGTAATTAAATTGGCTCTTTTGTTTAATGCAACAATTAATTTTCTGATTCATTATCCTTTTGTCGATAATCATTAAATAAATAAACAAATAAAGGTCAAAACTAAACCAATACCAAGACGTGTGAGCCCATAAATGTCACATACTGCATGTAGATGAAGACTTTGGAAAATACCAGTGCATGCTCCAAAGAGTGAACCTGACATTGCTGCATTTTTTCATAGTGTACAGGTCCAAACAAATGTACATTTTTGCTACTTTAAGAAAAGTGAAACTTGTAGTGCAACACAAATTACCAGTTCAAAGCTAATTGCTATAAGCCATTCATACCTCTAGGGAGACGCCGAGGGAAGTAACACATAATTGGTTTATTTCCATTTATCTGACCTCAGCCTAATATATCAATAAATTAACCAACACCATCATTCTAGTTCAAATTCTAAATCAACTCCCTGGTGTTCAGGTGGACTCAATGATAACTCACTGAGAACAAAGAACACAGTGCTGGAGAAATCCCTCTCTCGGGTCTGCGTTTATATCCTTTTTCTATACAGTTGCTGGGAACTGGGAGTCCTTATGTTACACATTTCTCACTGTTGAACAGACATAGTGAAGCCCTGTGCATCTCTTACTGTTGGACATTCATGCAAGTCCCTGAATGTCTCTTAATATTGCATTGTTATAGTGGGGGTCTGTGTGCCTCTCTCTATTGCACAGATATAGTGAGGTCACGTGTGTTGTTACAGACTCCCTGTGTCTCACATTTGACTGGAGTACAGTTGCTCTTCTTTTCTGACAATGGTCTTGATTCTGTCCAAATACAATTTAATCTTACGTACTATATGGCCAACACCACAACGCAATGTTTTTAAAATGAGCTAAATCCAAAATGATGAGTCCAATAACTGTTTCTTGGACAAGGTTTCTGTGTAGAACTTGCGTCATTAATTTTTATCACAGACGTTTTTGTTGAAAGGAAACCAGAACTGAGAGAGCCATGATTGTGTTTGTCTCCCAAAGCACCTATATCTGGGGAAACAGCCTTCTCCTCCATGAGAAGACAGAGAGGACCTACAGTGCTTACACGCACGCACGCACGCACACACGCACGCACGCACGCACGCACGCACACATGCCCTACAGTGTTTCAGCTTATAAAGGACTTTCCAAGACTCACTTTCTATGAATATCTCTAACCACCTCTCTCTCCTTACCCCAGCCTTCCACTTCTCGCATTCTGTCTCTTAAAATGGTTTCACAAGTTGAGCTTTAGTACATTGTATTGCACGTTATTAGCTAAATAAAGCAGTTTGCCAAATTAGCCGCATATAATTCGAAGTGCAACTGCCAGTACAACCAGAGGTGGAAAATCCAGGTTCAGAAAGTAAAAGTCATCCCCAGTGTTTTGCTCCAATCACCTGGATTTTCTAATTAGCACAATTATTTAGCCAGGAGGTAGAACTAATTAGAGAAATCAGCTGGCTGACTGAGTTCATGGGTGGAAGAAAAACATGGTAGGACTTTCATTTCTGACCCCCTGGACTTACCACACTCACTCATGCACAGACATGGCTCTTTTAATTTGGAAGTTTTAATACAAGACAAACAGAAACAAGTCTAATAATGGTGAAATTATTATAAACTCTTGCTAATTATTTATTCCACTGTTTATTTTTGTATTACTATCAAGCACCTCAGAGTGTGTGTAGCTGCAGCGATAAAAGCCAATCAATGTGTTAAGGGTTTGCCACCCTCTTAATAATTCATAGCACTATTCTTACACACTCATCTCTGCTTTCAGTCTAATTTTAAAATTAGTTCTCCCTTTTGAGTTTAAGGACAGTATGTCGCAGTAAAACCAATCGTAGTTATGTTTTATCGTTTTAATTTGGATTTTCTATGCGATTACACAATGTCATGATATTTTGTTTTCATAAAATAATTGAGTTCCTCTTAACATATAGGCAACAATGAAAGACTGCTATACCGTGCAATTATGTATGAACAGAAACGTCTACATGACAGAATCGTCGGGAATCTTGGAAAGGTCAGGGCTGATACCAAGCGCTGATTCACGTTGAAAAGGTCACCTTGACAACGGGGTAGGACTGTGCAGTTGCTGTCACAGTCAGCCGTCTCCGAAGCGTGCGGCGAAACGACGCAGGATCGCAGTCCATATATGAATCAGTCACGGTAAGGGCACTTTCCGTGCTCGTTGGCAGGGTAATCTTAGGGCAATAAATGCACTTTTGCCTGATTGATAAATGATAGGGATCCACATTTTTAAAGAAACCCATCTAACGCCATTCAC
Organism: Synaphobranchus kaupii; assembly: GCA_029718625.1. Classification (NCBI taxonomy): domain Eukaryota; kingdom Metazoa; phylum Chordata; class Actinopteri; order Anguilliformes; family Synaphobranchidae; genus Synaphobranchus; species Synaphobranchus kaupii. The sequence continues at coordinate 124,298,657 of CM056376.1, forward strand.
GAGCTCTTAACTCAGATTGCTGCTAAATGAGACCTCTGTAGATCACGTCAATGGGGAGTATTCACCCACTTTATGGAAATAACCATAGACGCAGTGCTAAATGAGACACATGGCGGCTCTTAGAAATTGAAGTGCTATGTAGTTTATTTAAACACTGCGTGGCTTGAACAACAGAGACATCGCTGATGTGACCAATGCAAACCGTGGAAGACAGCCGGTTAAAGGAGCCGACCGTGGAAAGACAGGGCTGAGGCCTTAGTCTGAAAGCTGTAGCATGACCAAAGTCTAACAAATGTAAGATTTTTTTTTTTTGCGCCAACCTGCAGCCTATGCCATCTTCACGGGGTTAAAAAAGATAAGATTTGCTCATGGAGCTTACGGTGCAGTTTATATACAATATATACGCTCTTGTTCTGATGCTAGGGGTGGTTTGAATGTCTGATCTGAGCAAGTGATTGACTGAAACATGCTGTAACAGCAATGAAGATCCACAGTCCCTTCAGTTATTTGCTTTATAGGTGTCCTGTTTTTTCTAATAAATTCCTTCAGTAAATTGCTTATATTTTTTTCAGCTTTCGCTTACGCGGCATTCTTATCTCCAACGTACACGTTCACAGAGTGGGAAGCCTGAAAATGGCTTGACATATTACTTGGGATTATGTCTGTGTTAATCAAAGAAATGGTGCTGTTATGCTTACAATGTTCATAAACCTGTTGTAACTGTCTACAATTTGACAAAGAGAGGAACTGCTAATTGTGCCTTCTTTTTTTCCAGGACTACTCAAAAGATTTCAGTACCACAAATCAGTCCATTAAGGTTTTAATCAGAATGTGTCACGTCCCATGTCTCGATTTCCCGGTTTTCCGTTTCTATGTGCATTCCGTTCTGTGTTTACTCTCCCTCCATTGTATGTCTCCACTTCCCAGCACCTGAATTGTGTTTCCTCATGTGTTCTCGTCTCACCTGTTCCTTGTTGTCTTGTCAGTAATCTGGCATATAGTCTCCCCAGTTTCTTTGTTCTGTGCCAGATCGTCTTGTGCCCTGCCTTGTGCTTGTCATATTGCCTTCCAGCATTTTTGTTGTTTCCTGTATGTTCCCGACCTGCTCCTCGACCCTGTGTTCAGTCATGTGTACCTGTCCAGTTTGTCTTCTCCTGCCTGTCCAGCATGCTCCTGTCCAGCCCATTCCCATCCAGCCCAGCTCCTGTTCTCCTGCCAGCCTTGCCCGTTCCTGTCCAGCCCTGCTCCTGTTTTCCTGCGTGCCTTGCCTTCCTCGTCCTAGCCCTGCTCCTGCCCTTCGCCCTCCTGATCCCCTGCTCTGAGGGATTCCCCGGTTCTGACCCCTGCCTGTCCCTGGACTTTGCTTTAGCCTGTCTGCTGCCCTGTGTGGGTAGTCTTGCTAAATAAATAGCAAGACAAGTCTTCCAGTCTGTCTCATTATCATAGGCTCTTGCGTTTGCGTCCAGTCCAGTACTCAGCCGTAACAGTGTCATTTCAGAAATTAAATACAGCATCGCACACTAAAAACGTTGTGATTATAGAAATGATGCTATCCTTGTCCATGCTCATTTTTATACTTTGTGTTGACAGAATATAATTCAGGAAATCATGTAAGCATGAGAAAATCATCACTGAAGCCTGTTCAGGGAGAATCCCTCCCTCCCCTACAGCTGTGGGTCCTGTCATAACTGTCATAACACTGCCATAACAGGATGACTGCCATATTTCATGACGTTAATTCAGTTGAAATTCCACTGTATTTAGATGCTATATTTGAAATGATATTGCCATTTTTAGTTACAGAACTGAATTGTGCATTTGGTATTTAGTGACCTTTGCTCTTCAACATTGTCTGGTCTATTTTTTTGTGTTGAAAATCCACCCTTTATGCCTTTATGCTTAAATGCCCACATTTCCCTCATAAGCAGGGAGTTTATTTTTTTAACTGCATTGGGGGACAGATGTTAGCGCATTAGCATTCATGGGATAGCCAGCTTCAAGGCGATTACCCAAATAAACAAGTCAGAACCTCAATTATTGAAGTGGTTTGTCACAAAGCTTGGAGCAAATTTCTCAGCCAATTTCTGTATCCTTTCCAGCCTCAATCTCAGTGAACTATTATAGAGTACAACAGTCATACTGGAAAAATGACTTGCCTTTATTTTTTGTGTGTCGTCTAATTATTAAATATGCATTTTGAGAAAAGATAAATAAAAGTGGATTATGAAAATGTATGTTCATTGATGGTTATCACAATTCTTCTTTGCGTGCACTCATCCATATATGGGGACATGTTTGTGTTTTATACACAAATACTGGAACGCCAATAACGACAATCATGTGATTTTCCAGGTTATGGCTCCACCTAGAGGACAAAAATCTAACTAAACATATGGTTCTGACTAGTAAAGGGCCCCGTTTCCCAAAAGGATCTTAGATAAAGATCATCTTAGGCTATTTTGTTTTTATATTACTTTCATTGTTTATTTTTTGTCATTTGTTTTTTGCCTATTTTTATTATATGTTTCATGTAATGTCAGGAAATTTTAATAATTCTAATCATAAAATGAATAAAGTACAAGATGCTTTTGGGAAACGGAGCCCTGGCTAGTAAGATGAGTAGTAAAATGAGATTGGTAAAAGTTTAGTTTTTCTGTAGTCAATAAAACTGGTGGCAATTTTGTCTCTACTTTAAACCAGTCTATTTAGAAAACATGAGTTCATAATAATTACAGGTAATCTTTAAGCAACTTTAACTGTTTGGCTGATATGCGTGAGACAGTATTCAACATTTTCTATTTACATCCTATTTATCTATTTACAACTCCTTATAAAATCAGTTCTGACATTAAAATAAATGCCATCATATTATCAGATGTGATGTTGCTGGGTCTTACATAGTTCATGTTCATGAGGGGTGGGTGTCTATAAATGAAAACTAAAAAATAACTCACTGCAATACAGTGTTCAGAGTATTGTAGCAACACACATTTGACTTGCAGAGGGAAGGCAGACATGACTATATTCATTTGAGATGGTCTTAAGATATATTTACTAATTAAATTGTGAATCTCCTTCACTCTGCCAAACTACAATAGATTGTACAATGAATTATTGTGAACACTAAAAAATGACCAATAAAACATGACAGGTATGCTTATGCATGCATGCTTCTGTTTAACTACCAGGACAGGTTGGTGCATTCTTCTCTAATGAACATTCTTAAATCTTGTCTGCTGTCACTAAGGGATGTGCCCCCAATGAATGTGCTTATAATGAGATACAGTAGATATATTTAGTTTATATTTAGATATAATTAGATTACTAACATTTGAATCTTTGTTATTATTATATTAATAATAATAATAATAATAATAATAATAGTAAACACCATTATATAATTCGATATATAACTGCTGCCATGCTTACCATATTGTGTTACTGTTATTCATACAGTAAAGTTATGGCAACCTAGTTGCCTGTATTATACCTTAAAATTTACAATGTTTTATATAATGTATAAATAATGCTAACAATAAGTTAAGCATGTATCTATTTATATCACGGTATTTCACTGTACATGCAGACGTTTACCGTAGTATTCAGATTTTTTTTTTAACAGTGTAATAGTAATCATGATGGTGGTCATGTATTTTAACGTGCATTGTAGCTTTTTCCTACCCGAAGTCGCTTCTTATAAAGGCCATAAAGGGAGTAAATTTGACCAGAGACACTGATTTTCCCAGTCAAATGTGAAAAGCAGCCTTTTTCAATACCAGAATACCAGATACCAATTACAACTGACAGAATTTTTGGACTCCTTCTGGTTATCTGCAGTTTGAATCTCTTAATCAGTCTCTGATTATATGGGAGCTGGAATCATCTTTTGATCTAGTAAGGATATTGATGCTACTCTAAAAAAAACTAACACAATGGTGACTGCTGGACCACAGCCAGATTCAACCCACAAACTCCTCCCTTTTAGGATGGGAAATATACTCTCACATGCAGATTAATTATGTTTTATTGTGATATGCAGATATGAATTGAACTGAGAATATGCTTTATCAACTTAATATTGTTGCACTGTGTTACAGAACTATATGACAGAACTTTCAATGGGGATGCGTCCAGTCATATTTCCTTGCTGTTCTTTTAAATGGATGACCTGTTCCGATCCTGACGGTTTTGCTGATAGAAAAGTCAGATATAATTTCTTCTGGGCTTCTTTTTCTGCTTCATATAATTATTTATGAGAAGTCCTTATCTAGGCAATATCCAACCTTGCCAGACAATGCAGGTTTAAGTCAGTTGAAAGGAAGGTGAGTGAAATAAATATTTCAGCAAAATCAGCTTGTTCCTCAAATTAAAATATTGAAAAAATACATCTTCAATGCACCGTAGAATCTACAGCAGTGGAATGCACCATTCCTCTGGTCTGTGTGCTTGAAATAGTTGAATAATCTGTAGCTTATCTCTCTATGGCTGTGCTGGTATTACACGTTATGACGTGTGGGTAGGGTCAGCAAGGTTGGGGGGGGGGGGGGGGGGGGGGGGTCTCAGGGAGGGGTGCTCATATACATCTGCAAGGCAGGGGTGAAGATAAGGATGGTGCCCAACACAGACACAGTCAGAAAGGCCCACAGGAAGATACGGTCCAGCACCTGGGCCACAAACTTCCAATCTTGCACCACCTGCAGCACGCCAAAATGACAGGAAAAATATTAAGATGTATCTTTCAATCTTCCAGCTTTCCAAAAACAGTTTGATCGATTACTGGCTTTCAGCATTCTGTCTTCAGTCACAACAATGTCTCTCAAAATTCTGCATACTAAATTTTAACAACTAATTGAATTATGAAAAATAAATAAACAATATATTGAGCATAATGTTTTAACAAAGAACATAGTATGCTGCTTATACTTAAATTAGGTGTGAAAATGGAAGAAGCATTTTGTTCGCGATCGATCACGATTTTCCAACTCATCTCTCTTACCTCCCGGATGAAGTGCTCCTTCTTGATATGGCGGGAAATGTAGCGCACTGAGTCGGTGGCCTTCTCCAGCATGGCCAGCCAGGTCGTGCTCTCTTCCTCCTTGGACCCCGGCGCCTTCTGCTGCGGAGTTCTGTTCTGGGGCGCTGGCTCGGGGCTGCGCGACTCCACCTCGGGGCAGTGGTAGCGGTCGGCGTGACCGCGCATGCAGAGTAGGCGCGGCAGCCTCTGCAGGAACAGGTTCTTGACCCAGGGGGACATGGGTTGGTAGGTGGCGGAGGAGCGGTGGTGCACGTTGATGACGAAGACCGTGACGATGATGGAGAGCGTGACGAAGATCATGATGAAGAGGAGGTACTCGCCGATGAGCGGGATGACCTTGGAGGAGGACGGGATGATCTCCTCGATGACCAGCAGGAAGACGGTGAGGGACACCAGGACGGAGGTGGAGAGGGAGAGCTTCTCGCCCTCGTCGGAGGGCAGGTAGAAGACCAGCACGGTCAGGAAGGACAGGCCCAGGCAGGGGATGATGAGGAAGAGTGTGTAGAAGAGGGGCAGCCGCTTGAGGATGAAGGAGTAGGTGATGAAAGGGTAGGAGTAGAGCCCGTCCCGCCGGTTGCCCCGCATGCCCGTGGCATTGAGGATCTCCCACTCGCCGTTGTCGAAGAAGTCCTTGCGGTCCACGTGGTCGTCCACCAGGACCAGGTCCACCATGTTGCCGTCGTAGGTCCAGGAGCCGAACTTCATGGAGCAGTTCTGACGGTCGAAGGGGAAGAAGGTGACGTCCATGGTGCAGGCGGACTTGTAGCTGGCCGGGGGAGTCCACGTGATGGTGCCGTTGGACTTAACAATGGCCTTAGTCATGAGAGAGCCCTCGAAGCGTCCGTCCGCACTGTGATATAGAGACACCAGGGCAAAGATGAACAGAATGATCAGATTGAGAAGGTGAGGCCTTATCAGCAGGGAGAGGGGAACTTGTTACCTGAGATCCACAATCCTATCGATGCCCTGGGACCGTTCAAATTAAATCCTGTATGCTTCCTAAAGACGGTTATCTAAGTTCATTTAGACAGTCCAATTATGCAATTTTTTGTTGCATATATTCAGTTTCATTCATTCATAGTCACATATTAGTTCCGACCATCAAAGTTCCGACATTTTTTAAATACATAATTTGAATGTGTTTCTATGTAAATATGTGAGTGAGACTATATTAAAATGCAGAAAGACATGCAAGCAAAATTGCACACAGACCTATAAACAGCAAAGTGCATTAGCAAACAGACACACAAGCAAACATATATTTCAGTAGAGCAAATCGATGTTACTTCTCATATAAAACGATATCGGGTAGCCAGATGTTTTCAGACGGAACACGGATGGAGGTGATTCCGCCGTAGTCCTCTGGGTTCCAGCGTAGTTTATAATCAGTCCACTCCTATCAGCAATGCACAGAGCGAACCAAGTAATGGTTTACTGCCATTCCCATTTATTAGATCTGGACTATTCTACCATTAGTGATTCCGAATGCAGCCTGTTGTATGTGCAATATGTACGATTGTTCAATTGAACATCCTGTCTTGATGAATCTAGTAATTACTCAGTTGTCTTCATGTGATTTTTTCCATGAAAGAGCACAGTAAAGCAAGTTGTTTCATTTTATTGCATAATAGAATAGCTGTGTAGGAAGCTGCTGATAGTTGTCAAACAACACTAATTGCCCCCTTACAAGCTTTAAAAACTTAAAAAACAAAGATGTATGTTTGTATAACAAGTGAAAATAACAATGATGACACCAGTAACTAATGAACCATGATAGCAACAGTCAATGTTACTTAATACAGCAGTTACTAGAGACTGAGGGTCATCACTACCATCTGTATTCAGACAGCAATAGTTGCTAATCCATACCTTCATGGTAACTGAGGTTGTTCCTCTGCAGTTACACAGTACTGCAAAGGAACTCATACCAAATGCAGTGAGAAATTATTAGTCACTGAGTTTGTGCCTGCTGTAGTCAGACATTACATTAGCATTTAAGGCATTTAGCAGACACTCTTTTCCAGAGAGACTTACACAGCATGAATTCTTTACATAAAATCTATTCGTATGGATGAATATTTACTGAAGCAATTCAGGTTATTCCACCTCAGAATCAAACTTAGAACCTTGGAGTTGTAGGCCCAGTTCTATAACCACAATGCTACACTACTCCCACACAGTAACAGTTACTTAGCTTGTACCCACTGCAATCAGACGGATATGGTTACTGAGTTTGCACCGGCTGCAGTCAGACAGGAATATAAACTGAAGCCATACCTTCCAGAGCCACACGTTGGTCGTCATTAGCTGGTTCTTCTCATCCTGAGGGCAGAGATGAGATTGCCATGAGTAAAGCTGGTTACGCCAATGCGAATGTCAGCAAGAAACATGCATGAGAGAATGAAACAAAACACCGCACCGTCACATTTCTGTTCACAGGTCAGCACGGCAGGAGATGCTATTTCCAATTTTTTTTTGCAGGTAAGGCAAATTAATTATATAGCAAGGTGCACACACTGTCACATGTAAGGGCCACTGAATGAGAATGAATACAGATTTATTTATTCATTTATTCATTTCATTCATTCATTTATTTATTTATTTAATTTGTTTCAGAGTGAGGCCCATAATTTTCAGGAGATATTACTTAGGATAGGATGATCATGTGCAGATAGCCAACCCAGACCCCGGACAGTAGCAAGAGTCTGCTGGGTTTTGTTTTTTCACAGCACAACTAAAGCACTCAATTACACAGTTAACTCACCTCACATGGGGGGGGGGGGGGGGGGGGGGCGTACTACAAAGCAGGGTTTGTCAGTTAGCAGAAATGGTTTCAGCAGTGACCCTGACTGCTGAATATGATTGGAAGTACCTCATAGATTAATTTCCTTTTTAATATAATGTATACTTTATTGGAAAATACAAGCATGCATAAATGCAACATTTTATCATGCAACTAGCAATTCTGATAATGTAAACTTTGTGGGGATATTCAGGTTTATGCAATGATTATCTCATATTCATTGAGTAACAAAGCATTTATCATCTTCTTTAGATAAATTAGCCATCTCACAGCTCACAGAAGAGGTAATGTCTCATTTGTTAAAACGTAGGCTATGTATTTTTGAGAGACACTACTTTTTTACCCATTGCACCCTAACCATTACAGCACCCTGGTGGATATAAAGGGCTTCTTATGAAAAGCAAAATCAACATGACTGTTCACACCTTGCCTTCCAAGGGAGATGTGTGGGAAAGCATTAAAGCTCCCATTAGTCCTGGGTGTTTCCAGTGAAGCCTCGGATTCCCAAACCTCAGAGGTGACTTCAAAGGAAAAGACCATTTTTCAAGCCCAAGGACAGCCAAGGATTTGAGTGTAACCATTTAAATACGCAGTTTTGTTCATATTCGCCAATGCTGTGACTTATTGTGCTCATATCATGAGAGAAGACTCCAGTGCATGGCTGGCTGACAGAAAGACTGGTCTCTTTTCATAGAGTAGGGAGCTATTTGGAATTCACCACAGATAATCTACTCCTGCAATAGATGATCATACTTATACAGATTAACAGAAGGTGGAGTGTGTGCTACATTTGAGTCTAAAACTGGGCCTCCGAGGGGTATGTTTCATCAGCCATGCGTGGGTCAATTGGGCTAAAATTGCACTTGTCCCATCTGTGTCAATTAGATTTTTTCCCCCTAAAATTTGATTTGATCCATCTGCTAGCTGAAGTTACAAGTTTCCAAACCTATTTCAAAATTCTGTCAGTTGTCCCGTTCTTTTATTTTTTACGTGCAAAGTCTCCATCCTTGTTTGTTTTCCACAGCTAATCCTGCTCCTTGGGAAATACGCTTGGGTAATGATATTCTTTAGTGATCACGGTTCTCACTAGTTTGAATAATATCCCTCCTTTTCCCCCTCATTGCAGTAGCTGGGCAGGCAAGATGTGTTGGTTTTCTGTCATTGTTTCGGTTTCAGATGCAAATACTATTCGTATCAAAGCAAGACAGTAATACTGGCATCGCCGTAAATTAAGTGAGTAGCGAGTTTCAAATTTGTCAACCATTTTGTGTCCACATATCTCCCCGATGCAGTTCAGCAGCACGGACAGCTCAGAATTGATTCTACAGTAAACCTCTCACAGAATCCCCTTCAAATCACCGGTGCCTGTGCCAAAAGCTGTACCTCTCATGTTCCGCCACGCTGCAGATCAAATTTTCCCTCGCAAGCATGAGACTGATCTCCCTTTACATAAACCAAAGGTGGCCTGCCGCCTATTGTAAGCACAGCTGAATAACAAAACAGAGACCACTCTAAGTGATGAAAACCTCAGATATACCTACCCGGTGTAATGCCCAAGTGTGACATAGGTCGATTTGGTCCAAACATTATATTTTTTTTTTTTATGTAAACACCTTGTATCCATTATATTTTACGTAGACATGGCTGGAATGCTGGAATTGCAGATCAGCATTTGAGTTGAATTTTGCTGCATTAAAGGCATAAAGGCATACTGAACTTTGTTAGAACATAATGTTGTATAGCTACCTGGTCCCAATATGAGTCGTAATATTCAAGCACACCTTCATGCGTTGGTCCAGCACACTTTTAGCACATAAACGAATGCAAACAACGCGGATTATGCCCATATACAAAATCACGACCGGGTGTTTTAATGGCCAGCCACAAAGAAAGACTTAACTAGTTGCTCCTTGATCTGTTCAATAAGGTTAATGTTGTTTTTGGGTGGAATTACCCTTTAATAAGGTAACAACCGGACCTTTGTTCAGAAGAAGGGTAAAATATCATGAATGGAGCTTTTTATCTTTTCAAACGCCCTGTTCCGAATGTCGTGATTTTGTATATCGGCATAATCCGCGTTGTTTTCATTCATTTATCTGCTAAAAGTGTGCTTTTGAGACCTGTTTCGCCATGCAATGGGAGTGAATGGAGAGAGAAAAAATTTCATTCTTCATTGGCCAGTTGCTAACCACTGGAGCAACGCATGAAGGTGTGCTCGAATATTATGACTCATATCGGGGCCAGGTAGCTATACAACATTATGTTCTAATAAATTTCAGTATGCCTTTAAGTAAAAGTAAGGAAAGCTCACATTGGCTTTACATGTTAATTTAAGCCAAGTTAGCTTAAAGTCCACGTGCTCATTCATCTTGGAATCTAGATATTGCATAGAACATACATAATATTTCAAGTGGAATGTACACGTGTAAACAAAAAACAACACTATTGTGAAAATTGCATACTTTTCTGGTTGGACTAAATGGTTCTCACTTGGGCATGATACTACATTGGATCTGAACCTGGGATTGACAAGACGGTCTGTTCTTATTAGCAATGATAGTTGCTGGAACTACAATTTTCTCCAGAGGGATGCAGGTTTGGTGAGGTGAGGAATTATCGTGGTACTCTTGAGCAAGAGCCTAATCAGCTTACATATCCTTAGATATGTGTAATGTGCAAGTCACTTTATCAAGAGCTCCCGCAAAACAAATAATCAATATATTGACAGTACCGATGAGGGAACTCAAGTGTGCTTCGATCATAACGCACACTGTGGTGGCAGGAAGGGGTGACAGGAGAAGCTCTTGTATTGCTCCTGTATCTGGTGCGCTGTCCCTTCAGCACCCCAGGGGTTTCAGTGACCTGGGCGAACTGCAGGACCTTGGACAGCGTCAGCCCCACACACAAGCATGGTAGCAGCTGTGGCTCAATGCCGATCGGAGCAGCTGATGCTAATTGTCTAATTATTGAGCTCTAAAAAAGGTCTAGAGAAAACATACCTTTTTTTTTCCCGGTTGTCCCGCGTGTGAGCACTGTGTGTGTGTGTGTGTCCAATATAATGGTTAGGAAATGCAAGAAAACAAGCTAATCTTATAAGGACGTGACTTCCTGAATCATCGTTTCCCGCCCCTTGCCTTCTGGCCACTTTGAGTGACTCACATAGGACTGTGATTGAAGAGAATGACATTTAGTCCAGTGTCTCATATTTCAGCCTCTTTAAATTACTGCCAGCTGTGAGCCATTGTGAGACAGGCTCCATCACTGTGTCCCCTGTGCTGCCTAGACAGGCTGGAGAGATACTGCTAAGGAAACACTTTAAGGATGAGTCAGGGCTGTGAATGTATTCATAGAACGATAAGAAGGAATTTAAATAAGAAAAGAAAATATCTGTAAAATTGAGGTTGCTACATCATATTCACTGTTAAGAACCTTTCCATATCGCCTATGTTAAACTAAATGTGAGTTACTTCACATATTGTGTCTTTTATTTAAAATAAATGATCCAAATGTACAGCAAATTACTTGAGGGGCAAGTTTACCCCCTTTGCAAAGTTTTTTGTTTGGAAAGCGATCAGTGCAATGGTAAAGTAACTGTGTTGTACTTAGCTGTACAGAGTGACTCTCTTTAAAGTGCACTGAGAAATGCTGTGTCACAGCATTCATGTATTTTAATAAATCTAAATGGTACTTTATACCGGCATGCTCTCCCTTTCTTCTATTCAGTTGGCTATTTAGCAGTGATCCAGCACCCCTGAATAAGAGCTCATGGGAGGGAAGCATCTTTTTTTTCTTTAAAGTATAAACTATTTTTTTAATCACAGGGGTGAATTCTATGTCAGCAAGTGTTACACTCTGTTTGACGTGGGCATTGAGGAAGACTGGGTGAATTCTATGTCAGTGAATGTTACACTCTGTTTGACGTGGGCATTGAGGAAGACTGGGGTGAATTCTATGTCAGTGAATGTTACACTCTGTTTGACGTGGGCATTGAGGAAGACTGGGGTGAATTCTATGTCAGTGAGTGTTACACTCTGTTTGACTTGGGCATTGAGGAAGACTGGGTGAATTCTATGTCAGTGAGTGTTACACTCTTTTTGACTTGGGCATTGAGGAAGACTGGGGTGAATTCTATGTCAGTGAGTGTTACACTCTTTTTGACTAGGGCATTGAGGAAGACTGGGGTGAATTCTATGTCAGTGAGTGTTACACTCTGTTTGACTTGGGCATTGAGGAAGACTGGGGTGAATTCTATGTCAGTGAGTGTTACACTCTTTTTGACTTGGGCATTGAGGAAGACTGGGGTGAATTCTATGTCAGTGAATGTTACACTCTGTTTGACTTGTGCATTGAGGAAGACTGGGGTGAATTCTATGTCAGTGAGTGTTACACTCTGTTTGACTTGGGCATTGAGGAAGACTGGGGTGAATTCTATGTCAGTGAATGTTACACTCTGTTTGACTTGGGCATTGAGGAAGACTGGGGTGAATTATATGTCAGTGAGTGTTACACTCTGTTTGACGTGGGCATTGAGGAAGACTGGGTGAATTCTATGTCAGTGAATGTTACACTCTGTTTGACTTGGGCATTGAGGAAGACTGGGTGAATTCTATGTCAGTGAGTATTACACTCTTTTTGACTTGGGCATTGAGGAAGACTGGGGTGAATTCTATGTCAGTGAGTGTTACACTCTTTTTGACTTGGGCATTGAGGAAGACTGGGGTGAATTCTATGTCAGTGAGTGTTACACTCTGTTTGACTTTGGCATTGAGGAAGACTGGGGTGAATTCTATGTCAGTGAGTGTTACACTCTTTTTGACTTGGGCATTGAGGAAGACTGGGGTGAATTATATGTCAGTGAATGTTACACTCTGTTTGACTTGTGCATTGAGGAAGACTGGGGTGAATTCTATGTCAGTGAGTGTTACACTCTTTTTGACTTGGGCATTGAGGAAGACTGGGTGAATTCTATGTCAGTGAATGTTACACTCTGTTTGACTTGGGCATTGAGGAAGACTGGGGTGAATTCTATGTCAGTGAGTGTTACACTCTTTTTGACTTGGGCATTGAGGAAGACTGGGGTGAATTCTATGTCAGTGAATGTTACACTCTTTTTGACTTGGGCATTGAGGAAGACTGGGGTGAATTCTATGTCAGTGAGTGTTACACTCTTTTTGACTTGGGCATTGAGAAAGACTGGGTGCGTGCTCATGCTCCTGCTCTCACCACGTCCACCAGCTGGGATATCTTGAGGCCGAAGCGGACGGTGATGGTGTGGTTGGCGTGCAGAATGGGTCGCACCCACTTCTGATACCCGTGGAACAGATTCCTCAGGAGGGTGTCCTCCATCTCCGCAATGGAGGTAAACTCCTCGGGACCTATTAAAAACAAATATTTAATAAAAACATACAAATATACACTTATCATATATGGGACTTTTACAAGGGCTGAGATAATAACAACATTACAACAATATGCCGGATGGAAAATTATGAAAAGCTAAGTTGGACTGGTGTATATTTAGACCATATATCAAACGTTAAATGTACAACAATATGGCATTTACAAACAATCTATTTTACTTTCAATGTATTTTTTACAATAAAACTGTAACTTCATCTCTCAAATAATTTAAAGAACACATTCATGACCTACCATCACAATAGTAACAATGAAAATCAAGGATAAAAAAAAATTATTTGAATACATCAAGAACATATTACACACATTAAAATGGAAGTGTCATTTACACAAAAGAATTTGCATATTGTTCATATCACCCACTGAACAGTACTCAATTGTGCCCATACAGTGCCTAATACCAGAACAGTGATATGATCCAAAGATATCTTCAGAAAGGGCTGCAAGGTTGAAAATTAGATTGACGTGGCTAGAATAGCCAGTGTGGAGGATGTGGGCGCCTGGGCGATTTGCCTTGATGGAGCGCAGAGACAGGGAATTAGCTGTGCTCCCATGAGTGAGCATCTCAGAGCTCTGATCAATGTATGGAACCTTTCCATATGATAACTTGGAATAGGCCTGTCACTCACAGGAAAATTTGCCAATATATATATATTTTTTTATTTTTTTATTTTTTTAAGGTAAAGGGCTATTTAAAAAGCTAATGGATTTCCTCTGAAATAATTATCAACAGTTTCCTCCAGAATAATACTGTTTAAAAATATGTCTGTAATTTATTTCCATCACAAGTATAATGTACATGTCCTGTAGCTAATTTCAATGTGAATGTAATTTCTGGTGGAAGTATTGGAAAGCAAACTGCAAACTGTGTTTAGATGGACATTACCAGTGTACAATGGTTAAACTGGGCAGGACGGACAAATGCTCAGAACGTCTCAACTAAAACTTTCCCTGGGTTTAGCTTCGCGAAGAACCACCCCAGGTGCCCGCGCTTTGAACAAATAATAACCGCTGTGTTTCTGTCCTCTGCATCGCCCGCTCTGCAGCACTTACTGCTAAGCAAAGGTGCTGAAAGCTTGATCTAAATTTAACCTGCGCTTATGTAAATGGAGAGGGATATTCTCTAGAGTCGGTTAGCTCGGTGAGGTGAAAGTGGCGCCCACTGCTGAGGAAGACTGGGGTGGGATGCGCTTACTCTCTCTCTCTGATCCCCAGGGACTTTTTTGTTCTGATAAAGGAGGCATCAGCTGGTAAAACTGCCTCACACGCCGTATAGCTGAGTTCTTCAAATACAGGCCCACCGCAGAAGAGGCGGGCAGCCTTCACTGACTTTATAAGCAGGAAGTTGAGGAGACAAATTAATTAATAAAAAAATAATGAAGACACTTCCTGTTCACAATATTGCTCATCCATTCTTTGAAGTATAATTATGTTTGAAGACACAGAAACGTAATCACGCAGAGAGGCTGGGACTTTAAACACACACCACCATGGTGAATACAAAAAGCACTTCACCAGAGAAGCCTTAGATTTAGGCTACTTAAATATTGAGAGCCAGAAAGAAATGTGCAAACAGTATTATGCTGAATGTGATCTAATCGGCATGACTCAGTCAAATTGGGTAATACATTCAAGAAAAGGCTTCTTCTTTGCAACTCTTCCAAATATGTCAGCTTGCTTATCACTTTAATGAAGAAAACATGGTGGGTGAAAGAAAATACATGAAAAAGCAAATTGTTTGAATGCATTTTCACAGTTAAAGAGGAGCTAAAGGCAAATAGGACAGACCTCAACATGCCAGTAAGACTACAGATATGAAGGACTTTTCTGAGCAGTGCAGGGGAGGCTGGAGGCTGGCAGGGGCATAATGTGTCTATGGCTGTGGGAGAGTGTGAACATCTCTTTTCCAGCTGGGTGTCTAAGGCCCAGCGCTGGAACCCATCCACTACTCACAAAATAGGCTTAGATACTTAATTCCCATCAGCGCATAGCACCAGCTGCCTTTCAGCACACTCTTGCCAGCTACCCTGAGAGACACTTTCAGCTAACTGCCCTTCAACACGCCTTCAAGTGTGTTCCCTTCAACACACTCGCAGCCAAATGTCCTTCAGCACACCCTTAGCCAACTAACCTTTTCACACTCCCTCAGGCAACTGCACTTCAATGCTTCCTTAGGCAACTGTGCTTTAACATTCCCTCAGGCAACTGCACTTCAATGCTTCTGTAGCCAACTACCTTTTCACACTCCCTTAAGCAACTGTCCTTCAACATTCCCTCAGGCAACTGCACTTCAATGCTTCCTTAGGCAACTGTCCTTTAACATTCCCTCAGGCAACTGCACTTCAATGCTTCCTTAGGCAACTGTCCTTTAACATTCCCTCAGGCAACTGCACTTCAATGCTTCCTTAGGCAACTGTCCTTCAACATTCCCTCAGGCAACTGCCCTCCAACGCTCCCTCAGGCAACTGCCCTCCAACGCTCCCTCAGGCAACTGCCCTCCAACGCTCCCTCCGGCAACTGCCCTGCAATGCTCCCTCAGGAAACTGCCCTGCAATGCTCCCTCAGGCAACTGCCCTGCAATGATCCCTTAGGCAACTGCCCTCCAACATTCCCTCAGGCAACTGCCCTCCAACGCTCCCTCAGGCAACTGCCCTCCATCATGCCTTCAACGAACTGCCCTTCAACATGCACTCAGGCATATGTGTTAGAATATGTGTTAGAACACGCAGAGGCATGGAATGTATTGTGTCATTTTCTTTCTGTTCTTTTCCAGAGGCCCAAACGTTTGTGCTGGCAAGATGTTTCCAGGGAGGGGATTTAGTTTCTCATCCCTTCTTGTGTACCCCATTAAGGAAGGGCAATGAGGGGAGATGAAGAAGCTTGCAACCCTTTGGCTGATGGACAAGACTAGAGCTTACAAAGCGACCTTGAATGGGAACATCAGGACAAGAAGGCCCCAGACATTGATTGTTTTTCCTCCAACCCTAAAGATCTAGAGCAGTTAAAGAACTCTTATACAACGGTTATGATGGTATGCAGCTTAGCCTATAAGTGTGACGTGGTAACAGCCTGTAACCAATGAATGTACTGGTGAGAAAATGCCATTGAGTATCCTGCCAAGCCTCCAGTTGGGAATATTTCTAATAAGCCATTAGAAATAAATAGAATAAAGCATAAATGTAAATTGACTGTCGCTTGCATCTGCATGCCGACTGAAATTAAGCAAATGTTTCCAGTAAGGCAGGCATTATGGTATTATGGAGATTCATAAATACATTGCATTGAGTAAATTACTCTACAGCATTCTGTATTATTGTCTGGGCAAATTTGCTGACACCAAATCGCCACCTGTTGGAAAAGGGGTGAATACAGGCTTACAATATTTTAATTAAATAGAATAAAACTGCTTAACTGGGCAAAGGAAACTTAACAGGCACGCCTGATAAATATTTCTGATATTTTTATTTCAGTAATGTAAAAAGTCAGTCCCTTTTTAAGACTTTCCATATTAAACTCTGAACGCTCGCTGACACTTTTACACATCGGTGGTTTCAAGGGACGTCTCCCGTGGAGAATGACAGCCCTTCAACGCCTCTTGCCTTATTAGATTCCCTGGAACGTTTCCATGTTTCGGGAACAGGAGAGAAAGGAAGCAGAACAGGGGTGCTCAGCAGCTGTGCTTTGACTCCTACGGACCACTCTCAGCAGGCAAACAAATCTCAACAGTACGTTCTCTTTTACTGCTAACAATGGGTGACCAGGAAGATATCAACGTGTAACAAACCGAATGTTTTTCCCCTCTCGGCTCAAGGACATTTTATTCTGTATTTACAGCCAATTTAGACTGACAGTGGAAAAGTGGAGCACACTGGGAAATGAAGTCCAGGTCATAACTATAACCTGCATACTGCTGTAGTTTCATGATCTGCGCAAATGAACGATGAGCTGAAGCAATTACAATGTTTCAAATTTTATGGACACCCACAGTTAACAAATAACCACTGCTACTAAATGGCCTGGTCCTGTTTGTTGCTTCAGGGTTTTTAAGTGCTTTGGTCATCAGTTGTATACAGCTTAACTGCTTGGTAGTGTGGGTGTGAGCTTTGTAAAACATATCCATGTTGTTTTGGGTATCATTATGGCACTTGTGTTAGCCACCGGTGATTCTGTTCACGGTATTCTAGTAGCAATTAAAAAAGACAGGCAGGAATGTTACACACCCCTGAATTCTCAAGACAGGTGTATGCATCATTATTCAAGTTATGCATTCTCTTCTGCAACCCAATATTATTTTTACGTTCACGAGGGAATCCCATTGAGATGAATGATCAATTTTGCAAAAAAGACCGGAGAAGTCTTAGTTAATCATTTCCAGTACTTTGACTCGCATTACTGGAACCATCTTCGACCTATAAGTTCAGCGATTATAGTGGCCATAATATCTTAAACCCATGCGCATACCAATAGTATTCAATGATGAGCATATGGGTCGAACCACTTTCTGCATGTTTTATACGTTTAAATACACCCAAACATTAGCTAATATTACGCCATTACTAAGCGTTGGTTGTCTTAGTATATGGAATCCAACCTCATGATACACCTATACGCTCTGTAATTAAGTATCGTAGACTATTATACTGTAATTAGATTATTTTCCCAGGAGACGTATCTTCATCAAATGGCATATGTTTGATAGTTGTCAACGTTTATTAACGTTTAGTAGAGTCTACCCTTGTGAACGCACACCATCTTATCAAGGAAGACGAAATATAGTGAAAGCAAATTATTAGATCGTACGTAAGAAACTTTTAGGCAGTTTGAAACACGAGTTCAAATGTTTCCCGCGACTTTTCTGTTCACCTTTCGTTACCAATACAAAACTATATTTTATGCCGGAGGTTGCAGACTAAACAGTTTTAAACTAATGAGGTGCAAATCTGACTGGTACAAAACGGCGAAATGCACTTACCTGCAATGGTGGCGACAGCGATCGAGAACGCTGCATGCATCACGGCGACCGTCAACTTCATGGCACACAAGTTCTTCAAATCGGGTTTCACATACTAACAAGATACAGTCTCGGTGCACGTTACAGGCAAAATGCACAGAATGTAAGGGGAGAGGAAACTATGATACAATGTTGTTGAAAAAAATAAATAAACCTCAACGTGATGTAACAAATGTTACATTTATTTTGATCCTGTGCAGTCCGCTGTTGACCTCCCAACATTGATTTCCTGGTGCGTTTCCGAACTGTCCCCGGTGTGTTCCAGCCGCCACCGCTCACATAGATGGAGTTCACGGGAAGGAGGCTGGTCGAAGGCGAGGAAGGACGAGGGGGCGGTAGATGGTGTGGGGAGACTGAATTATAGAAGGATCATTCGCACTCGTAGCCAATCATGGTACAGTAGCAACGAGTTTACGTGAAACGGAGAATAAATGGACGAGGACGTGACCTGTACTAAAAAGCTTGTACATGAGGAAAGTTATTATTATTATTATTATTATTATTATTATTATTAGTTACGTTTGTACTGTACGTATCACAAATATGCATACACAAATATACATCTTAATCCATTTGAATTTTCTATAATTACCAACAACAACGATAAAGCTACTACTAACAACAACAACAACCATAATAATACTAATAATAAACATTACTTGCTTCTATTAACGTGGTGATGCACCATATAGCAGAGATATGTGCGCACGTGCATTTTCTGGATTAAGCCGCTGGAGGTCACTGTATCCCATCGTCCAGTGGACCTGTTTCTTCTCTCTATTCGCTTTATTCATCCTCTTGCTGTCGACTTGAAAGTGAAAAATTTCTGTAGGGTGACAGCCAACACACCATTTGTGTACAATTTAAAAAAATAAATTAAAAAAAAAGTTCTACTGAGTAGTTTTGAAAAGTTGTCACCTTGTCTCCTAGAGCAGCGGTTCCCAACTTTCTGTCCTATTTAATGAGTGAATACATTTATTGTGATCCATCTCATGTTATAATCTAGTTTGACATACATATATACCAGCATGGAATAGAAATGTATTTTTAGAAGTGCAAAACCAATTGCATGCAGAGTGCAGACTGTAAATTGTGCTATGTGCATAACAGATGTCGTGTTTCATTTGAGGGGTATGAAGGAAACGAGAAAAATGGATCCCAACCCAAGGTAGCCTATGAGGAACCACGGTCCGATAGTATACACATTAGTATACACATAAATAGTATACACATTAATCAGGATCTCTGTTATTATTGGCCCAAAACTGCACCAGCAAAGCTCTGATATTGCATCACCTTTATTAATCTGCAGTGAAATATCACAGAGACATTTCTTAGGGTCAGCTTTGCACATGCTCACTGTGACCTTAAGAACACACAATGCTACTCAAACAAATCTACTCAACATATCAGTGGCATATATTAGAATTACGACAAGTAAATTCTGGTTATATGTACTCAAGCAGGACGTGGCAAGCTTTGTCACACTTCAACTGTGCAGGTGTACAAATTCAGCTGAGTCGATGTCTGCTCTAAACTGTCAGTGTGCATGCACACACTGAAATAAACTATAAACAAACAATATTTGTTCACCTAAATAGCCAATAACCTTTTAATTGCAGCTGAATTACCCCTTCAGATATATTTTCCCTATCATGCCTTTTCTCTTACATGAGGCTAAGGTTGTTGATAAGGTTGTTCTCATTGCATGAACAACATCCCCTAGAATGATCAACAGACAGTTGGAGGTACAGTATATGTTTTGCATACTAGATTGTTTAATCTATTTTGTATTAATGAGAAAGTGGTTCGGGGGTTCAGAATAAAAGCCAGGGCTGACTCAACACTTAATTCTGGGCTTCAGAGAAATAAGGACATGTATGTTTATTTTTCTTGAGACCGGGCACAGTTATTCTTCCTCTCAGCTATGCAAGAGGCAAGTGAACAAGTAGCTGTGCAATGTGAAAAAATGGTATATTGTAAGTACGTTCAACGTTGAAGGGAATTTACTTGCATACACCGTATATCATTCTCGGGTAACTAAAATATGACATTAAGGACATCCATTCGATATTGATATCTCTAATGAGAAGTGACGTTATATGTATGTCGAGAAAAAAAATTATATATGTTGCACCTTTAATCTCAAATCCACCCTAAACAATCCATACAGTTATGAGTTATGTGTGCATAGCATATAGTGCATACAGTGGATAAAATAGTGGATCCCTCTCTCTCTTTCTTGCTCTCAAATATTCCAGGATTCAACCACATTATTGGCACAGAGTAATCCAGCGTGGCCAAAGCCGTTTGAATGGTCCTCAGTACTGTCCACAAGCCAGTTGGATGCTGACAGTGTCAGTCCATTTCTCATCTGCACACAGCTTCCCAACTTTCCGCTAATTTTATTCAGGCACGAATTTGACACATCAGAGCTTTATCGCACGATGGCTCACATTTTTTCACCTCTTCATCTTTTGCATAGCAAAATATGTCCGAATTTCTTTTTAAAAAGCCTCTTTGCAGCTGTACACACACACACTAAATTGCCTTGCTTCAAAGGGGCTTCAAAATTAATTTCAGAATGACAAAAATAACTTCCTGTAAATGTGGTCACTCATGCATTACTGAACATAAACAGCTACTTACCATATTGATGAGAGCATTTGAATTGGCACCAGATGTGGGCCATGCCATATTGGCACTTGTGACCTCTACTGGGCAATATCTTACAGTGCATTAGGTTGCAACCGTACAAATACTGTTTGTGCATATGTGTCCGCTATTCAAAATCCAATGACTTGACAAACAGTTTTGTTAAAAAAGGACAGCTGGTATATATATTGCTTTTTTTAAAATCCTTTGACCACCAATGGAATGGAGATAGAACTTTAAATGTTAAGAATATGGAGTTGAATATCTAGTTAGACTTTAGTAAAAAATGTATGGTAACACTTCAACGGTTCAGAGATGTGGAGGGTATTTTAGATTTGAGAAAAATCTAATCGCAGGCACACACACAAGCACAGACTTGAGCACTCGCCAGCACACGTATGAGCCATGGGACCCACAGCAAAGCCGGCATGAGCCATGGGACCCAGGCGTTTGGCCCTTTCCTTTTTCCTGTCGTTCTGTGAAGAGCTGATGGGCTGCTAATTATCGCGATGAAATTATCTGGGTTTTTCTGCCCCAGTTGCGTTTGAGGCAGCTGCCACTAACAAGTCTGCTTTCAGAAGCGCCTCCCATCGCTAATGATTGGGAAGGGAATTCTCCCAGGCCACAAGCCTGCGCAGAGCGGGATCCAAAAAAACAAGGCATTGGCACGGGGACGGACCTCTGCACAAACGTAGTGAGGCATCTAAATCCTGGTCCACATAAGTATTGTTGTTGTTACCATTAATGTGACCTGAGGGTAAACGTACATTTAAATGCTCATCGAAGACTGGAAAACAAGCTGTAAAAACCATACAGGTCAGGTTGTGTTGTTTTTACAAGTACTGTAACACATTTTTACCTTGCAATAATTTTGAAAGAATGAAATAGATATCATACTACCAGGATTGGCCTGCTCCAGTTATGAAATGAAAAGCTTATCATTTTGTAACTACCGTTGCAGCATTCAAATGCAAATCAGTCAGTGTGGAATAGCAGATTTTCTATATAAATAACCATCCAATGCAGACATGAATCACTTTGCATTTTTATTCAGTACTTTGATGATATGTAATAAAAAAAGCTGTATGTGAACGCCCATCCATAAAAGACTGAATTATTTAGGTAATTTAATTTGTGGTACACCAAAAGTCAAGGCCCTAAAAGAAGAAACTGACTCACCCTCTAAAAGCATGTTACATAACCCGTAGTGATGGCCTGTGTGGTAGACGTAGCACACGCCATATCAGTGCAGGAGACAGCCTGGAGTATTGGGGGGGGGTTAAAGGTCAAATGATGAGATATGTGACCGTCTTCATAGGTTTATGTCTGGTGGCGTTGTGCCGATGCCCACTCTGTCTAATGGAAATGTTTAAAAGGTGAATGTTTCCCCTCTGCATTTAAACTACTTATCTCAGTCAGGTTGTACCACCTCAAGTCAAGTGAGTCAAACCTTCGTCCTCTTCCTCCTCCATGTCCCTCCCTCTCTCCCTCTTGACAAAAAAGTCTAATAACATTCCACAAAGTTACATGGGAAGAATCTACAGATCATATTCACTTTGATACTGTTGCTTTTTTCTTAGTATCATAGCATGATGTCTGTGTGTGAGCTTTATATCTGCAGTGTTATCGTTGACGAATGAGCATATGGTGTACGTCAGTGGTCCCCAACTATGTTCCTGAAGATCTACCATCCTGTGGGTTTTCTTTTCAACCCTAATTTTGCACACCAGATTCTACTAATTAGTAGCTCGATGAGATCTCTGGCTGTCGAACGAGGTGTGCTTTTTAGGGTTGGAGTGAAAACCTACAGGACGGTAGATCTCCAGGAACAGGGTTGTAAGACCACTGGTGCACATGCTACTTTATTGGTGAATAAGTATATTGGCCTGAAAAAGGGAAGAATTCATGCAAACGGACCGTGAAACCTTCCTCTCCTCCCACTGATAAGGCACTCCAGCACACGCCCTGAGCCTTCAGAGGCCGAAGCCCACCGCCGTCCCCGTGCCCCGCGGTGTGAGGTGGCTAATCTGGGCTCATCTACATTGTGCTAACTAGGGACGTGGTCCCGGAGGTGGGGGGGGGATAGGGGGGTTTGGGGGACGGCCCGCTCCTCTGCCTGCACATCCCCGCAGGGGGAGCGAGCGAGACCAGACCGCGTGCCAGCTCCGCTCAAGACAAGAATGTTAACGGGTCCGCGTCGCAGAAAGCTCGGCAGTCCTGGGCGAGTCCGCGGGTCCCTATCAGGATTCTGCCACCGAACACTCCCATCAGTGTTTCTCCTTGTTGGTCGGTTTCAGATGACTTAAACTGCATGTGTGCCGGATGGCTGCATTTGGCTATCCCAGCATGCACTGGTCCTTCCTGTATTCGTCTCTTCACTTGGGCGGTCCTGTGGGTGTGGCCTGTGACACTCTTGTTCAACTGTAGCTGCAATGTGAGATGAGAAGAGTGGCTTTATGAGGAAATGAAACTCTAGGAAAGTGTTTATGGCATAGTGTAACCAAGCTAGAGTCAATCTGCCCTTAAGGGTCTTTGTTAAGTGTATGCTTGGCATGTCGAACTATTTATATATAGGATTTATATATAAATTTGCTATCTAGTAAATGAAAGTTAAGTATGTATGTGGATCTACACAAACCAAAATCATGTGTTTTTGCACATGTTATTTATAAAATACATTATTTAATTTATTTGACACATTCTAATAATTGTAAGCAATTCATTGAATTGAATTTATTCCATATTCACGTTTCCAAATGAAAGCAGCACATTAACAAGAACTGTGTATAAAAAAGAACCAATGTGTTTAATTATTTGTGTTTTCTTTCTGTAGGAGCAACGATGTCTGGAAGAGATATCTTACATCTTAGATATCTTACACGGAGCAATACTATTTCAGTACTTGACCAAATAACCGCAAACATTTTAGTTTAACATTAACCTTTTTTTTTTTTTTTTCATAATAGTTTATTTCAGGGCATGATATGTGCAGATCCTATATTCCTGTTGTATGGTAAGCAGTGTTTCTAATGCACCCTAGAGAATATCTGCATTCCCACAAATCGTATTTTTGCAATAATTTCCATTCCCTCATTGTTATCACAAAAGTTAACGCACAAGCCTTTGCTGGAAAGGGGGCTTAATATCTGTGTTTGCTCATTGACTTATTTTCTGGCAGTTTGTAATTTATTTAATTCAGGCACAGTGTGACTGATATAAAAGATCCAGCCTTTCTGACATATGTTCCCCCTATAGGGGTTTAAAGGGAGTGGAACTACCACCAGAGTGATAAGAACAATGACTCTTAATGCATGCTGGGTAAAATAACCCCCCACCCCTCACATTGCCCAACCAGGAAAACATAGACACACACTACTATGAATAATCAGTTACAAGTCAGTAACCAAAGCCTGACATCAAAGCCTACCCCTGTAAACATGTCAGCTGTGACAAAATGTAAGGCAAAATAATGAGCTTTTTTGGCAAACAGTTTGTGCACGCGTACTGTACGTGTCCAACAGGATGGGATGAAACCTTCACATCATTATGTCATGTCTGTGTCTTTTGTGACTTACTGGAGAATTTAATGAGCGTGTGAGGCACAGACTCAGAGGATCCCCGGAGGGCAGGGGCCAGCGGGTGTGGAACGTGCAGCTAGTGAGATAACACGGAAGAGATGTGGCATCATGTGATCATCAGAAACGCAGGCAAAGCTGAAGAGGCACATGAGGATATATCATATATTTGCAGAAGAGGAGGTGCAGTTTGTGTGTGTGTAGTTATCTAAAATATCATGAACACAATGACATTTCCCATGACTTGTTAGAGTTCTATTTTACCGAGCTTAGCTTTCATACATTGCATGACGATTGAGAGAATGAAGTCATAGTTACTTTGAGGTAAGGACTATCTGCAAAGTCCATTCTAATGAAATTATACATGAATCATATATAATGCAAATGATCTAGATCTAGATATTAATTGTACCTTGCATGTTTGTAGAAGAAGAAAAAACCAAGTGCACATTGCTCTTCCAGCTGACTGGAGCACAAATTAAGCATATAATAATTGTCTTACCCAGGGGTATTTTACTACATAACATGAAATAATACCCATTTTAGAAGGCTTGTAATGATGTACATCTAGATCTTTACTATTCCACAATTAAATATCTTTGTGACTATTCTGATCTCTAAAGAGACCTTTCAAACCAGCAAAATATAAATAATTGTTCCTCAGCTGAACTTTACTGTTGCAATTAAATCCATGGTTAATCTAAATGCTTAGCACTTCAGCAATATATACCCGTACACATAAAAAATAAAAACATGAGTAGGTGGCAGTCAGTCACTGATTTGTGATAGGGACTGTTTACAACAGCTATAGTAAATTGGCAGTGAAGTAACAAGTCAACACATTGAGTTGAAAATTATGTGGAAATTTATGTGGAAAATTATGTATGGTCATGTAAAAAGAAAACAGACCATGTTGGGACATATTGACTACACAGGCATACATGTTCACAGTTATCTGTTTCACCATTGTTTACGCACTGACCATGAGTACTGGAGTTAATATGTATATTCTGTACATAGTAATATTTTGTGTATGGAAACTAGTTCTATATGTTTTGTTACATACTGCACACCAGCAATACCAAACACATTCATTTGAAATGAATTATAAAAGTTTTTAGAAGACATCATAGCAAGAGGTAGCTTTGTGCTTCGGTGATACATCAAGTAGACATGAAACTGCCTTTAGACGTGGATGATGACATTTATATTGTGGACTTCGGCCTTTTGGCGGTCGCATGATGTCATCAGTGGAGTCTGCTTAGTCTTTCCCAGATGAAACATGGGTCTGTCGGAGCAAAGAGGAGCTGTCTCTCATTGGACGAAAGCCTGAGGGAAATCTGGCAGAGAAACTGTCCTCAACTTCCGCATCAGTGCTTGTAGAGGAATCTTAAAACTTTGATAAGCTTCGACAAGAAAAGTACACACATTTTATAAAACGCTGCCTTCAGAGGGCACGAGAGGTGTTATCAACATAGCGTATGAGGGAGGGGAAATGCAACATAGCGTACGAGGGAGGGGAAATGCAACATAGCGTATTTAAAAATTCAGTGCGGCTTTAAATAATGCAATGCTGCTGTTCACACGGTGTCTCCATACAACCTTTTGTCATTTACCCATGAACGGGATGCATATTCATATGAATTTAGCCAGAATCTTATCTCCATTCTATGTATTTATTTATTTATTTATTTGTTTATTGCTTTACTTTTCAGAGTAAAAACATCCAAGGTCAAAGTGTTCTTTGAGCTAAAGCACATAGGGACGGAGAAAGTGCCAGTATGATTGACGTCTCATCCTCCTACTCTCCTTTCCCCTATTCCCCCTCCTGCACGTAAACAGTGATTTAAAAGGGAACATTTATACCAGAGTAGATTTAGATTTTTGGTATTGTAAATATGAGCTGTACTTTTTGCTCTGTAGTGTAAACCCATCCATATTATATATTTCTTGTTATGTTTTCACCTTAGCCTCACTCTCTGAGGTTAGATCCAAATTAAATTGTAAGGTAGACACTTTATTGTTTGTACAATTGCCCATATTTGTTTTCAGCCAACTAACTGTTCTGCTTAAAGCTGTCCTTGCGTACCTCAGTGCATGTGAAGGCTGAAGATTTTTGTGAACGTCAGTTTACTATTATTATTATTATTAGTATTATTATTATATTTTTAATTTTTTTATTATTACTATTATTATTTTATTATTTTATCTTGTATCAATTGGACCATTTAACTATGATACAGTGTAATTTGGGATATGGTGAAATTTCACAGACTGCGACAGCTTGCTATGACGTGAGTCCAAGTATGACATAGACCCAATCGGGCACAATATGCTTTGCTTTTGCCCATTACACTTGACTGAGCACTCTCACTCTCACTCTCTCTCTCTCTCTCTCAATATCCCTCAGGATGGTCCTCCCAAGGACACGGGAAAGGATGAAAAAAAAACATTCTAAAAATAAGTTTTTTAATCACTGTCGAGTAAACCACTCAGTTTAGATACATTTGAACCAAATTAAAGATGGAGCTTCATGTGCCACTAAGAGAGTGAATGACATGTTTCTGCATATTTCCATATTCATGAAATAGTTTGTGTGGCTGTATATTTATTCATGAGGCATTAATCCCTTATTTGCATAAACAGCAATAACTCACATCTTTCAAGAGAGTGCGGATGGCCGTGACACAGCAGCTCACAGACACTCACAAGGACATCTTGTTCAAGGCCAAGCTGGTTTACCATTAGGAGTTTGTGCTCTGGAAATATAAATGGAGTCAATAGCAGATATGATGTGTAAGCGCTACGATATGAGCGAATCACTGAAACACTCGCTGGAGCAGCCACATTCCGCTAAAATAATGTTTTTTCTCCCCACCTTGTAGCAGGCAAACATCACGTCTCAATAGTACAGTGTAGCAGCATGTCAAAGGAAATTAATGTGCTTTTAATTCATTCATTAATTCATGCAGTAGAGAGTCATCTGAACATAGTTTCCTGTACCCTGTATCATATGTCTGGTGAGAAGACATTTTCCCAGTGTCCTTTGTGAGAGCTTCAGTGGCGAATGCGAAATAGCTAATCACTTCATTGGTCAGATTGTTTTTTTGTTTTTTTTTGGTTCGGCCTTATAAAACCCTACAGCATAGGCACCTACTTAGGTAGTGCTGGCTCCTCTTGCTCTCTGGTACACACATCTGTGTATACAGATAGGAGGACTGTACTGTGCATAACTGTAGGATAATATGACATGTGTTTTGTTCAAATTTTTACCCATAATATAATAGACTTGCTAGGTTGGAGAAACAACTGTAAGTACAGTATATGCCTGCTCAGGACAGATTTTATATAGCAAATAATGTGGAGAAAGCAAATATTCAGCAAACAAATATTATACCTTGGAGAGATTTCACTCCAATGTAGGTTCAATTCCCAGGAGGGCCACATATCTGTCATTGCCCTCAATCTGTTTCTTTTTCCACTGTAAGGGACAGTCAGTCTATAAAAATACTCCCGTACATTGCACCATGTGATATAAAACAGGATGGTGCCTTGAATGTGTTCAAATCAGAGCCACGACTCTGAACACAGAGATGATTCAGCACCATGGACAGCTTCCACCCACTTGTGCTACAGCACCTTGGACAGGGCTAACGTTTCCCCTTCACATGTGCAACTCTGCAGGAGATGACAGGCAGAGCTGCACAATGTGTGTGTCAAGTCCTATGTGTCCAGTTCCTTGACCACTTCTGCTACACTGTTGTCCCGGGAAACACAGGGTGCAAATTGATCTGTCTTAAAGTGTAGACTTAAGATCATCTCAAAATGACTCACCGCTGACAGTCCACCTGCAAAGCGCATCTGAAATTGTTCAATCCCTCAGACCCAGACAAATGCTCCACAGCTAATGCTTTATAGAAATGCAGTTGACATGGCAAAACAAATACTCTGACCTCGGATACTCTCTGAACTGTATGCTTGAAACAAAGGCTACGAGGTTCCTCCCTCCCTCCACTGTCCCAATAGTGGAGAAGACGAGCGAAGAGGCTTCAAACTCAGCTTTTCCTCCCCTCCGGCGAAGCATACATCGATGTATCCTACTGCGGAAGTTTTTTTTTGGGTGACATCATCACGCTCACGCCCACAAAGATTTAAGAAAAGGCAACAGTGATGATGCGTAGCTATGCCTCATATGAATTTCCCCAAGATAATGATGGCCAAATGCAAGATATTTAGCCTAAATTGTGTGTGCTTCAGTAGGTTATTAGCACACAAAGGACATACCATCCTACAACAGATAACAAAATGCCAGTCCATTTTTTTGGTTCATATCCTACATAAAAATTCAGCAATTTAAGTTGGGGAAACAGCTTTATTTATTTGCTTGCACATTAATGTTGCGTATTAACAATCATGTCTATAGCTAAATATAGCCTAAGCATGACAGCTACCATTTCAGTATGTGAATATGCATTAATTAATTTATTCAACCATTCCAAAGCATGTTTTTAAAATTTATTTCAGATGTTACAGTGGGAAATAGGCCTAATTGTTTTTCGGTGTGACCACTGCGATACTATGAACATTGGAAATGATAGGCCTATATCCGTTAATATGACAATAATTCAGTCCACTAATCTACGGAAATGTTTCCCAATTTGTCTATGTGAGATGCAAGGAACTGGCAATAGTAGGCAGTAGAGTAGCTACAGTAGCCTTCCAGCTAACAAAATTAGGTCCCCAGGACGTCCCCTGAACATCCTGAAATGTCATCAGGACGTCACCTTGACGTCTTTTTGTAGAGTTTTCTAAACGTTATGTGGACGTCACAGGAAACGTTCCCGGGATGTTCTAGTAACCTCCCCTAGACATTCATTACATGACGTTATACTGTAACCAGTAACAGAAGTTGCAGGAATGTTCCTGAATGTCCCAGGAATGTTATGAGCACAACGTCATATCATAACCGGATAGGGACGTTGCTTGAACGTCCCCAAAAAATAAAAATTAGAGGTCATATTGTAACCCAACAATGACCTTCCTAGGACTTTAATAACGTTCTAGTAATGTTTTTAGGACATACCTAGGGAACGTCACATCATAACTCTGAGGGGACTAAAATGGGACATCCCTGGGACGTCCACTGTTTGCTGGGCTATTGGCCGATAAGATGAATTAGTGCTTGGTATGTTCAGACATCGGGAACATTGGGATTCTGGAATTACAGTAAATCGTTATGTTTGCGTAGCCTATCTAATGTTGCTAATTAATTAGTGTCTCGACATGAACCGCAATACAGGCTAATGTTTACAATGTACATGCAACTAGGTTACTTGTAACTTAAAATATATTTTTTCAGCTTTAAATGGGCTGACCATGTGGAAGATCTGTGATTGGCTTTGGGAATATTTGTCGGCTCTGCGTCAGTCAAAGTTATGATAGGGCAACTTCATCAATAGTCGACAGCGATTTTGATGGCAGTGAAGTGGATTTGATGTCCCAATTTTCTTCACGGCTCCTTTCCTCCACTCCCGTCCTCCCCTCCCTTCCTAGACATACTTCCGGGTAGTAGAGGAGTGGTAGTGGGGGAGTGGAGGAAGGGAGATGGGGTGTGAAGAATATTGGGACGCACCCCAGGTAAGATATCACTGGAACCTCCCATCACCAACCAGAACCTCATATATGTGGGAGAACAGAGGATTAAAGAAACACAGAGCTATTTCCCCTGTTTACAGTCTCTGAACTAAATCTCTCAGGATCAAGGGTCATGTGATCATGTCCCAATATTCCTGTTGGTAAACACTAACATTATGTAGTGCCATGATCCATATTTTTCAGACGTGAAATTTAACATGATGATTCTATGATATAGGTGCTTCCACAGTTTGTTGACATTATGAGTATATTTTTGTATTCTTCACAGTATAAAATTAAAATTACAACTCATATATCACTGAAATAAATAGTGTTGACCTTAGCATATATGACATTTGAAGCAACGTGTTTTTTTGGCTAATTAGAACACATATGCAAATGTGTTCATACTTAACCTAGAAATTGACAAGTGATGCATGTGAACTAAAAAAAAAAAACTGTAAATGTTGAGTCAACTGAAAAAAACATGCAAACATAGCAGAACCTGTAGACAAACAGCCCCTGGCTATTTTTATCTGAGTGTGGGTCTGTAGCTTGTTTTACAGCATTACAGTTCCACATACAAAGTCTAACTGCGTCCAGTTTGCCAATTAGTTCACATTCACTGATATTCACCATTTTAAAAATCTCTTCAACCTAAAATAAATCAAGTCTACTCAATCTAAACACATATAATTACATATATTGTGAGTAATCACAGGCCTAGCCCATCCTATCCACAACCCTGGCAATCACACAGATTGTACACTACCCAGTTTAAATTGCAGTCATCAGTCAAAATTGGCTAGATTGTACTGTGTCATATATATATATATATATATATATATATATATATATATATATATATATAT
The DNA here is from genome assembly GCA_029718625.1 of Synaphobranchus kaupii. Classification (NCBI taxonomy): domain Eukaryota; kingdom Metazoa; phylum Chordata; class Actinopteri; order Anguilliformes; family Synaphobranchidae; genus Synaphobranchus; species Synaphobranchus kaupii. The sequence goes on from CM056376.1 coordinate 124,329,660, forward strand.
ATATATATATATATATATATATATATATATATATATATCAGTGCCCTTGTGAATCAGGTAATTCCATATTTTACCAATTTATGTTTTATGCCCATTTGGCAATTGCATACCCTCAAATTCTACATTCGAACACCAATGATTCGGTCCAATTTTTTGTTTTCAAAACAAAGTGGCTTATGATATAAACCAATCAAAGAGATAGACTGGTTGACGGCGTGAATCAATCAACAACGAGATTTATCTTGCGAATTCACCAACTAGACATTTCACCAACAATGGCGGAGAAGTGACCCGTTACACGGCACTATTTCACGCAGATTCGTTTAAAGACAGACATGGAGCTCCCATTGTTTCTACTGGACAGGTAGGTCAAAAGTTTCAACACTAATTTACCTGGACTTTCTGCTTGCCAGCCAATTGTAATTACCAATAATGAATAGTAGCTAGGTTGCTATTATTGATACTTCATTTGGCGGCTAGTTCTTGGAAGAAGGAAATGTTTGGTAACATTATATCTCGTAGCCTAGATTGTGTTAGCTAGAACCGGCTACGCGGCTATAAACATGCATGCTAGCTGTAGCCAGACAGCCTAATATCTGGTTCCGACTAATGCTACATGAACTGTGTCATGCAACAACAACAAAAATATTCCATTGTTTTACCTGGACTTTTGCAGCTGACATTTTTACTGTAACGTTAGCTATACCGGCCTGTAATCCTGCAATGGTATTTAGAAAACGTGCACGTTCACAATGAGGTCTGTGGGCAGGGCCAAGGGGTGTTATGACATTGAAATGTTTTGACAACAAGTGAGAAAAGTTGAAAAGTTGACCGTTGAGAAAGTTGAGTACTCCAGCTTTAAGTAAGTGTTTTCAGTAGATTTACAATGAAACATTTTCACATTTACTGTGTATCAAATGTGAAAGTTCATAGCTACTCTAATATCAATGGAAACAAATGCAATGAAATGGACTTTGTGAATTATAGTGTGTAGATGTGTGTGAGTGCATTTGTGTTAAAATATAGTTAAAAATGTAAGTTTTATAAAATAAAATAGTAAATCACAATGCGATTTTGTCATTTTGTCTACTGGCAAATGTTCACATAAACAATGCATCAGAATACTGCTTGCAGGTGACCAATATTTTATATAAAATGAATTAGCAGAAAATCCCGCAACATCAAATATTCTGACAAATATGTGCAGGAAGAAGAAACATCTAAATACAAAGCACTGATCTTAAATTCATACCTTTTTTAAAAAAAAAACAGCTTAGTGTTTTGAAATGATACTCAGAATTCATGCAGCTACATGTTCTCAATCTTTATTTGAAAAGTTGTTCATAGGTCAATGGATTTGTGCAGTACACATGGTTGAAAATGCCAAATCTGTCACCGTTTTTTATTTATTTATTTTTTTTACCTTCAATAGTTTGTCTAGAATCAACATTTTGGAGGAGAAAACAATAATATACACTTAATAAATACAATTACATAGCATAACATATAAAATATCTTATTTTATTAAAGGAAATTATTGTCCGCTTGGGCCAGAGGTGCCACCTTTTTTTTTCTTCTTTTTTTTTTCCAGAGAACGAGCCAAACGCTGAGGGGTGGGAGGGGGAGGGGGAGGGGGAGGGGGAGGGGGGTGGGAGGGGGAGGGGGAGGGGGCGGGCGCACTATGCGAAGAAACTGATGAGTGGCTGGAGGAACAGGCCGAGCGTTCCAAGCACACAGACCAGCACAAACACCCAGAGGAAGATCCTGTCGATGACCATGGCCACGTACTTCCAGTCATCCGCCACCTACGCGGCCGTGGCACGTGCCCCAGAGCCAGTGCCGAGAGGAGAAGAGATGGAGGGAGGAAAAACAAGAATCACACAAGGGACGGCAGAGAACAGAAGAGAAAGAAACAATGAGATATGGGCAGAGGGAAGAGAAAAGGAGGTATGTAAAACAGGAGAAAAAAAGCAAGAGGACATCCATAAGTCAGTAAATTACATTTGTATAAAGGACGGGAGAGAGAGGGAATAAGGGTGAGGGAGGCGAATCCTTAATTGTTATACTAACTGTTCATATAATTTCTTTATATAACTTGCATTCAGGTGGTGAATGAAGCGGGTCACTGCCAACCCCCTCCCATTTCCTAATGAAGCATGGAATTCTTGATGAAAAAAAAAACTGTAGGCTACACATGCAATTTACTTTTTTTCCCCAGAACTAACTGATTTTCAAAATCTCTGTTTTGTTAACTGCTCTGCTGAACACTGTAGGATGATGGAGAATTGTAAATTGTTTTTCCTTCTTTTACCATTCATATTATTCGCAATAAAGGCGCCCGCCTTGACATTTTCAGTGTGACCATGTTTATTTCTATTGTCAAATGGAGTGGAACATTTTCTCTTGCAATTTTTGGACACTGACATTCGTTGGAGCACCTGCCCCTCATAGAAACCGGACAATATCTGGAAGAAACAGTCTGAATCCACATCCATGTACTGAAGATTATGACAAATAAACTAGCATTTCTGGAAATGGAGTTTGTTTGGCTAAATTGAAGCTAATGTATTTTTTTCTCTTTTTTTCTTCTTCCTTGAATGCAACATTAACTGATCATAAAAGTTAGAGGTGGCATGGGAGAGAACAATTAACATTAAAACTTACTGCTAATAGCTTTGTTATTGTATTTCTTAGAAACAAGTTAGCCCCGGCATCTGTTTGAGACCGGCTGTTGTTACAGACTGGTGTCTACAGTCTACAGATTGCTTATCAGTACATCTCATTCTAAAACTGGTAGCACAATGTTAGCTGTGCTAGCATGGGAAATTAACTAACTGCTTGAGTAACACAGTGATTGATGTTCATCACCTGGTTATTACTTGAGATCAGCATTTACTTTAATTTTTTAGGATTTTGTTCTCAGATATTAAAATGGAATGGCTCTTGTTAGAGACTCGTCACCTAATGGAAACTTCACAAACAACTTAAAGTAACTTGGAGCTATTTAAAATGTTCCACAGCCACAGAAACCGTTTTTGGTGAAGGACAGCCTGACCATACCTCTTTGGCTTTGTTGCGGCTCCGCATGTTTTCGGCGATGTACTTGACGCTCTCGATGGCCTGCTTGATCTCGGGCGACACCACAGAGAAGGCCACCACAGTGTTTACGGGCTGCGACGTTAGTTGCCGGTTGAGCTTGCTGGAGTCCGGGGGCTCGGGGGTGTCCTTGCCCTGTTGGCAGAGGCACTTCTTGGGGTCCGTGGCCACCACGGTCTCGCCGTACTCCAGGCAGTTCACGCCATCCTGTTGGCGGGCGACGCTCTTTCCGTTTTCTGCCTCGGTCACCGCAGCTCCTCCCACAGCCCCCACCCCCGCAGTCCCCGCCCCCGGCCCCGCCTCCGCTCGGGCGCTTGGGAGACTGCTGCTGGTCGATGGGCCGGCGCATCAGCATTACCCGGGGCAGGACGCCGAGGAAGACGGACCGCACCCAGGAGGGCATGATGTGGGTGGTGGGCGTGCGGTAGTGGACGTTGAGCACGAAGACGGTGATGACGATGGAGAGCGTGACGAAGATCATGGTGAAGAGGAGGTACTCGCCGATGAGCGGGATGACCAGCGAGGTGGAGGGGATGGTCTCGGTGATGACCAGCAGGAACACGGTCAGGGAGAGGAGGACCGAGATGCAGAGGGTGACCTTCTCACCGCAGTCGGATGGCAGGTAGAAGACCAGCACGGTCAGGAAGGAGATGAGCAGGCAGGGGATGATGAGGTTGATGGTGTAGAAGAGAGGGAGGCGACGGATGTAGAAGGAGTAGGTGATGTCGGGGTAGATCTCCTCGCAGCAGTTGTATTTGATGTCGTGCTTGTAGCCCAGAGCATCGATAATTTCCCACTCGCCGCTCTCCCAGAAGTCTTTCAGGTTGACCCTTGACCCGATGAGCACAAGGTCGATCTTGGCCTTGTCATAGGTCCACGAGCCAAACTTCATAGAGCAGTTCTGGTAGTCAAAGGGGAAGTAGGTTATGTCCATCGGGCAAGAGCTTTTAAAGATAGCTGGTGGGACCCAGGTGACTGTACCGTCAAACTTCAACAGTGCCTTGGTTTTGTCTTCTACCAAGAAATCCCCCACAGCACTAACAGAGACAAAGATGGGAAGTCCTAGCATTAGCATAAGGTGTGTTTTATTAAATAAAATTCTAAAATCTCTATAATAAATTTGTATTGCTTGTCCAATCCTAGGCCTGGATATAAACTGTTTGAAGAATTAAAAAACAAAAAAGTCCATCCATACACACTCATAAGAAATACATGCATCAGTACTTCATAACACAGGATAAATTAGTCTGCACAATGTTTGCAATGATTTTGGCAAACTCAAGCTTTTTGATTTAATAGTTACAATTTAGTCAGGTCCATTGCCATGTCAACCTCTCTTGGATATTTATTATAACTTCAAGGACCACATACTGTGACATCACTGGAAGGCATTTCAAAGGAAAATATTTTTTAGTTAAGACAAACACAAACAGTTTCAACAGATCATTGAATCACAGTTGAACTGCATAGTCTGATCTATCACAGGTCTAGTACATGTATAGCCCACATACTATCATATCTATGTGTGGTTTCCTGTACTGCGGACATGATCATTTCATTTAGCTGTCTAAAATACACAGACTTACTTGTTGTACAACACAATGTCAGGTCTCCATATTTTATTTGATGGGACACGTATAAATTCAATTCCATCATATTCCGCTGGAACCCATTTCAACTTGTAATCATTCCAAATCTGGGACACAGAACAAAAATTATTTTCAGTTATAGCCTGCTATTATTTGTGTTTACAGTGGACTTTCATTTTCTGAGTAAAAATAACAGTACTTAACAACAATTTCTATTGTTCACCACTTAGCTGGTGACTTAATATCATCCTTGTCAATAAGATGTCACCCTGGGGTGTGTAGTAACTGATTAAATTTGAAAAGGCCAGTGCACAGGCTTCTTTGGACCATTTAATTGCTTTGAACTTGACTCAAGGATGGAAAAATGTATTATACTTATACCTAAGATACATAGGCTACTGTAAAATATATAGTTATCCACAACGTATGAATAAACATAGAAGACTACATGTTTTATTGTACACAATAGCCACATATAATTATACTTCTCTGTACATTAATTCTGAAAGTTTGAAGTTTCTGGAGGGGATGATGGACATGGACACTGCTACTAATCTGTTTTTGTCTTTTAAAATAGTCATTATTTAAGGCATCACATCTTGTGGTATAGCCACACGTAAATCCCCATTTAAATCCAAAATCCAATAGCTTTCTGAGTCTCATTCACTGTGCTCCACTGCTGAAGATTATTTCAGGTTAGGACACAATGAAGTGGTTTCAGGGTAAACCTTCAGAAATAGCAGCAAAGCAGGAGATGAGAGAATCAGATAACGCTCCATCCGCATATCCACTTGTTCTCCCCTCATTCATCCCTCTTTTCACTGGAGTTTAACGCTGCCAGTGAAAACCTGGAACTTATTCCTTTAACACTTTCAGGCATGACAAGCTATGGCATGTGTAAGCCTTTTGCTGAGAGGCTCTGGAATTGTTATAGAAATGACAGGACAGGCAAGTTGGGCATTAGTCACTTTGTCACAATCACCGCTGTCACCTCAAGCTCCATGAGTTAAGCCCCAGCTCTTCTGGTTCTACTGATAAAAACGTGAAGACCATTACATTGTGGTACATTGTGGTGCTGTGATGATGGGATTATGTACCGGTCTGTTAGTCAATATGTGTTCTTAGTAATATACTGCAACTTTTGTGTAAACCATCACATAGCTTTTTATATTTGTATCATACATTAGAAATGTAAAAACGACATAAATATATTCCATTAATTGTAAAGAAATATTCTAAAACAGAATGGATATTGGAACAAATGCTAATTTCACGAAATGCTAAAGTAGCTGAAACATTTTTGTGATATATGCTGCATGTAACACACACGCACAATCACATAGACATGTGGATGTGTGTGTGTATGTGTGTGTGTGTGTGTGTGTGTGTGTGTGTGTGTGTGTGTGTGTGTGTGTGTGTGTGTGTGTGTGTGATTGTGTGCCTTTCATTTTATGCGTAATGTAGGCTACAATATATTCAAATGTATATTGAGGGAATACATGCGATACAGTGATACAGTATTTTGTTTAATATACAAATAAGTGAATTTGATCCATTATCTGCAGTTACCCACTTTACATGGTGAGTGTAAAGAAATACATTTATAGGGTAGAGACCTATACATTTATAGGTACATAAAAGCACAGACTATTTTGGTCCATTAACCCTAAAACAAACTCATTCATTGCCTTTTGATTGGCCATTAAGTCCAGGTAAGCAAGTAATTAAGGCAAAATGAAGAGGCAATAAAATAAAACCATCAGAAAGGTTGACAGTTGATTACCAAGTTCAATCACCCTTCCTGCAGTGCAGTGCTCCGTGTACTTATTTAAGCAAAGCAGGGCCTGTCATTAGCTGTAATGGCAGTTCTTAATGACAGGGGCCATAATAAAAGTGGCTGTCATTAATCTCTTAAGAGAAGGTCGTGTTTGAGACGGAGAGAGTATGAAAAGTGGTCCGTCACACACCAGCAGCACATGAAGTAGCGGGACCGTTTTCCTTAAATGCGCGATAATCCTGGAATAAATATTCCAGTCTAAAGTGAAGTCAGGAGTTGTACCAGTTGTAGGACGAATACTGTGCCAATAAATAAGGGAGAAGCAGAATGCTGAACACAAAAATATGTATTATCAATAAATAACTACAGTAAAACTATATTGTGGGATATATAGTGCGGGTGTCTAAACATACCGTATGTATCCACATATAAGCGTGTGTGTATGTTTAAGCATGTGCATGCATTTGTGTGTATATGTGTATTTGCTTACCTCACTTGCCTCAGACCCCTTAAAAAGCACTTCAGACAAAATAGAACTGAACAGACACTTGTTTTTTCATGCATATGCAATCTCACATATAAATCTATCTGGAGTGATTGGACATTAGGTTGGTCTGAAAGGCCAGCTATTCTCATTCAGGGGGTGTTTAATCTGCTGAGATCTTAGGAGATCATTGAATAGGGGTCAACCTCCCGAAGTTTTCGCACGTCACCCCCCTGCTGAGGTCACTCCACTGGCTGCCGGTCGTGGCCAGGATCAGGTTCAAAGTTCTGACCCTGGCCTACACTGCAGCCAAAAGGTCAGGCCCCTCCTACCTACAGGACTTAATCCAGCACTTCGCTCTGCTGCTGCAGGGCGACTTGCACTTCCCTCCCTCCATGTTAAAGGCTCCCGCTCGTCCCGACTACGGAGATTTTCCACCCTAGCTCCCCAGTGGTGGAACGAACTCCCCACTCTGCTGCGCTCAGCTGAAACACTGTCTGTTTTTCGTCGTGGTCTGAAAACGCACTTTTTCAGACTTCACCTCGACTAAAAGTATACCTATATAGGGCCATTCTACAGTATTCGCTTCCTGTTTTCTATTTAACTTGTGTTTTTGGTTATTTTATAGTTCAGAGTGTATAGCTGACTGTGTGTACTACACATGTTTATTACTAGGGATAGCTCCTACGCTGTGAGAAAGCTGTGCTTTGTCGGATTTGCTTTGTAGTCGCGTCAATGACCTTCAATATGCACTTATTGTATGTCGCTTTGGATAAAAGCATCTGCCAAATTAATGTAATGTAATGTACCTTTACTTGAACCCTTCGACATAAGGCTGACATAACACTCATACACAAGCCATAACAGCTGTCACAAGATGGCATAACAGATGGGGCTTTATTTTCCGGCCAGTGCATGGTGTGTGGCGAGCCGTCGCACTGGCAAAGTGGCAATTTCGCCATGGATTCTCACGCACCTGAACCTGTTTGACTCGCCGTGTGCTGAAGTGGGAGGAGAGACACTGTGTGGGGTGCGTCAGTCCATAGCAAGTTGCTAATTTCGGGGCTTTCCCAAGCGATGCATGCATGATCATAACCTGATTCTTGTCCAAATGGACGATTGAATGCTTGATTAGTGGAAATGTTTCAGCATAATATCAATGCATAATGTCGCAAGCTGTGTAATAATTTGTTCACGGTTGTTTAGCTGGTGAATTAAAAATACAAATACGCTAGCTTCTGCATGGGCTATTTCAGTATATCAGGACTTTATTTCATTATAATATCCTAGGCTACCACACAAAGGCACACTTTTTTCTATATAGCCTATTTTAGTGACAACTTGTAGAATTTATTGACTTATGAAATATTCAGCCTAACCCAACCCATTTTCAACATGGGCAGCGTGCTGTGAGCTGTGTGCTCCTCGCCTCTTGTAACAGCTACATTTAGTAGCCACGACCAGCGCGCCATGCACTGCACTATTGACTGTGATGGGACAATAGAGCCCATGATGTCAATTTATGTCAAATGACATATTTCTGTCAGGACAGATCACATGTTTAAAGTGTTTTAATGTTTTAATGAATGTGTTGTACAATTATTTTGGTTTGGCGCTGAATGGATCTGCTTTAGGTACTACTCTGGAGCACAGGCATTTCCCTGCTAAAGGAAATGACCAGAAACAGCACAGGGAGGGTTAGGGTTAGGGGAGCAGTGAGCAGCACAGGGAGGGTTAGGGGAGCAGTGAGCAGCACAGGGAGGGTTAGGGGAGCAGTGAGCAGCACAGGGAGGGTTAGGGGAGCAGTGAGCAGCACAGGGAGGGTTAGGGTTAGAGGAGCAGTGAGCAGCACAGGGAGGGTTAGGGGAGCAGTGAGCAGCACAGGGAGGGTTAGGGGAGCAGTGAGCAGCACAGGGAGGGTTAGGGTTAGGGGAGCAGTGAGCAGCACAGGGAGGGTTAGGGGAGCAGTGAGCAGCACAGGGAGGGTTAGGGTTAGGGGAGCAGTGAGCAGCACAGGGAGGGTTAGGGGAGCAGTGAGCAGCACAGGGAGGGTTAGGGTTAGGAGAGCAGTGAGCAGCACAGGGAGGTCTGGTTGAGTATGAGACACGTGGTTGCTAGTCGACTGATGGTTTCCTGACAGAACTTGCTATGCACACTTCGTTCACAATGCTCAGAACTGACATCACTTTAATCTGAAAATGACAGATGTTATGTCATGTGTTGACATGACAGCTTATGTCCCTTGCCAAATTTAGCCACCCGTCCTGTGCTAGCTGAAGCAAATGTGTTATGACAGCTCCCATGACACGGAATTCATGACATTGTTATGAGAAGTTCCTGTCATGGCAGCTGTCGTAACACTTTGGCTTCAGCAAGCACAAGTACTTAAATTTGGCAAGTGACATAAGGGGTCATGTCAACATGTGACATCTGCCATAACACCAATAAAAGTGAAGACAGTGTTATGTTATTTGACATGAACTGACATCAGCTGTTACATTATCTTTTGACAGCTGTTATGTTATGTGTATAACAGCGTTATGTCAGCCTTATGTTGAAGGGTTCAAGTAAAGTGTTACTGTAGTGATCTCGTCAAACACATGGACCGGTTTTAAGACACACACAAATTCCGTTGCTAGGGCATCTTCTCTATGGTTTCAGAGAGTGCTGAAAAGACCTTGTTCAGTACTATCTAAGCTATTGACAGAATTCAAAAAAAATTTTATTCAGACTCATGTGCCCTACAAGATAATATAGGCTGCACATCAATTATTGTCAGCATTATGTGTTCACATGAGACCAGAGGTGTTGACCAAGCATCTTACCATTTCACTTAAGTTTCCCCATATGTATTGCATGATTAGTTGGTTGTAGTGTATGCTCATGGATGGCTACCTTTGGGGAAATACTACATACGTGTATCCACCGCAAAATGCATAAGTTACAACTACTACTACCGAAAAAAAAACATTTTTTTAACTCTGTACACAACTGATATCTGAAAATACACCTTGAGTAAGTGAGGTTCAGCAGTGTTTGTATGTGAAATAAGCTCAAGGGGGCCAGTCAGTTAAAAAGTTATCCTTTGTTGTCTACTTAGTTGCCTAAAGTGCTTTTGACAAAGACCATTTCTGGACCGACTCGCAGTTTCTCAACCACACGCTCCCATGCCGCCATTAATAAGCTCAGGCATTTCGCCTGTCAGTACCGCAGTTGGCCTGTGGGTATATGAGGGGGCGCCACCTACATGTCGCAGCCAGAGATTTGTCTCCATGATCTGATTCACTTCATCCTGTGGAAGAAACAAAACACATCTATGAATATATGACATCCTGAATCTGTGTTCCACAATAACAACATAATTTTGGCTGCTAATTTTGTTACCATATTTTCATGGAATTTGGATTCATTTATCAAAGCTTTTTCACTTAATGGGAGTTATTAAATATTATAGTATTTCAGTTTGAGTGTATGTTTTCGATTGACTCAGACAGTTCACAAGTCATAAACTGTGATAAATGCTCGAAGTCCATCCAAACTTTGTGTTTGAATAAAGTTGACAGGATTTTAGAATTCCCCCTCTCCAAATTAATGAACACAAAATATTTGTTCAATTTTTAATTTGAAGCCAAGGCTAAATCAAAGGCAGTTGAGCCAATTTGGCTTGAAATTCTGTCACTTTTCAGCAAAACACTGATCCAAGTACAAATGACTCCAGTGCTTAAAGGATAATGCTTCAGCTCATTTTTGGCACTAAATGGCATTGACAATAGTATGAAAAAGTGCAGCCACCCAATTTTTTCAGTTACAAATAAGAAATTGAAAGGTCACACAAAACCCAGTAGGACCTTAGTCCTCTAGTGCTAAAATATCTCATCCCTGGCTACAAGGGTTTTGTCACTGCACAGTTCGGGGGTCTTGAATTACGTTTCACTTCACTACTAATTAATCACCACCTACACTGTCTGCTTCGGATCTACAAAATAAATAATGAATCATTATCATGAGTTTGGGATTTGTGATTTTTGGGTGGGCCATTCATTCATAGCTTACAGCATTCTGTAAACATGCACACTGCTCCCAGACATTATTTGTGGAACATAACCTTGTTTTCTCCCGATAGCTTCATTGAAATAATGTGTATGCTATTGGAAAGATTGCACTTTGATGATAATGAATATTCCTGACAAGATGGATGTTTCCAGGTGAAATAGACAGTAGTGTCATATGGTCAGAAAAGGCCGTAAATAAGCAGTGCGGCTGGCACAGTCTGAGACATGCAAGCTCTCAAGGTGAGATTGTTCGGTCTTTTAACGTTTCAGATGTCTGTAAGTCAGGGTGGAAGGGAGAAGCTCTGCAGAATTCACATTTTAAAAAGAACAACAAAATTAAATCTCTCCTAGATTTAAATCCTTTTTTTTTTTCCTCCACACAAGTTGCCCCAATACGTAACTAATAAGCATGCAGTTAAGTATTACCTGAGGCTGTATACATGTTCAATATACAGTATATCCCTTAATGAATTTATGCATAGTGTTTTCATTAATGATTCTTGCTTTAAAATACTTGAACTTTCAGAAATGTTTTGGGCATGTGGGACTGAGTCTACCATTACAAATTACACATACTGCATGTATTACAGAGTGATTTCCTGAATCGATGCTTCAGTGACTGTTGATTTCTCCACAGTGTCTGCCTCGCTCTCAGCTAAGAAACTTGATGTGACCCTGCTTGACCAGCTGAGCTCCTTGGGACAAGTCGTAGCAACCGCTCAGTCCTGCAGATTGTCGCCTCACAGCATTCCTCGCCCAAAAGGGTGACACAGCTGCTTGTACACGCCCTCGCAATCTGTCATCTGGACTACTGTTACACCTTCCTGGCTGGCATGCTTGACTGTGCTGTCAGGCCACTGCAGCTGGTGCAGAGTGCGGACGGTTACCTGGCCTTCAACCTGCCTAAATTCACACATGCCAAGCCACTGTCGAACACTTTTCACTGGCTTTTGGTGGGTGCCCGCATTCAATGCCAAGCTGAAAACGGTACTGCCCTTCATATCTGCAGACAATGAGCACAGCATACACTCCAACCCAACCTCTCTGTTCAGCATGCTCTCTCCAGCTGGCCCTCCTATGTGTTCACTCTCCCAGCACCTTGCAACCCTGGTTCCTCTCTGCCCTCATTGCCCATATTAGAATGACCATCCCCAATCAGTCAATCAAAAAAAAAAATGAAGTAACCCTTTATCTTGTAGGTCAAGGTGCATTTACAGGGCAGACACTACAGTGCACAAATCTGAAAAAAATCTCAAAAACGGACATAATCTGCACGGAGGTGTTCTTGCCCAGGCACTTTGCATAAATTACCAGACATGGCTGTCCATGAAATTTCAGTGCAGGCAGAGAGTCCGTGAATTAATCGGAAATATCCGAGTCCAGAAATCCCCGATCACAGATGTGAACCGGGAGTATGAAGAAGTTTCTGGAAGTACACATGGCGACACAGGAAACTACCGCTCACGACCAATTCACCCCAAGTTTCACTTAGATTTAACAGGTAGGATATCTTCCAGAAACTCCTCTTTTCATGCACTGGCATGCTCCTTGACACCGGCTCTTATGTGACTGTACCAGTACGTAATGGTCATTCCTTACCGTGTGTGATAATTTTGCCAAAATGGCTAAATTGTAAATTACCATGGTGCTGCACATTATGGATGAGATTATAATGCTATGGCTGTAAAAAGAGCAACGGATGCCAGACTTACGACTTTGACCAGCTGAGAAATGGAAACCTCAAACTCCACCGTCACGGGGTCGGACACATTCTCCACAGGTCGGATGAACGGGTTATACCTGCGGAAGAGCCGACGGAATAGCCTGTCCTCCCCCTTGGATGAGAAGCAGTCTGGGTGGATTCAGATACATTTTTTTAAATCAACATGCCCTCCCCAGATCTAAGCTGCACAGATAAAGGCATGAGAGAAGGTTATAGTTTTTTTTCAGGCAGTACATTATTCACAACAGCACAAAACCACTACTTTTGCATTATTAAGCACGGCACTTACCTTGGATACCTTCAATGAATACTCACATGTATTAATGTGTCATTTGTAAAAATGTCATCTAACTGGGATAGAGAACACCTTCTTGGTTAACAAAAGTCACCATTAATGTATAAGCAAATATACTGTACAATAAACAGCATATTCATAATTGCAATGATTACTGATGTGCGGAATGATGATGTAACACTACATCGAATGCTTTTAAATCCCGTTTTGTAAACATGGATGTTAGCAATTAGCATAGCGCTGATTAGCCCTACTTAAATAAATCTCACCACAGAAACAAACTGATTACAGTTTCGTGCCACACAGCCGACAATGGCCAAAGATTAATTTCCGCAAACCCGTAATCATGTTTGCCATGCCTCTCATTTTGTGGACAGAAAATTAGATATTAGCATAGCTTAATCTTGTCAGCGACATTCCCAACACTGACACAACTGAATCCTATAAATAGTCGAATGGATGATATTCATAAAATGGATGGGCAAGCCTACACATGGAAAAAAAAACGATTTGGTGCAGTGAGAGTCTTTACTGAAAGTCAATATTACAAGTCAATCGACAGGACACTGTGTCCACTCACCTTGCCCTAACATGGTAAAACAGGGGTGTTAAGGGGGACCAAAAGGTTTTAGCAGCTTGTTCCGAGTCATAGCTTTCACTGGATGGTACACTTACAGAGCGCCTGACAAGGGAGGGGGTAAAGGTCACCTCAGATGAAGCCAGAGGCTACGTGGAACGCAAGAGTCACGTCTCAGTTTGAGACTAGATGACCATTATTTCTCATTGACCGCTCATATCCTCCAGCTTTTGCATTGTAATTTAACAAATACAACAATCCTTAGGCACTATTTTGTCCTCTCTCCCAACAAAAATAAGTCAAACATGTTACATTGACCACTGCATATATCCTATTGCATTCAGAAGGGTCATTATAAATAACTCAACATTGTATGCTGTAGAGAACTGAACTATGGCACCCAGTTGTAAAGTTCATAACAATAAGAAAAGGTAACGGAAATATTGCTCAGTCAGCAGTTTGTCATTGGAAGGCCTGTATTAAAAATTATACTGTCAAGAATGTATTACTGTGACAAAAAAATTTAAATATATACAGTACCTATAAGCAAATGGACCATTCTTGTATTTGATACATGGAAAAAGATTGAATTAAGTTTATCCCTGGTAAGTCTATCCCTGGTACACATAACCACAACTGTGTTAAGTGAGCAGCTTAAACATCTCTACAAAGCTGCTCAATTAAATCAGCATCCTAAAAAATATGCTGCTTATGTAATTCTGCAAGCACATTGATAAGAAAAATAAATTATTAAACCAACATTGTTAAGCCACAACGTTTAATTTTTGTAGGAGGAACTGTTCAATCTTCCTGATTTTTTAAAAACGTTTTTATTACTTTTATTATTATTAAAATTAAGATGCATTTTAAACTGTCTAACAAGCTGCAAAGAACAGTTTGATTGAATTGACCCATTGCTCCCAAATATTACTTCAAATCCAGCAATATAGTTTCTGGGCATACCATATATTCACAAACATCCGACTTGCCTGCAATAGTGAGTGAAATGTTCCTGTGACACTGAAGTGACAAAAACACATGCTGTGGGAGTTCTGGTCAGTCTTTCCCAGCTGAATTACCCCTCTCCAGATCTAGACACATGGCGGCTTTACTTTTGTTACTTTACTCCTTATGGTTTCATTACCTGAAAGAAATTGCTGGCTTTGCTGCTCTAATTAGAAAGACCAATCTTCCCTTAATTGGGTAAGGGAAATGAAACAGTCGTAATCTATTAATTGACTGGACCTTCATTCAAAAGGAAGTCAAATTAAACTTTGCCCACCCTGCGTTTTTTTTATGGGGGGATTTCAGTCATAAGCCCAACGATAACCTTTCGGAAGTGAATGTGGCATCTGCGATCCCCATGAGACAGGATGCAAAGAGAAAGGGACTGCCTCTGGAAAGCAGTTACGCTTTTTAGCCCACTAATTATCTTTTACTGCAAGGAGGCAAGGAAGCTGTCGATTGAGTAAACAGCTGAGCACATCCGCTCTTGAAACACAACAGCGGTCAAGTGTCAATGCCTTTTAGCAAACTCCAGGTGTTTTGTTGATTGTCATTTTATTTTTATTTTTTTAATCTCCCTCACCATGCATGAGGACAAGTTGCATCTTGCATCTACCTAGCAATCTTAGCACTGTTTCAGTGATTTCAAACCTCGTATTCTCTGCCTTAGCAGTAGTAAGCAATATGTTTTGTTTTGCTTTTTTTTGTACCTATTGCCTGATTTATGTAGGTCAACTACCATTTGTCTCCCCTCATTTGTGAGTTATTTTACTTTTCCCATGGCGATGGATGAAAAATTAAATTTACTTTTGTATTACATTTTTATACCCCAGTGAAACAGGAAACCACGTAGGGCCACAATACAGTTACTTAGGACTGAGATAAACTCTAAAAAGTAGAACATTGATAAAGATTTAAGTTTTTATTATTTTATTCATAAGAATAAATAATTTTTAAAAAACTTTCTCAGATAAATGATATTACAATGAAATAGTATAGTTTTCCCACATTTTGCGTGTAAAATATAATTCAGTACCTGTGCTTTTTTTATTTTATACAGCCTTTTTTTCTCATCTTTATCAAGCGTGACAATAATTTAAATTTTTTTAACTGTATGTTGTATTCACATGTTTATAGTTTCTAACTGATATTTCTTCAAGAGTTACTCTACTGACCTCAAAAGTCCCCTACAAACTAAGTTACTAGACTAAATTGTCTGTCCATAATTCTGTCTCTCCATCATAATATTGTCCTTTTTATGAGTGGCAGATGCTCTCATATACTGCCCTATTGTTTGTTTCAGTAACCACAGTCCCCAATTAATGCTGCAATTCAAGCTTGCTAATTAAACGGAGGAATTTAGGGAGGCACAACACCTTGTAATTCTGTGTAGCTGTGAATGGGTAGCAAGGTTAAGTGAATGATGACTCAATATCTTTTATTTATTGGATACAGATTGTGGTAACCAGAGTAATACATGGGCTGGATATATTACAAAAAGGTCTCATTATAGCAATTGGGAGAAAATACATGGAAGAAAGAGAATGTTAGAACAATGCATATGAATGTATCCATTAGTTTCTTCCATCCATGAACTCTGAAGTTGATTTCACTAATAAGAATTGTGCTACTTAGCAAATCTTCGTGATTAGAACAAAATGCTGGGGAGGACTTTACGTTCTGATCTTTCCACATCTGGTGATATGCCTTCGATGTGATTGGCTAGATTCCATGTGGAACATGCATACAAGGATCTCTTGAGGACTTCTCTGATTATTGCTGAATTAGTTCCTCTCAGTGACACAAAGAGTTCCCAAAGACTGCAAACTGTCATTAGCATGGGACACCAGTTTGCCTTCTCCAATCGGTGCTAGCTCTCCTGTAGTGCTGTGTGGCCTGCACCAGAGAATAAAATCATTACTGGCTTCTGGCTGAGCACATTACAAAAGTGCACGCACTGAAACTGCCAGGTCTGAGTGGATTCAAGAGGCGCAGCCGCAGCTGGAGATTTAAAATTGGCGAGAAATGTAAAAGGTATTAGAGAATATGTGCTGAGTGAATGTCAATGATTGTGCTTCTGCTGAATCAATGTGGGGCTATGAAGAAGCCAAGGGCCCTCAGATGGAGACCATGGCAACGGATGTGGCAGGAAACACCGTGTCTGATGACGTTTGTCTTTTCAGCTCTGTTAGCAAGAATGGAAAAAAACCCTGATTCACCCTGCATCACATGAAGGCCGCATTACATCTGCCACAATGTCAATTCAACTTTCATTTTTAAAATAAAGTTGTTAAATAGTTTGCTACATGGTTGAAGGCTGTATAATGTATATGACATGCATAAGGCATGTAAGTAACAGTAAAAGAGAACCTCCATTCATCGATCCGTTATCTAACCTGCTTATTCATGGTTAGGGTCATGGTGGGGCTGGAGCCTATCCCAGCATGCATTGGGCAAGAGACAGGAATACACTCTCGACAGGTCGCAAATCCATCAAACAACACACATACACACACACACACACACACACACACACACACACACACACACACACACACACACCATTCACTCATACACTCATACCAACGAACAATTTAGAATCTCCAATTAGTCTAACTTGCATAACTTTGGACTATGGGTGGAAACCGGAGTACCCAGAGGAAACCGACGCGGACAGAGGGAGAGTATGTAAACTCCACACAGAAAGGCCCCTGGCCAGGATTCAAACTCAGGGCATTCTTGCTGTGAGGTGACAGTGCTGTTCACTGCAGCCCTAAACGAGAAGCTGGTATATGTAAATTAGAAGTTACTGAATTGATTGACTCACAGGAAGTTATCCTATGCAGGATTTTTTACCTTGAAAATATTATAACATAACCATTCTCAGTCATATCTATGATGCCCTGGCAATCTCTGTCTTTGTGCCGATTTTTCAAATCTGTGCACTGCCTATATTTCTTCTTCTAATATGTGTTTGGAATGTTACTTGGTGTGACACTCTTTTCTTTGTGGGGAGGGATGGGTGTGACTACAGAGTTTGTGGGGTGGAATCAAGTTTCAGCGGAGCGTTTGTAGCTAGTTAGCTACTGAAATGGCAGAGGTAAAGAAACAGTACAGTGAAGCGAAACGACAAGCCGGCAGTGCTTGTTCTAAAACCAGAATGAAGCTCAGAATTTATTTTCCTCGACAGCGATAGATGAAGTTCGCCAAGGGGATGAAAAGCGACTCAGTGTTGACATATTTTCTGTTGGACCTGTCAGTAATGTTATCTCTAGCTATCCAGCCATCTACGTTAAGTAAGTAAGTAAGTACCTTTTGTATCAAATTCTGGGTGGGTTGAGGACAGAGGAGGAGACTTATTTGATTGTAAACACAGAACCACAGCAAGGCTAAACCTTTAAGAAAGAAATGAGACATACTAAATGACAAACTATGAAATTAGCATAGGCATGAGCACAGTTGAATGCTTAAATTTAACCCAGGACAATAATTCACATGCTGGTTTAAATCACCTCTAGCTTGATTAAAAACTACATTAAATTAATTCATAAATTCAAAGACAAGATCCCTGATAAGCAGACTTCACTGATGACCATTATTGCTCCCTCAAGCTTAAATAGCCAAACATCAAAACATAATGCAGCATAATACTTCAAATGAATGCAAAATGTTCACGTTTGCAGTGAACATGAACAGTCATTGGTTTTTGTTATTTGAAAGAGGGTACATTTTTGACCCACAGGTTTTCATCAGAAATTCTATTCAAGTCTCACCACCACATTCCGTAAATGGAAGAGCCACGAAGGCGTAACAAGATCCCCAGTTCAAAGCCGCATAAACCTGGTGGGTCCAACTGTGGGGCTAGGCATGGAAATTAAATCACCTCCATTACATTACATTACAGTCATTTAGCAGACGCTTTTATCCAAAGCGACATACAATAAGTGCATACAGAAAGGTCACCGAAGTAACTACAGAACAGATAAGACAAAGGACATCCTTCACATAACCTCCCATCAACTGGCAGGCACAGCATCCATAAGAATTAAATGTGGTCAAGATATAAATAGCGTAGACATACAGTTGCAAGAAAAAGTATGTGAACCCTTTAGAATTTTCTGTATATCTGCATAAATTCGATCTAAAATGCGATCACATCTTCATCTAAGTCCTAAAACTTGATAAAGTGAACCCAACTCAACAAAAAACACAAAAAACATTATTCTTTTATAATTTATTTATTGAGCAAAATTATCCAACATTAAATGCTTTGTTGGAAAAAGTATGTGAACCCTTGGATCATACGTATTTTTAAAGTATCATATTTAATATTTGGTCGCATATCCTTTGCATGCTGTTACTTCCTGAAGTCTGCGACCCATCAATATCAAAAGGCTCTCAATATATTATTTTCAGGTACTGTTACAAGCGATACTATAACCACTCTGCATTTGAATGGATCTTTATGGGAATTGGGGGGTGAGACTAGATTCAGCTGTAAATTACACTCGTACATTATGGAACACATGACTGGCTAAATGGCTGTAAGTCATCCAGGGTCTGAGGTATCAAACGAGCCCCAAACCATCACTCTGTGGCCAGATATGGAGTAGATGTGGATGGATCACTGCAAGGGTTATTTCTCCTGATTAATTTTCCTATAGAACTCTATGGGGAAAAAAGTCAGGAGAAGAAACCCTTAAAGTGATCCATCCACATCTACTCCATATCTGGCCACAGAGTGATGGTTTGGGGCTCGTTTGATACCTCAGACCCTGGATGACTTACAGCCATTTAGCCAGTCATGTGTTCCATAATGTACGAGTGTAATTTACAGCTGAATCTAGTCTCACCCCTCAATTCCCATAAAGATCCATTCAAATGCAGAGTGGTTATAGTATCGCTTGTAACAGTACCTGAAAATAAGATATTGAGAGCCTTTTGATATTGATGGGTCGCAGACTTCAGGAAGTAACAGCATGCAAAGGATATGCGACCAAATATTAAATATGATACTTTAAAAATACGTATGATCCAAGGGTTCACATACTTTTTCCAACAAAGCATTTAATGTTGGATAATTTTGCTCAATAAATAAATTATAAAAGAATAATGTTTTTTGTGTTTTTTGTTGAGTTGGGTTCACTTTATCAAGTTTTAGGACTTAGATGAAGATGTGATCGCATTTTAGATCGAATTTATGCAGATATACAGAAAATTCTAAAGGGTTCACATACTTTGTCTTGCAACTGTACATCTGAATTTTAAAGGGTCAAATTCATATAGTATTTGAAAGGGTAAAACAACCAAACACAAGGTTGAAGATGTGTGTTTTTGGACAGTGACAACTCTGCAAGTAAAGGGCACTATAGCGTAGCTGCACACCATGAATAATTAAACCCACAACTGAACGAAAGGGTATGTGGACTCACTCATAAATATTGAAGTTCTGGGTAACATAGCTTTTTACATAGTTTTTAAAATTATTATTATCATTCTGTAGTGACTTACATTTAAGCAGGCAGTCATGCTGCATTGTACATTAAGTGGCATGGTAGGTTTGTTTTGTTTACCTTATATCTTTTGTTATCAACACTTACACATATAAATTATTTCCTCCAGTTGACAAGAATAATGGCATACATCAGATTAGAGTCATAGAGTAGCAGTAGAAAAACAAATACCCAGTAAAAGTGAGAATTTTCCTTTCAATGGTCCTGCACTATACTCATAAAATACTGATCCTGCAACAAAAAAAAAATGTTTTATCATGCGAGTAGCAGGGCACCGATATTTCAGTGTTATAACTTTTGTGGTGCAAACAGTACCTAAGAGCCTGACACCAACTGTGTCTGAAATAAGGTATGCCTTCACGCAGCAGGTCAGAGGGCGTCCGGCGATTAGCGCAACCCCCATTCCCCCCAACACTCGTCGCCCATCTACCGGGTAGGGCGGGGCGTAATGGAAGCCTGCCACAACTCATGTAACATTCACGAGCCTCCGCGCGGCAGGTCGGCTGCTCTCCGACAACGTCAGAGCGAGGGGGAGCCTCGTCGCGCTTCCTGCAAGCTCGCCCAGCTGCAAAGAACACGAGGAGACGTTAAGTGCAGTCTTCTGTCTGCGGGAGGAAATGGAAAGAAACAGCAGAGGGACCCGCGTGTCGCGTCACGAGGCCAGAGCGGGACACGCCCCCCCCCCCCCCCAATCCATTAGTGGCCAGTCACTGGCTAGCGCCGTGTCAGCTGATTACCGGAAGAGACTAAAGACCTGTCTGCATGAGCTTCTGCTGTCAGTTTCATTTTTCTTTTACTATTTTATATCTTCTCCAAGTTTGAAACATTTTGACGCTGTATTTTGGAGGCCTGCCCCATCATTGCAACATCCCCTGTTATTTCAGAGCGCTCGTGTCTAATCCTCGAAATACAATCTGCCGGCAATGCCTTCCTTTCACGCTGCCGCCTACCAGCAAAGCATCTGCTCAGCTGTTGCATGAGAAAGCAGTCGCACAACTGACTGGAGGAGATCTCCAGCACTCTGAGGCTGGGGAGAACTCTGCCTACTGAAACCTCCCCTCTCTGGGCGATTCTTGCCAATTACTTACTACCCTGTAGGGCTGCCGGCCGCAGTCGACAGTTGCGCGGTCAGGATTAGAATCACCGAGGGCGAGTCCTGCAGACATTGCATCCCACAGCGAAAGACTGTGACGGTTGTGGACATCAGTAGAGGTCTCTCATACAGAAAGCACAATCACACAATAGCACCTTGCTCATCCTTCATTGTTTTTCATTCAAAGATTTGCATGAGCTGTGAGATATACTTTTTGGTATATTGAAGAAAAGATTGTAGCATCAATCTTTCGCTCAACCTGAAATTAGCTGGCTCAGGCATGTTCTCATAACTGATGAGCTTACAGGGCACTGGAACAGAGAGGTCTGGCCAATTCCTTTTCGATTCAAGAGATGAATTGAATTCATGAATTGAAAACCCCCATGGAACACTGCACACATTTTTTCAATTAATTGAAAACTGAATTTCTAATCGTTTCCTGAATTAAACTGAACTGAACCCAACCCTGTACTAGACAGACAAAAAAAAACTTGTCAGAAAAGTAACACAGAACTTAATGAGCATTATACACCATTGAATAAATAAATAAATAAATAAATAAATAAGTAAATAAATAACTGTTGAGACTGTCATGCCTCAACAATTTTGCATGAAGAATAAAACAGGAAGATGTACTGAGGACACTGCCTGGGCTGGTGATGAGCAGTGTACAACATCTCCCTTGGATTGTTATAGTATGTAGGGTAGGTTTGGGGTAGGGGGGGGTATGTCTCTTCTGTGCTTCTTTCTAGCTACGTGTTATTGCTGATCCCGATTTTGGTGTAAGGACTTATTTTAGTATAAAAAAATCATATGCATGTCATACCTTCGTAAGTCATATTTTTGCCATACACCGCTCACCTGAGGCGGGTGTTCAAGCCCTGTCAACCCTGCACATAAGAGTTTAGAATTCACCATGGAGGGAAAACATAATAATTGTCAAAACAACCCCGGAGATAAAATAGATCTGCTGCAAATGCCAAAACGGCATCTGGAGACGTTTCCATGCCAAAACATACTATGATTCCTGACTGATAAATCGCATAGTGAAATAGTTAGGTATCACATGTGTCCTCATAAGAAATGACTTGGCTCTCATGCATGCTATCCCTGGTGCTCTAGGTTGCACATTCTTGGCCATGAGGAGAAAGATGACTGACATGGGTCTGCAGTGGAAGCTCTTAAAGGGGCCTGGAGGAGAGGATGTGGGGAGTAACAACACCAGGAAGACATTACAGTTCTCCAGCTTGGGGTACTTTTCTTTACCTTGGGCTCCTATCTAGGTCACTTCGTCCCTTTTAATCCTCCAGGATGAGTCACCGCATGCCTGTAGTGCGATATTCCTGCTATTTCAGGGGGGGGGGGTTGAGTCTCAACCGCAAGGAAGGGAGAAATTCGAGGCTCGCGGCCACGGCGTAGCATCCACAAAGGCTTGGCTGCGCGTGCAAAATGCGCCGTTTATGCGCCGTAATCGCCCGACAAGCGCATTAGGAGAATCCCAGAGCCGCACACCATGAAGCCAATGGCCATCTCTCTTTTTAGCAGCCGGGGGATTGGTGGCGTGCGAGCTCGCTGAGTGAAATCTGCAGGCTAAGGGGCTCTCTGGGCACCGTCGCCTTTCTTTTTGCTCCACTGGAAAATATTTTTTTATTTTTACTTTTTGCAACATCAGCAGCTCCAGGCTAGGCTTGTCATTCTCAAGTTGCGGTGCCGAGAAAATGCCAGTTTCACAGACAGAGGCTTGCAAAAATGTTATAATCACTGAACTGACCCGAGGAACCATAACCACAGGTCCTTCTTTGAGTCCATTGTGGAATGCTGTCAAATAAACAAATAGGAATTCAACAAGAGGAGAATGAGATTCAAGTCTCCTGTTTAGTGTGCGGATTGGAACCCTTGCTGGTTAACATTGCTTTATTTCTTTCAAACTATAAAGTGGATCTCAATCACATGTTATTAGCTGTACAAGGACATTTAAAGGGGTCTTGTAAATCTTGGTTGAGTTATGGCATTTATTTTGAAGTTGCATATTCTGAGAAAGCTCCAACATATGGTACAAATTGATACAGTTTTCCTTGCATATCTGTGAGAAACCTTGGCTTTGAGGCTTTCTTGCCTTGAGGTCCCAAAAATGCAGGTGCCCATACATAAGAAATAATCCCCCATGACAATTTCTCTTGCAAAATTGATGTTTATTCTGTTAAATAAACCCAGAGAAATAAACATGCAATTAATATATCCTCAATCTTATTGTTTCCAAGAAAAAATTAACTCTAAACACTTCTCCAGAAGACTGCAATGAACTGAGATCCCTTTATATTTTATGGGTTTCCAAGTCCTCAACCTAACCCTTTGTTCCATAATGCTCCACATAATTTGAGGGAAGCAGCGGGAATTCATCGACCATACTTTAAAACAGCTTGCAAACACTGCGGGAACAGTGGGGAAGCACTTCAAAGTACAAAGGGAGCCATTTTTGCAAAAATCTTTTAAAGAACCAACAAAGAAGCTTTCAAAGGACTGTGACAACCTTAGTGTATCAGAATGTATTGCATTCACAGACACAGACGTCATATGTGCATCCTTTGAAAAGTCCTGGTCGATTTCAACCTGCATACTGTTCTGTACTGTACTTTGAACAAATAAGGTGACAGACAACCTCACTTAAGAGCACTATGCTTATCTCCTGCAGTTCCAATGTTTTTGGCTGGTAGCCTGTTTCTTAAACAGTCAGTCTGTTCAAATCTCCACCTCTTGCTACTTCCATCTTGTCAGCTTTAGGCTACCGTACAGTACATACACAATTCCACATTTTGGATACTAGAAAGAGTTTAGAAACAAACAACCAATGTGTGCCTTGTATCGTGTTTTATTCTATCGATAAAGCAATACGGCAGTACTAGGATGAATTCATCAGTACTAGGTGGAAACACTGTTCTTATGCATTCTAATTATGATCATAGCTGTACATAAGCAGCACACATATGCGATATGCATTAACAGTTCCATAGTTTCAAATCATATGCATATGCTCAGTCGAGAAGAATTAGTGTAGTGTAGTGTAGTTGGATGGGAGTTGCTTAGGGCTTGTACGTTCTGTATTGTAATGAATAGCTACGTCAAGACCGTTACAACATACATATTGTGGCACACATTGCTTTCACGTCAACGGGAATACCGTCTGTGCTTCTCACAGGAGATTCATATCTCATCAGGGTATTGGAATTTTAACAGTAACCCCTTCAAACTTCCGTTCAGAATATTGTGCATGCCTCCTTTACAAATAATTTGTAAGAAACTTCATTATGATAAAATTCGAGGTGGAAATAGATTGTGTTAATACATCTGTTTAGTAATTAGGATACCTAGTATATGATGTATATCAAATTGAAATGCATTGAAAAATTAACTTTAAAACACACAGGATCCAAAAGCTAACCAGTTTTCAACACGGACCCGCGAATTCATCTCGCTGATAAATAAAAATAGCCTCAGTAATGCAAAACTGAGACAAGAATGTATCCGTCCTGAACGGAATGCTACAGCAGCGTAAGACGGTCTGTAACACCACACTTGCAGTCTAAAGTATGCATTTACCAAACTGTTTCGTCACCTCTGTACATGCTAAAGTTCACTATGTTTATGTCGCAATTAATTTCTATCGATCAAGGCTGTCCAGTATGGGAAAAGTCCTGAGACATGAACGTCATTCCATTATGAAGTTGGGTCTTACCTTTTACTATCAAAGCCACGAAAAAGAGAAGCAAGGTCTTTTTCCACGTTGAATCCATCAAGTCTAGTCGGTAGGATACGGAGTGCTTTTCCGGCGAAAAAACGGTAGATGAAATTGGTGGATACGATATTTTAAAAATACAAGTTTATAAATAGCGATCTTCTCGACAGTGGGTGTCTTTCGGAGAGGTTGCCAATATGTTTTGTGATTGCGAGAAGTTTATGTTGTCCCACCCCCTGGACGCAACCTCCGTAGTCGAGTACTTATTACGCGCGGATATCTAGGCTATTGAAACAACACATTTGTTTACTATGGGCACTCGATCTCAACCTGCAACTTTCTGATATAAATTGGCTCTACGGGGTAAACGTTGGGAAACGCAGAAGAGTATCATCCACCCACATCTGCTAGGTTACAGCTGCGGTTTGCAAAGTATTCTGGTAAACGAGTTCTGTTTTCAGTTTGGGAATAGTTAGTTGGAATATGTCGCGGGAATTCCAGACAGATCGAGTCCAAATAATGAAATCTCTGCAACGGCAGAAAAGGGGCGATTTCACGAAAATACGATTTGTGAAAGCAATTAACTAAATGAACCAGATTACAAACCATTTTTATATAATTCATTACTTCACACTCCAGTAGCTATAGGCAACTTGTTTCTGTACTGATAATGAGCAAGGTATTCGTGGAAATATGGGTTGAGCTGTTTGTATGTAAAGTGATATGATATGATATAGGTGATATTACCTTGACGCTGCCTGTGTGCCTGGGGGGCAAATGCTAACAACATAAAAATCTCCACAAAAATCAACATATTTTGAAAAATTTAATAATCAAAACTTTTAAAATAATGAAGTGAATAAGGAACAAAAACTAACATGAACATTTTTTTTTTGACAGGCAGTTATCCCTGCCCAGAACTGCCTGGTCACCATTTCAGCACCATGGACAGCGGAACAGCGGAAAATTGTCAAATGTGGATTTTACTGTAAAACTTTTTTGTAGGACTGAAAAGTCATGGAGTCACATGTACCGTGACATTTGATATTAGAATGTACAATCATAATAGAACATTCAAATCTAATTAGAATTCATGATACTCGTACCAAAGACATAAATTAAATATAATGACTTCCATGAACAAATCAAATCGCAGCCTTCATGTGCATGTGTATGGCGTTTTACTTGTATTTACAGAGCCCTCCACAATTATTGGCCCTCCTGGTAAAGATGAGTGAAGAGGGTTATAACAAATTAACCTTTTGGTGAATTAGCTTAATCTCACACTGAAAAAAATTTAGAAAAAATCAAACCTTTAATTGAAGTAAATTTATTCTGAGAAAAAAAATCCCTCATCAAGAAATAATATATTTTTTACAAAAAACCGCAATTATTGGCACCCCTAGAAATTATTATGAACAAAATGTAACTGAAGCATTTTTTCCATTTATATTTAACTTTTTTTAAGTTGATCAGAGTGTTTAGGAACTTTCAAGCAGTAATCCATGACTTCCTGATTCACTGGGGTATAAATATGAGGTGACACAGAGGCCATATTCCCTTATTCATACATCAACATGGGAAAGATAAGAGAACACACAAATCAAATGAGGGAAAAGTGTGTTGAGCTTCATAAGTCAAAGAATGGCTATAAAAAATAGCTACTCACCTGAAAATGCCTA
The DNA here is from genome assembly GCA_029718625.1 of Synaphobranchus kaupii. Classification (NCBI taxonomy): domain Eukaryota; kingdom Metazoa; phylum Chordata; class Actinopteri; order Anguilliformes; family Synaphobranchidae; genus Synaphobranchus; species Synaphobranchus kaupii. The sequence continues at coordinate 124,356,279 of CM056376.1, forward strand.
CCATTAGGGCAATACTTAGAAAAAAAGCCTTTCCTGTCATTTCACCACAAGCATAAGTGCCTGGAGTTTGCTAAACGCTACTGGAACTTTGACTGGAACCGTGTTCTATGGTCAGATAAAATGAAAATTGAGCTTTTCGGCAACCAACACTCAAGGTGGGTTTGGTGTAAAAAGAAGAATGGCTATACCGAAAATAACCTGATCCCCACTGTTAAGTATGGTGGAGGTTCCGTGATGTAGTGGGGCTGTTTTTCCTCCAAAGGCCCTGGGAACCTTGATAGGGTACATGGCATCATGAACTTCATGAAATACCAGGAAATTGTAAATCTGAATCTGGCTGCCTCTGCCAGGAAACTAAAACTGGGTCGTTGCTGGATCTTCTAGCAGGACAATGATCCAAAACATATGTCCAAATCAACACAAAAATGGTTAACTGAACACAAAATCAAGCTTCTGCCATGGCCATCTCAGTCCCCTGACCCAAACCTCATTGAAAACCTGTGGGCTGAGCTGAAGTGGAGAGTGCACAAGAGATGACCTAGGACTCTGGATGATCTGGAGAGATTATGTAAAGAGGAATGGTCGCAGATTCCTTGCTCTGTATTCTCCAACCTTATTAGATGTTACAGGAGAAGACTCAGTGCTGTTTTATTGGCAAAGGGAGGTTGTACAAAGTATTAAATGCAAGGGTGCCAATAATTGTGGCACATGTGGTTTTGTTAAAAATAATTATTTCTTGATGAGGGATTTTTTTTCTCAGAATAAATTAACTTCAATTAAAGGTTGGATTTTTTTCAGTGTGAGATTAAGCTAATTCACCAAACGGTGAATTATTTATAACCCTTTTTATTCATCTTTACCAGGGGTGCCAATAATTGTGGAGGGCACTGTCTGTTCCACAATGCTGGTGTAGTGTTTGATGTCACTACCAGTTGTCAACATAAAAAGTGAAAACCATAGTTTCAATACTTAATGGATTTATAAATGTTTTCATCTTGAGTCCCCTACCTTAGTCATGGAAATACATCTAAACTGTAATTATATCATTGCAGTTATATCAACAATATCATTGACGTTTTACTATAACATCATACAATTATGGAGCTATGTAGTGCAGAATAAATGTCTGGTGGTTGTGTTGCAGTACAGTCTAAAATATTTCATGTATGAAACATGAAAACAATGAGCGTATGAAATGTTATTATCCGTCTTTCTGAGACCTCTCTCCTCCCCTTTCTTTTTTAAAATAGTAAGTGCAGTTTTGGTCAGCAGAGAAGCTTCAGCTAGAACACCTTCAAAACCATGCGATATTGTGGAGGCATCCAAACATTTCCAACTTAAATAAATACGATAAATATATCTATTATAAGAAGGCCTGTGCACCTAGAAAAGTGCTGCCCGCCTCAAAAATGTATGACCCAAATACACAATTAATTCCACAGCTCACATGGTAAAAAAAAAAAAGTGCAAAGTGAGCACAAAGCCAGCTGTAGAATGCATGTTTATATTTTACACCTTTTTTTTTTGGGTCAAACATTTTCCAGACATTTTCCAGAAAAGAGATACGTAGGTGCTTCTGGTAAACAGCATGAGTTTGGGCAAGCGTCCTGGAAAATATCTACCTTGGTTAGTTATATCCCCGAGTCAGCACCCACAACATGTATCGTGACGTGAGAATCGCAGGGTTCTAAATGAGATTCTGCATTTATTATTCTGTACGTGTGTGGTGTTGAAAAATGTAAATAGTTTAGGATATGGGTGTAATCACAGTTTTTAGGAAGTTCTAAGTGATGAAATCAATGAAATGACAAGAACTTTAAAGTTCAATATTTCCACGGACCAGCCTTGCTCTGCACAGAAGGCTATCTGACAAATAATTAGAAATGTTGATGTACTGGTAGCCCATTGAAAAGGTAGCCCATATTGCAGGTATAGCCTGCCCAAATATTAACAAGTGTATGTAACTCAGTATACCTTCCATTGTTTACCTATAAATTCCATCCCGTGCTTTACCTCCTTTCATTGTCAGCCCCCTAGTGGTTGCATGAGCTGACTTATCACTGCTGCAATGTGCTCTTGATATTCAGCTACTAACTCTAAACCTGCCTTTTGTGACTACTGCAGAATATGGATGCATGCACAATATGTTTACTTTGACAGTTTTTTATGACGCTGAATACTGGTATCTGTCCATCAGTCCAAGGGCCTGACATAAAATAACTGAATAAATTATAAAAAGAATAAGCGCTTCTATTTACCTCTGAGAAGAGTGGAACAATGCCAGTGTTCTCTTTTTCCCAACTGCGTTTATCTCCTCTTTTCATTTTATGGAAGCAGCATATGTTTGCACAACCTTACTTTTAATATATCATTTCCCATATATTTTTAGCTGCAGTAGGATAGCATATTACACAATACAAATTTGTATAGATCGTAGAGGGAAGATTTTGTCTAGCCTGGCAAATTAACTAATCATATTTTGATGTGTGTGTGTGTGTGTGTGTGTGTGTGTGTGTGTGTGTGTGTGTGTGTGTGTGTGTGTGTGTGTGTGTGTGTGTGTGTGTGTGTGTGATTGTGACAGACTGTATGAATCTTGCATATACCCTGGTTATGGGTGTTCAAGGAAAACATAGTTTCATACGCTTCAGACGTCTCGCCAATACTCTTCACTTCAATGTCTTCTTCATAAATGGTGCCCTTCCACTGTCAATATGGACATTAATACTACTGCATGTGCATGGGAAGAACAATGTAGACATATTATTGAAATAATTATTGCTATTATATATCTCACCTTTACTGAACTCCTATATTTATGAGAAAAAACACACAGCCAGAGATTCACTCCACATGCCAGGAATCTGTGTATCACCAGTAAAGTCTGTCTTCGCCTTCAAATAAACTGGTGCAATGGCCTTCTGTGACTCTTTTTTTACTGTAATAAATTAATATGGAACAATGGCAATAAAGAAGTGGAGTAATGCTCTGAGAGTTAGGAGCAGGCACGCAAATGTGATATTGGGCTGCAAGTTCATCTGGAGGACTTTCGTTCACATGCCAAAAAGGTTCCACCTCAGAGAAGAAAAGTGAATTGCAGCACACGTGAAGCCGAGTCCCTCACTTACACAATTTCACTGCAAGTAGATGACTGCAGGCTATCCGTGCTTAGCATAATACCATCTGATTGCAGTATTGAACTCTTATGTTCCTCAATGACTACTGCATTTTTACTCCATTTTTGATGCCCTGCATCTTTCTTGCTTCATGTGTTTGTTCAATAAGGCTATAATGTTACATCCCACTCGTGAAAACATTTCAATCATCCAAAAACAAAGACTAACCATTTTCCTAACCCTTTTGTGAGCTTCTACACATAAATCTAATCGTGCCTCAACCTTAACACTGACGTTTTCCTAGTCATAACCTTAAACCTAGCCCAAACCCTAAGTTAACCTAAGAAAACCAAATTCCAGCCTCTGAAATACCTGATTTTTAAATTATAATGGATGCAAAACTCAAATATCATCAATAGGCCCAAACCCCCAAAAAACAAGCAATAGAAAAACACAAAGGGGTCGATTTACTAAAGGAATGATTGTGTAACAATGGGGGCTAATTAACTGGGCCATTCTAGCTAACGCTCAGAATACACAAGAAGAGAATTTGTGGATACATAGTACATCACAAACAGTAAGAATACATTTTGTAATCATGAAGCAAATTGTGTTGAGCAATACATGAGTAACTAGTATTTGAATCAAATAAGCAATACAACATATCTTACAACAAATAGTGAATAACAAAGGAAATAAAAACTTTATCAAAATAAAACCCATGATCACATGGAGATGGAATTTTATATGACAGTAACGGCGCAAGTAGGCTTAGTGCTAGTAAGCATAGTTACGATCATTTCAGTCCTGACAAACATCTGTAACTCCCTGCAGAAACTAAGAGTCATCCAGTGATACAGTTTGTCGTAAACTGCCAGCTTGTTCAGTGTAAAAGTCCTACACAAAAAAATATCATAAAAAACGGCAACATTGCTGCCAGTCTTTTCACTGTTTTCTTACAGTGTACCCATTCCGAACACGCAAAATCTCTCATTCAAATATGGCTGTTTGCGACTGGAGTAATTTGCATAATGACTCTTAGTTGATCACCTGCAAAGTGTGAAATGATACAAATACTTTTGGCTCCGCCTGCAAAATAACACCTCTTATTTGGGATTTTAGTAAATCGGCTTCAAAGAGTAATAAAAATACATTTCTAAAGGAATAAAAATGAATATGTATCAACCTCAGTAAAGCTACACTACCTAACAGCATCTAGCTACCGAGCTAGCTAAGTTGGGGGGACGAGAGAGAGCACTGACAGCCGTCCGGGCTGCTGCAGCTAAATGATGAATGGAGACTGATCTCTCTCTTCTTCATGATAATCCAAAATCGAATCTCCGCTTTCTTGATTGGTACATCTTCCTCTGTATACTATGCAACTTATCCAATCGTAGCAAAAAGAAATAAGGCTCACTGTTTGCATAGTTACAGAGGGTTGCCTCTGTAGGGCAGTGGTAGGCTTTGAGTTACAGCATATCACTTTGATGAACAATAGAAAATATAGCTTAGTCAATAAAACTATATCCATTGAGACCAGACTCCTCCAAGATGGGGGAGACAACCCGGCAGCCAAGTGACATAATTCTTGGAGCTGACAAACAGGAGCAGCTCATTCAGATTTAGCCGTGACCTTAGCCTCGCACCCCCTCTTCTGCTAGTGATCTGAAATAAACCTCTTTTAATGAACAATACTCTTTTCTGCCTCGGATGTCACAGCGGGACCTCTTCTCAGATAACTTCCTAATTAACTTTTCCCCAAAAATGGTTCATTTTATGGATGTAGGCAAGCTCACCCTAGGTCATGAATGTTGCAAGATTTTTGTAAGTTTTATTCTCCCTGCCAATTTTGCTCTCTCATGTGTCCTGTGCACAATATCTTTTGTAATGTTTTTTCATACATGTGTGTAGAGTACACATGTAACCGTGTGTGTGTGGGTGTGTGTGTGTGTTGAATTCAGTTGATATCAGAAATGGTTTGTTTTCTAGTCCATATATTCTTACATGCACTAAAAGTATTTTGTGAAAAACATTTCATGTTGTTCTGCATTGTGGTTGCAAAGTCACATGTACACATCCCAATTGGACAATAACTGCTATATGATTTTCTGTTTAAAATATGAATCAAAATATTCATTACATAAATCTAAATAAAGCTATCAAAATCAGTGCATAACCGATAATCCAAAAGCATAAACACATGACACCGTACCACTTGACACTGAGAGCTCTAATTCTATGTGACCCCAGGGCACTTTCCAATAGGCTGTTTCACAGAAGACAAGCATAATTATCTCACACAGGGTTTGGACAGCAACTGCTGTTACTTGCGAGAGACTGAAAGAGAGTTTCTGTGTGTATTTAAAAAATAAATAAATCTTAAACTAAAATAAACACCACTGCACAGCAGTCTTCAGGTTCAGCCATGTGTAATATACTGGAATTCAAAGGAAGGTTTGAAGGTACTGTAGTTATCTTATTCTGCAACACCTTTGAAGCTGATGAACCAGTCTGTGCCCTTTTAATGTGTGATGCCTTAAATTGCCACCAAGCGCTAGTCCTATCAGTCTGCTCTTCTTCGTGGTTTATCAACGCTTTACATCTCTATTTTCTCTCTCTCTCCTTCAGAATCTTTATCCCACCATCTTTTTCTCATCTGTGAAAAGAAAGTGAATGGGACTCGCTTTAAATCTCAGATTGACTTGAGCAGGCTTTCACTCGGACGTAGAACTGGGGGTGGAAGAGACGTTTGGGAAAATGTCCGAGCACAATTTTCAACAACCATGAAGCTCTCCTATACAATATTACTCACTTTAAAATTATCTTGGAGGCCAACAAGTTTGCTCTGACAATGAAAAGACTCATTTTTCACAATAGGCAGTGTCCCCAAACTGAAGCTGAGACCTCCAAGATTTATTATATCCAGTAATGGTTTTGCATATTCCGTAATGCATTCTAAATATTCTATGGGTTTAGACCCGCAATGTGCTTTGTCCTTATCTTTGGATCAAGAAGTCTGAGTTGATACTTCAATAGAATGATGCAAGCGACAGCATATCCAACACTAAATTATCAAACCTATTATGCCACATGTTTACAAAGGTGTTGTATGTGCTTCAGAAAGGCAGAAGGAAAGGTTTGTGTGAAGTGTGACCTGTTAAAGGTGATACACTTGAATATCCAGGCAGGGAAAAAGGCCGAAAAGTGCTAAACCACCGATAGCATCGCTACATTTAGAAAAGATTGTTTAAAATCAAAAAAGATGAATGAAAGCCATTTTGTTAATCAAAGAAGCAATTTACCAGCGCCTGTCATATTTCCCCCTCTTTACGCTCTGGAGTGAATTTTAATCTTTAAAGCCAGACTCAGCCAGCAGGCATAGGCTTGATGAGGGGCTCCCCTGTGGGGGCATCTGACCTTAAGAGGGGCTTTAATAAGTTATATCACAAGCACTGCAGAGCACTACGCCCCATAAACTGTAAATTCTTCTTTTTTTTTTATTTGGCAGGCTTTCAGCTCGCAATCACTGAAGAAAGGATCCTATTGGCTAGAAATCAAAATAGGTGATTAGGGGATCTTTCTGGAACACTGTGGAAGCTGACAGTAGCAGCTAATTGGGGAGAGAGCCACCTGCGAGCCACGTTGCAAGCACAAGAGTGAGAGATGCTGGAAGTACCTGGATAACTCCTCCGCGGGCCAATCTGGAAACGCATGGAACCCGAAAACCGCTCTGAGCCCGCGGTGATGACAGTACCGAGTTTCTCTTTGGGCCGTGTCCTCAATCCAGTCAAAACTTGCCTGATTAAGAAATAAATAAATAAGGAAGTGACACAGCACAGCACTGTCGCCTTTGTTTATGCCGATTCACTAAAAATAGCTATGGAAAATCCTCTGTGGGCGCCATCGGTGCCTCTCTGCTCCCTGCACCCCCATCTCTCACCAAACTTGACAGGCTCATGAAGAATGAAGAGTTCCTCGAATTAAAAAAAAATTAAACATACTTGTTTAAAACTGCATATACAGTACACAGTTAAATGCAAAAGTATTGGGACAGTGACAAATTTTTTGTTTTTACTCTGTACTCCAGCAAATTGGATATGTATATGAAGTTAAAAAACAGACTGGCAGCTTTAATTTTAAGGTATTTGCATCCATATCGGGTGATTGATTTTACCTACTGTTGGCTCTCAACATGAGGACCAAATTAGTGTCAGTGCCAGTAAAACAGGCCATTATGAGGCTGATAAATCAGATTAAACTGATCAGAGACATAACCAAAATCAAAAAATCTAAATCAACTGTTTGATCTATTATTAGGAATCAAGAATGCACTGGTGAGCTCAGCAATAGCAAACAACCTGGTAGACCACATAAGACCACTGTAGTGGATGACGGAAGAATACTTTCAAGTGTGAAGAAATGCCCCTTTTTAAACTGTCAAGCAGATCAAGAACACCCAGGATGTAGGCATTGATGTGTCAAAGAGCAGCATAAAGAGAAGACTACACCAGCTTAACCTCATAGGGTTCACCGCAATATGCAAACCACTGGTAAGCCTCAAGTTACACTTACACAGTTACCCTTGGCAGGATGATTAAACCCACTCTCCATTCTGCTTTAATCATAGTTAATTACCAATATTCATCACCACTAATTAAACTTTTTTTTTTTTAAGAGCACCTTGAAATTGGGAATATTTGCGTGCCTTCCGATAAAATGCCTCACAGCCTATGTTCCCCAAAGCATGCCGTCAGTCGAGGCTCGTCTCATTGACATCGCAGGGCCAGAGGTACACAAGTGGGTATACATATTGGTAGATCGATGCAACGTAGACAGGCAGGCAAGCAAACAGACGCATTCAGCTGAGAGCAGAGGAGCATGGCTCTTCATAAATATTGATCGAGTCCCCAGCCCCGCAGTGAAATCGCGCAAAGCATGCTAACGACGCGGCAGGGCGATGCCCTACTTCAGCACGGGAATAGAAGATGCGTCTCTCCGACAACATTATCGCAGGACAGTTGACATGGCAGTGAAAAGGGAACATTCCACTGGAGAGTGACTTCGTTTCACGTCGTCTTCCAGTTTCTCCTCAGGATAGGTGAAGAGGGGTATCGCCCTCTGTTAACAGTCAGGACCAACAGATGATGGAAGTGTTTTCGGAAGTTTCCCCCCGACATGAGAGCAGAATAATGGAATATTGATCCGGACTAAATGCAAAATGTCCGCAAATGCTGCATCCTTCATTGTAGGTTCCCAGAACTTGGAAATAGCCCACACCTAGTACATACTAGTATGATGACTCCAAACCATAAGTGAAATTTGATACAGCGTTATGTAGCTCTTACTGGCCATTGTATGGCACTGTGGTTATTGGGGATGAGACAATCTGTGGGGATCTAATGAGAATGCGATCAAACGGGTGGATGAATTAACTAATGATGTCAGAAGGGGAAAATATTTTAATAGATATATCAGACAAATATGTTTCATCACCCTGCTAATTTATTAAATGCATTTCATGTAGGATACAATCATATTGTCCAATGTCCACATATATAGCCAACAACTATGTATTGTAGAACATGTGAATCTCAATGCGTACCAATGATCGTCTTAAGGATAATTGATTTTTATCACGTGAAAATTAATATAATTGTCATCATGTGCACTTTTTTATTTCGGTTCATACAAACGTTATTCTCATCAATTCACTGGCTGTCCTATACGTATTGTCATTGCATTTAATGTACCCTGCCATGATAGCCTTGTAAGTTACTCTGGGTAAGAGTAGCTAACATATAAATAAATTCATAAGGATAAGGATCTTCTTGTCTGTGTGACCTGCCTAGATTATTTCTCATCACACATGCTCCATGTATGACGGCATAAGCTTCTGGAGGACCCTGTCCTATACAGCTGGGTGTTTTGGGTGTTTGTGTGTGTGTCTGTGCGTGCATGCTCATATCTACATGAAACGCTTTTTCTCCCAATTTAGTAGCCAATTGAACCCCTATTCTATCAATTATCCCCGTGTGTAGCAACCGCTAGAGAATCGCCGCCACGAGCCCTGTCAGTCGGTAGTAGGAGAGAGGACGCCCCGCCCTTCCCTTTCCAGGACGCGGCCCCTCCAAACCTGACCGTGATTCCAACTCGCCCATGGCCGCACTTGCGCGCGACGACTCTCTCTCCGAGCACCTCCCGCCGGGAGCAGCTGCCAATTGCCGCTCCCTCAGCCACCGGCCATGCTCGGAACTGGCAGGACCGGGGATCGAACCCCCGATCCTCGGGGCGCAAATGCACAGACTAAAAAGTCTGTGCCTTTGTCCGCTACGCCACCGCGGCGGGTGCAGCGTGTTTTTAATTTTTTTATTCCAGTAAAGTAAATTTCCAAGTTATTTTCATTAATTCTAGTTTCTATTAATTAATTTACACCAGTCTAGCTATAACTGGATTTCAAGCAGAAATTATAACTATAGCATTAGGCAATATCACACAAAACCTAGAAACACTTCAGCATTTATTAATGTTCAATAAACTTATTGAGCTTTCCTAATCAGGCCCCGTGTCATTAGGCCACGTAAGAAAAATCAGGAGTTATTTACCAGAGGTGGAGTCTTTTGTTATTTTGTTATTTTTTTTACACAGACACCAGGGGCCACATGTATAAAACTCTGAGTAAAATAATGCGTAAAAGAACGCTCAGGGTGAAAGTCGGAAATCTGCTTAAAAAAGGTTTTGCATTCTCTACCTCTGCCTTTCTGTCACTGTGTCGCCATATCACACGGACTCCAAACATTGCGTATGTATGGTTTCCATCGTGTGCAGAGGTACACAGATTCTCACAGCATGAGTTATATTATACATCTGAATTTCTGCGTGGAAACTCCCTTATGCGACTTTCTGAGGGCATTTTTCTGCTCAGCACTGTTTATACATGTGGCCCCAGAACTGCCATTGTTGTCATCATCTGAAACCATTGAAACCTGAAAGATTTGCTTTCCCAACTGAAGTTAGTTCTTGATTTTTCCAGAAATATTTGCTATTATTTGCTTTTGACCCTTCTGTCTTTTGCTCCCTTCTGTTGATGGTGAGAGGGTGGCAGATTGTGTAATACAATGATGTCACTAAGTGTTTGACTGAGCTCCTCTCCTACATTGACCTGACACGAAGAGACGAGTGCATTTCTGCTCCCCAGCAAATAAATCCAGGCTCTGTATATGAGAAAAAATAAAATTGCAGATCTTTATGATGTTTAAGCTTTTTTTTTTCTTGAACATAAAGTCCATAGAGGCAAACACAAGGTGTAGTGAGACATAAACGAGGGGAATGTGAGACATAGCGGGAGAATGTAAGAAACAGATGTGACAATGTGAGAAGCAGACATGGGGGTTTGAGAAATCTGTACGGTAGTGTGAAAAAAACTCATTTCTATCCTCTCAAAATCTACTAGTAAAGAGAATTTTGTCACTCATTTAACATATTCCAACAATTTGTTTCAGACCTTGGGGCAGAACTGATCAAACATTTTCTGGGGTATTTACAGCCACAATAAAATATGCTGAGCACCCCGTGTCACAGGACACCGTGCATATGCACCTTTAAATCCCAGGCTTTCAAGTCATACTGACACTGATAAATGCATAAACATGGCCAAAACCCAAGCATGCATGTCTGCTGTTTTAGTATTTCAAAAAAGTCAAACTGCAAACCAGTCCGGAAGGAGGCACTGCATTTCTGGTTTATTTTGAGGAAGTACTGGAAGTCTTGTGTTTTGGAATTGACATTTCAACGTACAAAAAAGAAACATGGACGAATGCTAAGATGCTAAGCTAAGACCCTTCATCAGTCAGGGCGTAAAGAGAGGTGAACAGTACCCACGGCATATGGTAGAGGCCATGTGGATAAAACAGTCACAGGGTCCTTCTGGTCCAGAACTCTAGGAATGCTTACCCACCCATATTTCATAACTGTCTATTATCACTGGGATATTATGCAAATCCAGAAAATGTGCCGTGGGTTATTTACATAATCGTCTGTACACATGGAAACACAAGCAATCAAACACTAGCCATCAGAAGGATGGAAAATTCAGGAAAATCTTCTTTCGAATATATTCACTAGATGACATGCTAAATCCAGAGCAAACTAGGAGTGGTAACCCAAAGAACCCTGCATTATTTAACCTACCATACTCCTGGTGCGATTAAGATAACTGTGTTACTGTATATTTTTCATCATTATATGTCATATTATTTATTAATATTAATATTTTTGTTTTGATTTCTCCATGAAAAAAGCTATCGGAACTATCGGAACTTGATAGAAATGTCTCACTGAGGATTTGAACTCAAAATCTTCCCAAGCACATCTAGTTTCTTAATTGGTCACATGGTTTCCACCACATGCAAATCCAGACTCAGAGCACTGATTCCAGGGCTGTTTTATAAATAGGGACAATGACCTGGAAAGCAAAGTTATACGTTATAGTAGATCTTGTGAGCAGGTGTGCCGACACAACCAAAAATACTTTTTGAGTAAGGATGCTTCATTCTGAGAAAATTACACAGAATGCATCTTTCCAGCTAGAGGGAAAGAGGTTGGGTCACGTCATCCGTATCCATGCTTTTGCATTATAACAAAGTCATGAACTTAAAGGACTCTGGGCCTGATTGACTAAAACATTTATCATGCGTAAAACATTTTAACACAAGCAAAACTAATAACACAACCAATGATTGGTCATGTTATTGGTTTTGCGTGTGCTAAAAGGTTTTGCACATGCTAAAGGTCCTAATAAATCAGGCCCTCAGTGTTTTATGAGTGAACATGGGTGATGCAATATCTTGCACATTTACCAATAGAAAACTTATACTATATTGTGTTCAATTCAGTACAGAATTTGTATAATTTTTCCACACATCTCAATCAGAACATCCTGGTGATGAAACGACAGCTTCCAATTTCTTGAGAATTTATATGGTAGACAGCACCTATTAAACCTCTATTGAAATATCCAGACTAATCCATTCTCATTTCTGAATCATACAAGCTTTTCAGAGTAAATAATAATAATAATAATAATAATAATAGTGCAATCGCTATTAAGAGACAGACCAGGCAGATCTTGACTACGATTCATTGCAGATTTATTAGTGCATCTGGACGAACGAGGATGCAGGTATGCAGACTGACCCCGGGTCCGTGCAGACAGCCCTCTTTATCTCCTTTTAGGCGCCAATATGCAAATAACTGTTCTCTGTTCCCTAGCTGCTTATTGGCTAGTGAAAAAAACAATCACAAACATCAACACCCAATAGGAGAGGGCTATTTCCAGCGGTGGCTACCTATATATGCTAACCACCACTATAATAATAATAATAATAATAATAATAATAATAATAATAATAATAATAATAATCAACAAAAAAAGGCATGTTAATTAAATGAACCAATCACTCAACATGGAATTCATCATTTATTTGTTGTTTTTTCATATATTCTGCATATTTCAAACTTATTCAAGGCTTTCTCAATAGTCTTGCAAACAACCAGTTGTTAGATGTGTATGTGAGATGACGGGAGGGCAGAGAGAGGAATATCACATTCTTTCTGAACAACAGAGCATAGGGACAATAGCTCACACACTCTTAACTGTAAAAGTGATTGGGCCATGTACACAGTTGAATCAGGCTCCCTGATTATGTGGGAAGTGCTAACAGTTGTAAACATATTTTCTTGATATAAACACAGTTTATGCAGTGTTTTTTTCTCTTTCTTTCAGAAATAGTTCATTTCATCCATTTTTTGACCCTGTGGAGAATCGACAAAAGTGCAGGGCCTTACAGAAATGGCCTGCTCAAGCCTGGGTTGGCACAAGTGCTTGGGGGTCTGTAGAAAACCACAGTTTATTGCTGCTGGCTTCACCCTGTGTTCCTACAGCTGCATTAGGAAACCAATATTTAGGAAGATCACCTCAGCATCTGAACAACTTTTTTTTCAAATGGACATGCAGCATCATTCAAAAGCAATAAAGTTCTGGAATGCTTCACCTACAAAGTGAAATTGCAAGGTTACCTCCTGCTGCGCAGTCTGATGAGCGGTCCCCTCCCCTCCCCTCCCCTCCCCTCCCCTCCCGAAAACCACCCAGAAGCTGTCATTTTGCTGCTGCAGCTGTATGCCCACAAACAGAAAGAACTCTAATAACTTTGTATTTTACAATGCAAATTTTGCAGATGTAATTTAGCGCATGGACAGAAAGATTAGGATTTCTGTTTGTAACCTGTAATCTTCACCCACTTTGTATTCTGGACCTTTGAATCTGGCCACAAACTTAAAAAGTGAAACGTCCAGAATCCCCCTTCACATGCAAGGCAGAAACCTTACCATGTATTATCAAATAAGTAGAATATTATCAAACATAACCGCTTACTTCTGAATAAAATCTAAATAACGATGTATAGTGCCATCAAACAGAGGTCCTTGGGTGCCTCCCAGCAGATGTTATTCGGTATGTTTGTGCTGGGGGCATCTGGTCGCGTTGCCGGGGTTACCGTGAGCAGCGGTTTGTTTACTCCTTGTCCACGGTGGGCGTGTTGTAGTTCTGGAAGAGAGGCTGCATGAAAAGCCCCGTGGTGCCCACCACGCACACGAGGACAAATATCCACAGGAAGAGCCGGTCGATCACCATGGCCACGTACTTCCAGTCCTGGATTATCTGAAGCAGAAAAGAGGGTTTTCCTCATCAGCACACTCAGGTTGTCCTCTCTCGTATATTTTCTGTAGGGTCAGGACTCTTACGCTCAGCGGAAAATACTCCACGGACGAGTGGCAATGGAGAGCGCTTTTAAAACCAGGCTCTGGAAATGATTATATGAATTAGTGATTTTGACTCGGCTCATATTTGTTAAATTAATCTACCTTTCCTGCGACCTGTTCCTACATAGCAATGCTGTATTGTTTAATGACTTGGTGATGAATCGCCAGTTTGGCCATATACAGCCATCTGATCTTACAGTCCAGCAAGCCCTACAAAGCAACCATTAATTTTGAAACTAAAACACACACACACACACACACACACACACACACACACATGCACAGAGACACACGCTCACACATGCTCACACACGCACGCACGCACGCACAACGTTGAGATCTTGCAGTTAAACATGGCTATTCAGATAAATGTCTCAAACCTGCTTTTCATCAAGTTTTGGAAAGGATCACTCATCAGCAGGTAATACACGTTTGCGTCATTGTGTCCAATGTAGCAGCACTGTAGGCAGGATCAGACATTTTCAAAAGCTATTATGATGGAGTCACCTCTTAGAAGAGACTGAAAATGACTCCTTGTTAATCCCTGCCAAACTCAGACAATGGTCTGAGGAGGAAAGACGCTGAAATGAAGCAGCTAGTTGCCCTGGTCGCAAGCATTTCAGAATATGCCAGTGCTACTATGTTTGGCCCGACCAAATGAATGCAGGGTGTCAGGACAGACCTACATCTGAATTACAGCATTCCAAATAGAATAGAATATGTTGGGGGAACAACAGGTTCAGGACAATTATCTAGAAACACTAGCCTCCCTGCCTCATTCAGTTTATTGCTCAGCAATCAGCAAAGGTTCCAAAACACGCCCCGTCCCGCCCACACTCACCCTTAGATCCTCCTCCTGTTCCATCATGTGCTCGGCGATGAAGCGAACGCCGTCCGCCGCCTCCGTCACGTCCTCGTCGCACTTGACCGCCATCCTACCACGGAACTCTCCGCCCCCGGCGTTCTCCGGTGCGTCGGCGATGCTCCAGCCGTACCTCCTGGTCGACTCCTCGTTCACGTAGAAGGCATCGCCATCGGCCTTCCGCGCGGGCTTGAGGTCCGGCTGGGAGCCCCGCTGCTGCTGCTGCTCTCTGGAGCCGCCGGGCCGCTGCATGAAGAGGAAGGCCGGGAGCTTGCAGAGGAAGACCCTCTTGACCCACTCGGGCATCCGGTGGGTGCTGGGGGACCGGTGGTGCACGTTGAGGACGCACACGCTGGTGACTATGGAGAAGGTCACCAGGACCATGGTGAACATCAGGTACTTGCCGATGAGGGGCACGGCGAGCGAGGTGGGCGGCACTATCTTGGAGATGAGGAGCAGGAATACGGTGAGGGCCAGCAGGACCGATATGCAGAGCGTGACCTTCTCCCCGCAGTCGGACGGCAGGTAGAAGACCAGGATGGCCAGCGACGTGATGAGGATGCAGGGGACGATGAGGTTGATGGTGTAGAAGAGGGGCTTCCTCTTGATGATGATGTCGTAGGTGATGTCCAGGTGGTCGACGTCGTCGGGGTCCTCGTTCTTTCGGCCGGGGAGGGACACGATGTCCCACTCACCGCTGGGCGTGAAGTCGTCCAGACTGGCGAACTCACTGGTGAGGATCAGGTCGATCTCGGTGTGGTCGTAGGTCCAGGAGCGGAACTTGAGCGTGCAGTTCTGCTGGTCGAAAGGGAAGTTTTTCACCTCGATCTTGCAGGCACTCTTGTAGATAGCTGGAGGCAGCCAGAATACGTCGCCATTGCTGGACACCACCGCATTGCAGTAGAAAGACACCTCATAGGTTCCATCAGCGCTGATACAATAAAACAAGCAATCTTAGGTTCTAGTGTAGTTTCCATTAAATTACAATCTGACTCAACATTGTGGCACATTGTGTGAGTCAACAACAATGGCAATGATAAGTGGTGTTTAATTCAACTAAATATGGCCATGTCAATACATAGATATTCCAATCTTCATATAGCTTTTAGAGCAGTAAAACAACTGCAAATAACAATTAAACAGTAGAGTAAATACAGAATATACTATGAACACAGATAATGAATTATTTAATATTATTCACTCTCACTTTAGTTTGGTGATTATGTTACAAACAAAATACCAGTATCCAGACTGTACTATTTTGTCATACAAATTTATGGATGTAATGGCAATTAAAAACAGGAGTTACAGGTTTAAACAAACTGAATCTCTGAATTGTACAAGGATTTCCACATCTAATTCTATAAAAATGGAAGTACAATTCAACTCTAACTTGTCTGACTTTCCAGATGAAAGTACTTCAGAATATGTTAAATGCTTCAACAAAATGCAGAGATAAAAATTGTAATTCTATAATCTTTTATTTATCGATTCATATGCACCAACATGAGAAGGAACACTGTTTTCACGTGATGAATACAGTTGTAATGCTAATGGGTATTAATAATTACATGTGACAACCTTGCTGTTAGCCATGGCAATACCATGTCATCATATTAACATGACCTGCTGTTTCCTTCACATAGTGTTCGTGTGATATATTTCCCTTTTTTTTAAATTTCGTCTGAATTTCATTTCCTGAAATATTCACATTATCATATTCTTTTATATCATATTAAGGTCATTTTTCAGGAGCATTTATTAGTATTCATTAATGTAAAGCTGTTATGGTGTCTGAATGGGTAGTGCCATTCCACAGTTGACGGCTATAACAATTAATTTTCTGTTCTGATCGAGTAGTCAGTACCATGCACCAGATGATCAGTCACTACTTAATTTATTGCGCTTATCTGACTGCCCACATAGTCCAAATTAATGACACGTGCCCAGCAATCAATGCCAATTAATTTTAATGTCAGCACAGTAAAAGAAGAAATAGAATAATACATTTATGTATTTTTGTTGCCCTAAAATTTATACAGTAGCTGCAATGTAAAAATAAATGAATGAAAAAACGAATATATTAGAGGCAAAACATTTTACCTTCTAGAAATCAGCTATTCAGGAGTTATGGATAAAAGATTAAACGATACTGCATTTGGCTTCTAGGCCATAATCCCCCACCTTGACAACCCCCTCAAGCTTGATCAAACAGGATCCACCTGCCGTTTACAGATCAAACAGGCTTCCGTTTAGGCTAAAGGGCAGCATGGCTAGAAGACTGGGCACTGTGACGGGACGAGACGTTGAGCAGCGAGTTCCCTGCCATTTTATAAATTGTGGGAACATGAATAAAAAATCTGTGCATCAATAATTGAGGCCTCTGGGTGCCTGGCGTGATCAAAGTCCATTTTGAAAATGTGTTTTTAAGCATGCAGGGCCCCGTCACGCGGGTGCGGCGCTTTCCTCATGTTGCCGATCCGTTTGTTCAATTTCAAATAACATTCCTATGCACCAGTAATGACCCGTGACCAGCGCTTTTAATCCAAAATTCCTCTGCACTAATGCGACGCCTCTGGGTCGCAACCTAATCTTGGTCAAGGGTAGAGAGCTTAGGGACAAGATCTAAAACGACTGGCCTACAGGGCTTCGACTTTGGCTTGCTACCGCCACCTTATAATGTAAATAAGTCATTGCAGGGCGATGTCGTGTACTGTATCGCTTCAATGTTTGCTTCCGCTTGGACCAGGTCACCATTGTAAAAGACTTTTTTTTTGTCTCAACGGGCTTTACCTGGATAATTAAAGGTTAAATGAATAAAGGATGAGAGCCTTGTGAAACGACCATGCTTTATCACCCTTTGT
Source organism: Synaphobranchus kaupii (assembly GCA_029718625.1). Lineage (NCBI taxonomy): Eukaryota > Metazoa > Chordata > Actinopteri > Anguilliformes > Synaphobranchidae > Synaphobranchus > Synaphobranchus kaupii. Next base: position 124,373,933 of record CM056376.1, read on the forward strand.
GTGTAAAATGATGACATTAAAGGTGGAGTTTTCCATGAAGAGGATCTGAGGTGAGCCGAGTGTATCCGGCTGTAGACGGCCTTACTTGTTGTAGAGGACGATGTCTGGCAGCCAGATGTGCCGAGACGGGATTCTTAGCTTTTTAATGCCCTCATACTGCCGAGGGTCCCACTTCAGGCGATGGTCATTCCACTCCTGAGGCAGACGGAACAAATTAGCACAGACACAAACAAACAAAAGCACACACAATCACACATATGCACGCACAGACACGGACACAAACACAAACACACATATGCACGCACAGACACGGACACAAACACAAACACCATCACACATATGCACACACAGACACGGACACAAACACAAACACCATCACACATATGCACGCACAGACACGGACACAAACACAAACACGCATATGCACGCACAGACACGGACACAAACACAAACACCATCACACATACGCACACACAGACACGGACACGCAGACACGCGCACACACTGAAATTTCACGTGCAAAAATAGCACCATGCCTGAAACACACGCCCATGTTAGCCAATGGAGACACAGGACAAAGCCACACAGCATCCCACAAACATGACACACATATTCAATGACGAGAAAGACGGGGCGAATGCAGGTACACAGATAGGAATGGAGTTGTCACACTTACATGAGTGAGCCACACATTCGTTGTCATGATCTGCTCCCTCTCATTCTGCAGTGGAGAACACAGGGTAGAGCGCAACCGTCAACAAAGATCATCGGCTGAACACTCTGTAAAGGGTGCTGGCTGGCTCCCATTTCAGAAAACTGTCAACGGCTACTTTCTTAGCTCTGACAGTTGAACTAATCGAGCACAGTCTGTATTCCCTTGGAACGTCACCTCATAGCAGCGTCTTAGCGACCACCATACTTATTCCGCAAGACCTGTTTTACTACCCTTGTACATGCTGTCAGCACATAGCGTCTATTCTGATAAGTATTCTCGCTGAACGAACACATACTGACAGGCAAACAATGAGTTAGGCTGGAGGTTGTGAAGGTCACCTGCAAAGATCTAAAACTAAAATGAACATGATGAAGGAAGTGGCATTAGGCCTACTGTAAAAACACTACTGTTGGCTTCCAAAGAGTTCCAGGAACTAGAAAAGACCACAGACTGGTACAGGATCAGCTAATGTGTGAATTCAGAAAATATTTCAGGCCCTAAATAGCCAAGATGGTTTAGTCCAAATGGAATTTGACAAGTTCTTGATTTGACAGATAAAAGTTAGTACACATTGATGTACAAACAGTGACATACACCAATTTAGGTTTCAGGCACATCTCTTACCAGAAACCTAACTTGGTGTATGTCAGTGTTTGTTTTATTTGTTTTCCAGGAGTGTTTTCTTAGCCTCCTTTTCCTGGTTTATTCAGTTTCAAACACACTTTTTCAGACCTTGGTGACAATTTCATCATAAAAACACACTAATAACAATGACATATTGATGGATTGACGGATGTTAACCTGACATGCTCTAATGAGCACAGAGAGCCTAATCTAGGCCCTCGCCTGGGCCTGTGCAGGCACGGCTGGGCCAGTCCTCCAGAGGAACACGGTGAAGAAAGAGAGAGAGAGACGCCAGCGCGGAGCGTCTGTGGGCCAGGAGGGCTCCACTGAGGAGGTGGGCGTACTGACCACACTGATGAGCTGTACAAGGGACACCTGGATGGCGATGGTGACCTGCTGGCTCTTGTTGACCGCTGGCCGGATCAGCTTGTTGTAGCGCTCCGGGCCTAGGAGCTGGTTCACCAGCCGCTCCTCTACGTCCGCGGCAATGGCAGCTGCAACGTGACACAGGGAGGCGTCGATGTCAGACTCAATTCTAGAAACTGTGGGGGGGGGGGGGCATGGGGCCCTTCTGACCGATTTCCACTTCCACTCAGCTATAGAGCAGGAGGTGTAGTTCTAGTTTATAAGCAATGGAAAATGTGACATCAAGACATCATTGGTTTTTGATACATCAAGTGATGCACTTGGACGCATCATTTAAAAAAAAATAAAAAATAACGTAAACCTTTTGCATTAGTGATAGTAGCAATGGAACTATTATAAAGAGCTTGAAAAGGCTTAATTGTGACTGATACTCCCAGATCAATACCCCGTTGACCAGTCACTCCGTAACACTTACTGTATTTCTAATTTATGAGGGGGGCGTTCGATTTGTAATCCATTTTCCTCAGTAAGCAAATGATTCCTACAGCTGGTTCAAAAAATATTTTTCGCGACATACCAGTTAAAAAGATGACCCAGAAAACAAATCTCGGCAAGAAATATGAATGGAATTTCGCAAACGATGAAGGCAACTGTAAAACTCCATCACCTTGATGTGCAATGGGCGATAAGCAGAGAGGTGGGATTAAAGTGATCCAGAGGAGAGGCACTGGGGATTTTATCCTTTTGTCACTCAAAGCCAAAAAGCATGCGGCGCAGAGACACCGCGTAATTGCAGAGGTGAGAGAAGTCATTAGAGCCCAGAGGTAAAACCCCAAATCCCCAGTAGAATCCCTTTCAGGACATTTTAGTTATTTCTTCAATTGACTCCTTTCCCTGACTGTGTGTTTTAGGTTCTGGGATGATTTACTCCTAATCATAAACTCCGGCAAGCAGACTTTGAAGGGATCCGATTGTTGGAACCCTTCCCAAAGGAAATAATGATGGGAATTAGATGTCTGACAGTTGATCCCTCTGATGAAAAATCTCAGACCTGCAAATGCGGGCTGTTTCTCGGTCTGACACTTTTAGTTTTGCTTTTTACGATGATCCGAGTAATCCAAGTGTGACTGCAATGCTGAAATACAGCAATGTTTGAAATAATCATTTCTAATGAATATGTGTTTTTCCCCCCGGAACAGATTCTGGGAGGCAGATTCCTTACTCGGGAACACATTTTTCGTGGCAAAAAAAAAAATCTATCTTAAAATAAAGTAAAAGCCATACTAATTAACTGTCTGCAATTAAATTATTTAAATTGTGAAATAAACTCTATTTCTAAGAATTTAAAGAATTTTGAAACTATATGTACATGATTGAATATAAACGGAAGCAAGTTGTTACACATTGAATCAAATCAACTATTGTGAACACTTTTGCATTAAGTTATTTATTGTCACTTAATTTTAATGTATTTAAGTCTCATTTTATCTAGTCAACTGCAGCCATTAAGGGGTGTGGCATAAGAACAAACTCTTCCTGAAGGCAGAGCTTTCCAATGCCACGCTGCTATTCAAAGAGCATTATTTCTGGATCAGATGCACTTTCACTGTTCTTTATGGAAACAATGACAACAATATCAGCAGTGACACTTTCAGTGTAATATGCAAAACATTGTGCAAATAAAATGTAAATATTGTACCTTGAGTATCAGAAAAGGTGGTACTACTGAGTGGATTGCCAAGATACGATACTGGGTTTGAGACACACAGGAAATATACTGCGCCGCTGTTCTGGCAGCGCCACTGTGCGTAATTGCCATTGCATCACCGAGGGAGGGAGGGTTTCAGCCGGAAGGTTTGTTCTCATCAAGATCAGCTTGATCAGGTGGTTGGAGTCTGCCCATGCCAGCCGTGCATGGTAAAGTACAATGACTGTAGGATGGAAAACAGAGGCAACTGACAGGACGCACTTCAGAGGAGAGTACTTCCTTGTATGCACTCTCCTAAACTGGCACTGCAGCAATGAGATGGGCCAACGAGTATGACTGGGCATTTGTATTCAAAGAAGGAAACAGTAAAAACAATTGGGATGAAGTCTGGCCTGCAAACAAAATAAATAAATAAATGCAAGGTCAAATAATAAACTGAACTGCAATTTTGCAAGTGCATGGTATGTGGGACAAGCAACAAGAGGTATTGGCTTTCAACTCTCAAGAGGTTTTTATACACAAGTGATTGAAGTGTAGTAGTGTCATTGTCCTTTAGACATCCACAGCCAGCTCAACCCTGCTTTATGAGGACTTACACACCTGTGACTCATAACATGAGTAATGTGGTCCAAGCAGGCACTGAATCTGAATACACAAAGACATTCCATATAAATGGTAAAAAGGGTTCATTGGCAATAGATACACATGTGCATCACCTTCAAAACAGCATAAAAATATAAATTCAAAAAATAAATCAATAAAATAACTGCTGACAGGTGAAGAACCCCTGGTTTTCTTCTTTCTGAAAAAAGCTTTCAAATTAGCATAACAGAGTGATCCCCTAATTAATCAATGTTCACATAATTAACGGGCAGGTGTTAATTTATCATGTTGCAATCATTTAAATTGAGGCTGGGTTGGCAGTATTTAGAGCACGGCAAGCCACATCTGTACTGTTCTAATGAAAAATGTCTGGCCTTGTGTATACAACAGCAAAACCATTCAAACAGAATATTGGTCAATGTGTTCATATGTGTTAAAAATGGGAATGTATGATATGCAATCATTACTTCATGATTTTACCATAGGTAACACAGACACTAAGATTGCTTCTTGGTGAATCGTAAGTCTCCCGTTCTATTCACTGTAACGCTTGAGAGCAGATCAATTATAATGGACCCCCTTTGCATAGCAAATAACAGACTTTGTCAGCTAAGTGCATGTGTGTCACTACTGGGTGGTTACTTGGCATTAATTCAATTTGTTTAGGAACATCAATATGGCAGGTGTTTCCTGAATGTGATATCATGCATTACCGAGTTCCTGGTGACAGTAAGCAGGGCGGCTCAGATAATGGAACAATTAGTCAAAGTCGGGCGTGGTGCGCGGGAATGGGATCAGCGACGGGGAGAGGCGTGGCTGCGATCACGCGCTCGCTGACCGGGCGACGTCGGGGGGAATGTTCCAGCGCGAGATCGCTCTCGCGGGGCACGTCTGGGAGATGACCGACAGGAGAGGGGAGGCAACTCTGTCAGCGTCGCGTTATGAATATTTCATCCGTTTACATTTACAGCCATGAATATTCACCGAGAGCAAGGAGCGGAAAAACACAATGTGCACAGAGGCTGACAAAGAGAGGTAACACAAAAAGAGGGCAACCTTTAGCATGCACGTATTCAATATTTAAAATGTGATCGCATATAACACGCTCAGCACTCAACAGCAAAGAAGGCCTTATGCTGGGACTCAGGTGAACGCCGCATATCTGGACCCTAAGTTTCTTCAGGCATTACCAACTATAAATTGTCTAAATATTACTGTATGCCAGATCTAGCTTTTTCTCTTCTTTGAATGGCGCTCGTTGAATTTTAGCATTGACACAGAGTCAGGCTGTATAAATCCACTTGTCAGACATTTTCTCAACGAAAACTGTGGATGTTTAGTATATATGATGACAGGAGAAGAGTTGACTAATGTGGGCACTTAAACAGGCAGGAGAAAAAGAAACACGCTTAAAGTGAAAATAACAAAATAAACAATTTGCCATTCTGATTGGATTATATTCCATAACAATGAACGATGTGAGGATCTCAATGTCCATCGCAGGGGATTCTGAATGTCCTGAACCTCTATTGTGTCATCCCTCAATGCAACACAAACAAGGATTTATAAGAGCTGAATCAGAGATAAAGGGGAAATACAGGATTAGCCGGGATAAACCAGATTGAGAACGGTGAACAAAACATAAAACTGTTTGCTTCAAGACAGGATAGCCGTTTCCGATTTTTATTTCAGTGATCTTGGCTTTGTGTCTTGGTTTTGCTTTGTTTGGCCTCTGGTGTATGTATTTATATCTCCGATGCAGCATAAGACAAGAGGAGACTCAGAAATGAATGCAGACAGGGGGAAGATGCAGGTACCACTCTTGGTTGTTGCATCCCTAAAGAATTATCTTTTTTATTTTTGCAATAACAGCCATCCTCATCTGCAGCGTTGTGGTGTCTTTACGTTAGTTTACATCCTGTTTCCTGACAGCATCATCTCCTGTCTCACATGTATACAGGAGGTTGGATGCTGGTGTCCAAGAGCACACGTGTAGCCTACTACTTTGTGCTAATGTGCAAACTAACTTGCATGTGATAGCTCAAGTCGTCCTGTATGTAAACACAACTGGGTTCAAAACTCAAAAATGAAATAAAGTATCAGCATCACTTTTTAGTGCACAGCTAATGAATGTGAGATGTTTGCTGTAAAGTCATGGGGCTGGTTATACAAAAGCGATAAGCAACGGTTTTCACTCTTTTTGTTACTTGCAGTTTGCAGCAAGATCTGCTACCAATCCGAGGGGGGGGTTACTGGAAAGCTGTTTTCCTCTTAAAGTAGCCGACACTATTTGTGTTCCCTGTACAGAGCAGAGGAGCAGTTGTTGCCATTGAAACAAAGCAGAACAGGTGAGTGAAGGCAAGTTCATAGTGGGTTGTAGTGTGAACGTTCCAATGCTGCTGTAACAATCACACTAGTAGTACTTGAGCTTGATAACAACATAAACTACTTAACGAAATTTCAAATTAACATTTAACTGAAATGACTGTAAACCCCTTAATTTGGTAGAATAGCCTATGCGAACCATATTAACGTTAGTTGCTGAAACTCCTGGCTCCTATCGCCTCTCCAGTTCCTATAGTTTAACGGCTACTGGTTCAATTTTTAGGTTTATATGAGATAGCCTAACTATAGTTGTTAAACAAAAATGCCTAAACGGAATTTGTGAAGCTTGCCTGTTACTATTATAGCAGCTAAAACATTTTTTAAACGGAACCCACATGCTGCATGTGCAACGCGGAGTAGCTAGCCTCTCTGGTTTTATGTCCGCAGTTGGCTAACGTACTGCGATAGCCTGGATAATACAGACAGATAATAGGTTACAGTTAGATAGCTACATAGGTAACTTATTTGACTCATAACGTTAATATTTTGATAAAAAAAAGTAGTCAATGTTTTTGACTACAAAAGTGCAAAGTTTTTTTTCTAATGATAGGGAGAAGTTTACGGGAGAGTATAATTCTGAGGGAATCCCTCCCTGCTCATGAAGGGTGATCACAAGTTAAAATTGAATCAATGCGGACATGAACATTTAGATGTATGCTATAGAATCTGGTTTTTAATTGCAATAAAAAACAAATTGCTGGTTAAATTTAATCTACAGGCCATGCCTAATTTTATTCAGCTGCCATTGAGGCAATTTGCTAAGCTCTCAAACTAGAAAAGGTGACGCATCGTCTTTGACATCACGATGTGTCAACCATTGCCAATGCCGATAAATTTTAGTTGACAGACAATGGTATCGTACATCAGCCTATATTGCTATATATCCAAGCAATTTAAAGAAATATTATTTGCAACAAATAAATTATTTCTTGATTTTAGGCTATTGCTGCTCTCAAAAATCATGGGAAGCAACCATTTTGTGGCTGCTTTTTTGAAAAATTTATTCCAGGGGTGCATGCCCCCAGACCCCCCTAGTAGAGACTTAGCCCCCCTAAACATATATCTCTGGTGACACCCCTGCTATATGCCGTGCATTGCAATAGAAACTGCATTAATCATTCTTATAAAGAGACAGTTTACTGTCACAAGTGCATTACTTGCTTCTGTACCACAGCAGGTTGCCAGCATTTGAACTGCCACATCCACTATCCATTCTGCCACATTCCTTCTGTCAACTCTGAAAAACACCAGGCTGAATATATGACCACTGGCTGAATAACCCTGACTAAAGTCTTGCAGTGGAAAGCTATAAGCTTTAAACATTCAGTAGACGTTTAAGCAACCATTGTGCTTTATAAAGGCTACACATACAATGATAGTACACATTAAGGAACATGGTTTCCCTTTTTATTAGCACATGACTGCACTCAGCCATTATGACGTTTTATATAACATTATTTGTTTGGTTAGCACACATTCTTGGGTACTTGAGCTTCTCTTCTGGTCAAAGCCTGCCTCCCTTCTCTCTCCCCTCCGCTGGTTCAGTTTGTCAATTCATCTCTGAATGATAGCATTATACTTCACAACCTCAAGGTAGCATCAGTCACACCTATTCTTAAAAAAACACTGGTTCTGACCAAGGACATTTCCAACCCATTTCAAATCTTCTCTACCTAGCTAAAGCGCTTGAGCGTGTGGTTGCCTCTCAACTTCAAGACTATCTCACCTCCAATCTTTTGTTTAACACAACCTTTTACAACTCAGCACTAACAAGAACAAAATCATGCTTGTCATCTCCAAATGGAGGCAGAAAAAGGTAGTTTTTGTGATATTCTACTTCTCCAAATCTGTCCTAGCTAAAACTCCTTATTTCAACATCTCCATCGACAATTTCCTTCTTCCCGTCTCTGCTCAAGTCAAGACCCTTGGTGTCATTCTAGACTTGACACTTTCCAATGAACCTCAAAGTAGAATATCACAAAAACTACCTTTTTCTGCCTCCATAAGATCTCCACACTCAGACCCTCTCTCACTTACTTCAACACATGCACTCTAATCCATGCACTTATAGCATCATTACATTTACATTTTACATTACAGGCATTTAGCAGACGCTCTTATCCAGCACTTATGTTTTTACATATTATCCATTTATACAGCTGGATATATACTGAAGCAATTCAGGTTAAGTACCTTGCTCAAGGGTACAACGGCAGTGTCCTACCTGGGAATCGAACCTGCAACCTTTCGGTTACAAGGCCAGTTCCTTAACCATTATACTACACTGCCGCCACAGCATCCTAACTGGATACCCCAAACTGAGGTACCCCTCAACAAACTACAACTAATTGAAAACTCTGCTGCTAGATCACTGACCGATACAAAACCACATCACCACAGTTCTCTACAAGCTCCACTGGCATCAGGACCCACTTATTCAGACAAGCATACATGTAATACACATAACCATTCACTTATTATTATTATTATTGTTACTGGTGTCTATTACTTTTTCACAGGTACACATACCATCACCCAGACACACACTTATGTTCACGCTCTGTCCATTCACTTATCAAGAACACATATCATAATCAAGGACTAAGGTAAAGTTTGCATAAGTCATTCAGCTCAGGAAAAAAGATAATCTCAAAAGCCATTTCTTTCATACAAACATATGAAATCATCCAACAATGGGATGCATACGATTCGTGCACAAAAACACTGTAACACACAGAAACATTTCTGTGTTTTCAATTTTCTGAAAAATAAATATAAAATAAAACCGCTCTTAGCACCAGAAATATCCTCTGTAAATTATTTAAATGAATCCTATCTGCAGAGGGGATGCTTTGAAGTCAGTGTCCTGCATTAACTGCGTGCTATTCGGTCTACTCAGTCTGAGCTTAAGAACATGTATATCCTTACATTGTTACAGGGCAACTTACCAAATCTAAATCTAAAAATTAATACATAGTCCCTTACCTTGCAGTTTAGTATAAATCCAATTTTTTTTTTTTTTTTTTTTTTAACTTGAGAATTCTACTTTCACAATTTCATCACTCTCTAACGTCAGAATATGACATATAGTCTGTCTCATTACTGTGCACAGTGTGCAGCAATTAAATTTGAATATAAAACCACTTAATCATGGGGGTAACCATCATTTTTTGTGCTGAGTACCATCAATTATTTCATGATTCATAAACTTTAGACCACCATGAAAACCGCATCCTGATCACATATACTGTAATTGCATGTAATTAAGGTGATTCATAAAATGAAAACATGCCATAAAAATACAACTGGTTTCCTGTGGTATAATGCAGGTAAGGAATTATTGCCATTCCATGAATCAGTGTGAAAATGTGTATATCCCTCTCATTTATTTGCAATGTATGAAAAATATGACTTGAAATCTATCTTGGGTCTGAGGTTTATAATACAATATGTATGTAGTCTCAATGTTATCTGCTCTGTGTGCTTCTCTGAATGTGTTTCTGAAGATCCATGTGAACCTAACTGGGTCAAGTCTCTTTGGAGGCCACTGAGCACAATTTCCCACAACAGGAGACGATCGGGACATTCAAGACAGAACCTAAGCTGTGTTTTTCAGTCCAATCATCATCGGGGTGTGCTGTGCAGTAGACTCTAGCTGTCCACTCACCAACTGAGATCTGCAAAATGTACATATTATAAGGGTCAACCATGTTGACTTGATTTCTGAGGAGCTCCCAAGTCAGTAAAGGTATTCAACACAAGTATTGTCTGTGCTCTAAAGTTTTGAGCCTCAATTATGTCATTGGCCACCAATGACCAGGAGCCCTGCTAGCAGGACTGTGGGCTGCATTTGAAGGGGTTGTCAGGTTTCTAACAAAGGAATTCCTCCCAAGGAAACAGTAAGCTCCCGTAGGCTAAACATGTCATCATCATGCCTCTACTCAAATTGGCATTGGCCCTCTCCCCTGGTACTGTTAGGCTTATTACATGTAAAGTAGTCACTGACACACAGGCGCGTACATCAGAAGAGAGCATGAGTGTGGGACAGAGGGAACTCAAAAGGCACAATTGGGGAGGTCCTGCGACTTCCAGCCCCCCACCCCCCAACAGTGCAACTGGACATGCGCAAGATTTACAACATGCATGATGGCTGCAGAGTCCCTACAACAAATTGCCCAGCCCTCAGTGTAAAAGCTCATCGAGGATCTAAAGATAAATCCTGTCATCACTGCCAGTGTAAACCAGAGTTCTCAGTTAACCTACCTGGATAAATAACAGTAAAACAACATAAAAATAAAGAAATCTAACACCGCTCTGTATTCGCCATAACAGGCAGCATATTGGCGTACAGCATCAGGCACCCTTGAAATATGCTTCCACCAAACGATAGCTACCATTGGCGCCAGCTAACTGGACGATTAGATAGATAATGATGAGAGAGAGAGAGAGAGAGAGAGAGAGAGATAGAGAGAGATAGAGAGAGAGAGATAGAGAGAGAGAGAGAGCGATGAGGGAATATTTTGAACACTTAAGGAAATAGTGATGGAAGGCTGCCATCAATTTCAGCTTTCCATTTCAGCTTCAGGATATTTCAAGCATCGTTTTGTTTATAAACTCCCACGGTGTCAGTGGAGTCTGTACAAAAAAAGCTTTCAGTGCACTGGTCAGCATAATGGCACAGCTTTGGGCATGTTCAACAAAATGGCTTGTCCAAAAAATGCAAATCTGTCGATAATTATTTCAGACTAGCTACTCCAAAGAACGTAATTTAGAACATACTTTTTTTTTTTTTAATAGTCATGACTTGGCTGAATTACTATTCTGTGGAGTAACAGTATTGCAAAAATAAATATGATGACTAAGCATATATGATGAATAAAATATGTACCAGTGTTGTTATTCTTAATGGTATACTTTTTAATGTATTTTTATAATTTATTGTTTAATGGGTGATATGTTCCAACCATAAAATGTATGCTAGTCAATGCTGAGGTACTCTGTAAATCACGTTAGCCTAATTTATGACGTACTGAAAATATGCTTCACAATCATCCAGGGCCCTGTTTCCCAAAAGCATCTTCAAGCTAATATCATCTTAGAGTGCTTTGTGTTTGTGCTTTATTCATTTTATGAGTAAAATTATTAAAATTTACTGACATTACATAAAAATGATAATACAATTGAGGGAGAAACAAATGATGAAAGACAAACAAACACTGAAAGTAATATAAAAACAAAATAGCCTAAGATGATCTTTATCTAAGATCCCTTTTGGAAACAGGGCCCAGTTTAACATGGTTGTCATATTCTGTCACACCACTTTATCTATACTTCACTTCAGTCTCTCTTGGTCGCAAATTTTGGCCAATAATAACAACACTCTCAATAAACTCAAGTGTATGCAACACAGCAGGAGTCATGAACTAAAATACAGGTCTAAACCATCTCAAGACAGGAGTCATCCTAGTTTAAACTTAAATAAGATGCAACAAGAAGGCATGACCTTCAATCATACATTCCACTCTTGTCTGAACTCAGCCTGTGCTGGTGTAACTGCTCAGTCTGCATCCCCTGTTTCCAGTTCCAGAGGCATGTGATATTATATCGACCCCTTATTGGATGTTGGAAGTTAGTACAGCACTGCAAGCAACATAAATCCAATGTTTAGGCGATATTAATTCAATCATATTTAACATGGCTTTATCAGCCAACAAGCTACCTACAGTTGAAGTCGGACGTTTACGTACACTTAGGTTGAAGTCATTAAAGCTCATTTTTAACCACTCCACAGATTTCATGTTAGCAAACTATAGTGTTGGAAAGTCAGTTAGGACATGTACTTTGTGCATGACACAAGTAATTTTTCCAACAATTGTTTACAGACAGATTATTTCACTTTTAATTCACTATATCACAATTCCAGTGGGACAGAAGTTTACATACACTAAGTTGACTGTGCCTTTAAATTTTTTATATTTGGTTGCATATCCTTTGGCTTTGCATGCCATGACTTCCTGATGTCTGTGACCCAACAACATCAAAAGACTCTTGCTATCATATTTTCTGGTACTCTTACAAGCGATACTATAAAATATCTGCATTTGAATGGATCTCTATGGGAATTGGGGGGTGGGACTAGATTTAGCTGTACATTACACTGGAACAGTATGGAAACACGTTTGACTAAATGGCTCTAAGTCATCAAGGGTCTGACATATCAAACACGCCTTAAATAATCACTCTGCTGCCAGACATACAGTAGATATGGATGGATAATTGAAGGGTTTCTTCTCCTGACTTATTTTTCCATAGAGTTCAATAGGAAAATTTGTCAGAAGAAACAACCCTTAAAGTGACCCATCCGTATCTACTGCATATTTGGCAGCAGAGTGATGATTTGAGGCTTGTTTGATACCTCAGACCCTTGATGACCTAAGGCCATTTTACCAATCACGTATTCCATACTGTTCCAGCATAATTTACAGCTAAATCTAGTCCCACCTCTGAATTCCCATAGAGATTAATTCAAATGCAGAGTCGTTCTAGTATCGCTTGTAAGAGTACCTGGAAATAAGATATCAAGAATCTTTTGATGTTGTTGGGTCACAGACATCAGGAAGTCATGGCATGCGAAAGACCAAATATTAAAAATATAAAGGCACAGTCAACTTAGTGTATGTAAACTTCTGACCCACTGGAATTGAGATATAGTGAATTAAAAGTGAAATAATCTCTGTAAACAATTGTTGAAAAAATGACTTGTGTCATGCACAAAGTAGATGTCCTAACTGACTTGTCAACACTATAGTTTGCGAACATGAAATCTGTGGAGTGGTTAAAAATTAGTCTTAATGACTTCAACCTAAGTGTATGTAAACTTCCGACTTCAACTGTATATTTGGGTACCTAACTAGCTAATCTGCATCACAACTGTGAGATACATAGCTAGCTTGCTAGTTAGCTCTACCATATTTCCTTCAATCACTTCACTAAGTGTGTCCACCTGGCTAGGTAGCATTAGCTATCTAGTGGAATTCAGAACTGTTAGCTAGGTAGGTGGCCTTGTTAGCTACCTTTATAGCTAACAGGCTACTAAATGAAATAGTGTAACAGTAACAATACAAAACTACGTCTCAAAGTGCAGAATTGTGTGATATTATTGGATGTAGTGTCAATAAGGGGTCAAAACATCGCAATGCCTCCAGAACCGGAAACAGGGGGGTGCAGAAATTAGCAGGGGATGCAGGCTGAGCAGTTACATCGGAACAAGGACCGATTCACAGCTCCTGATTCAAAATTGCCCTTCCAATTTAAATTGGTTGTGCTACGTGACCGATGGTGGGAATAGGACAAAATTATGTTATGAGATTATTTGAAAATGCTACAGTAATATTACACCTGGTCAGTGGTAGTTCAGGACATTTTCTGTCACAAAGAAGTGTCAAATGTTTGAGACATTTTAATTTCAGGGAGAAATTCCAATCCAAAATGTAACTTTTATCAATAGGCCTGTATTGGTTTACATAGAACGTTTGGAGTGGGATTATTTAAAAATGGTGCAGGAGTATTTCATCCAAATCAGATCAGATGTTATTCTGGAATTTGGACTGGCATAGACAATTGTCAACAGCTTGAGACATTTTAACTTCGGAGAAAAATTCCTATCCAAAATCTCACTTTTTGTTTTTTCAATAGGCCTGTATTGGTTTACATAGAAATCTTGGAGTGTGATTATTTGAAAACGCTGCAATACCATTTCACACAACTTGGGTCAGAGGTATCAGGACCTGGCCTGTCATAAGTGCCAAAAATTTAAGATGCTTTAATTTTGGGGAGAAACTGCGAAACATATTTTCACTTTTTTCAATAGGCCTGTATTAGTTTACATAGAAAGTTTGGAGTGGGATTATTTGAAAACGCTACAGCAATATTTCACCAATATCGGGGTCAGAGGTAGCTACATGCAATACCTGCTCTGTAATATCCAAGTGTCAAAACGTTGACGTTTCAATTTGGGGTAGAAATTGCAATCCAACAAAACTTTTTTCAAAAGGACTGTATGGTTACATAGATAGTTTAGAGTGGTATTATTTGAAAACGCTACAGTAGGACCTAATATTAAAAGAAAATCGCATAGCAGGTACCCTACTTCAGGATCTGGTTTGTCATGAATAAGTGTCACAAGTTAGAGTTATTTTAATTTGGGGGAAAGATTGCATTCGCAAACGCTTGGATAGCTGGTGTTTCCATATTACAACCTTTAAAATCCATGCGAAGTGAACGTATCATATAGTCTGATATATTTATCAGATTCACACCATCGTTCAATTTCTCCCTTGCGCCGTAGCTCAGTTCTTGAATCACATTATAGACTCTGGAAACACAAAAGCTGTGGCATAGCTAAACCGATTTAAGGTGGACCGTAAATTTCGAATAGGAGCTGCGAATAGCTAGAACTTCAACGTCGTCCGAAAACATTTAACCAATAATCAAAGCACTGCAAACGAAATGATTGTGGGACACATTCATGTAGAATAATGTAATAATTAAAAAGTGTTTTTTTAGTTTGAGAAATACACTTTAACTAAGAAGCATGCAACGCGAAGTAGCCGAGGCTGCGCTAAAGTTAAAACACGAATTGCTGACAAACCCAAAATTGTAAGTTAGATGCTCAAAAATGCTAACTGAAAAAAAAAGAACCTGCCAAAACAGTATTACTTTGCTAATATCATTAAATCGTTGGTTTAGAGGGGGGATGCTTTGCTACTCTACATGTACAGTATGTTAAAGTTCTCAATTTTATATTTAAGACGATTACTCACTCCCATCTGGCTGTCATTTCGGTATTTTACTTACTAGCAACGGTAAGAACGAGG
Organism: Synaphobranchus kaupii; assembly: GCA_029718625.1. Taxonomy (NCBI): domain Eukaryota; kingdom Metazoa; phylum Chordata; class Actinopteri; order Anguilliformes; family Synaphobranchidae; genus Synaphobranchus; species Synaphobranchus kaupii. The sequence continues at coordinate 124,389,210 of CM056376.1, forward strand.
AGAGAGAGCGATAATGTCACATGAGCTGCCATCGCCGATTCCTCCTGTCCGGCGTGTGGAGTAGCCTAGTGGCTCACAAACCCGGCAATTGGCGATTTAAAAATATATTATTTCTTCAACTTCAGTCTTCAAAATGTAGGCTACTTCAGAATACACTGCCGTAGGGTGGAAGAATGGGAGTCATGTACTGTCCCATTCTCCAAAAGATGTGCGCTAGTTAATTGTAAAAATACAAAACAACGATGCGGCGAGGTTTCACTTCGTGAGACGAAGATGCCCTATGTTTTTATCTTGACAATACCCGCCTAAACGCATCCAAGTTCGCGTCCGTCTCCAACAAAAGCAGGGTGTGTAAACGAAGAGGATGAGACACGGGACAGAGAACTGCACACTTTCGTAATATATGTCGCCCTTTTGTGCCGTTTAATTCAAGATGGTAATGGACAGCAGGATCAAAGACATGTATTCCAATACCGACCGTCAATAATGCGTAGACAAAAATATCCTCAGATTTACGAAAGACCCTTGTGCTCTTGGCCGAAAGGCAGTCTCTGTCACATAGCATCAATTAGCCTAGCTGACATTTGTGTAGGCAAGAAGAAAAAAAAAAAAAATATATGTTTTTTTTTCTCTGAATCCCACATGAACGTTTGAAAATCTACTGGATAATATTTTATGTTTTTTAATCTTCTCTATTTATTAAACATGGATTAAAACATGAAAAGATAATACTACGACCGTGTTAACTTAGGCTCAGTTGATAAACATTCCTTTTGACTCAAAGACAATTTAGAGATAACTTTGTTTTGAGTGTGATGATTGGACAAACCCATGCCGGAGGAAAATGTAGTTGTGTTGATTCAACGGTGGGTACGTTTTTTTTTTTGTTGGTGCAATGTACTTAAGTGTTTGGATATTATTCTAAAACTCATAACACGGATTGTTACAGCGTAATTCTTTCAGAAAGGGTCTGTTTGCGTCCAATCACATGTGTGCAGCTCCGGACCACGTGGTATGGCAAGGCTGGGAAACCGAGCGCTGCAATGCTGTTAACCGCTCTCTAAATTAGTCATCATGGAAAATCATAGCCATAAACTATCTATTTCGTTCTGTTGGGTTGCATTCAGAAGCGTTTATTCTTGACGCCATACGTGTTGTTTTGTACAGTACGGCTCATTTTGCTGTGCGGAGCAAGACGGGTGGGGTATCATGCGTCCCAGGTAGGTAGCAGCTTTTTAGAGACGACTTAAGAAGATTATATTATCTCACTATTGAACTTGACATGACGTGACATGATAAACAGGCTACATTTTATTTGCAATCCATGTTCTTTTTTAGCCACTCATTTATATAAATTGTAAACGGTATCATTCAATAAAGACTTGTGAAAATGGTACCAAGCCCCAAACTTACAATTGTATATTCATTATTTTAATTTGAACGACCTTATTAACATTTTTAAGTGGCAGGTACAGTTAAACCCTCAACATACATATGTTTGTGAATTTGTTGAATTGCCCAGGCTGCACATTTGTTAGAGCCGACCAGCTCATATCAAGACAATACTAGGGCCCAGGCTGCAGGTTAATTAGTTGTCAAATCCACAATTAGGGAGTCTCTTGAAGGACCTATCAGTCTGAGGCAGTTCTGTCCAACTTTAATCCTGGCAAGCCTCCAGGGGTGTTCCACGCTTTTAACCTGCAACCCTCATAATTGGAGAAGGAAAGTAAATTGCTTCAGTTGAGAGACTGATTAATTGATTAAAGTGCCACTCTGGATGGTAAAGCTTTACAGATTGTACAGCATCTCCAGAACCAGGGTTTAACAGGCTGGTTCTGTGGAGCTTTCAATTTAAACACAAATAAACTGAATTGCGTCCCACAAGACTGAGGTGAAATACATGCTTGACTTTTTTTTATCTGAAATAAATGTTATGCAGATCTACCTCAAGCCAAAACCTCTGTCACATTTCAAGTCCACACAAATCGAACAACTGATTGGTTTCTGGGACTGAATTACATTGTTCCTGTTTGTGAAGAAGGCATGGGCAAGAGGTCTTTTTTTCTGGCCACATCACAGCAACTGGTCAAGTGTAAAATAAATTCACAGCACAGACAGAGCTGGTCCAGGGTTGTGGCATGGCTTTCAGAGAAATTTGGAAATATATTTCCCTGTATTCACACAACCCATCATCTTTGATTAGTAACTGCACCGAGAGATTGCCAATTAGATTATCAACATGAAAATTAAGTAAAAATAATTTTTATGAGAATATTATTTTGTCATACCATTCCAGATATTGGTCAAATATTTCATGTTATGCTGAGAGAGTTCTGAGATGGCTTTAGCCATTCTTCACAGAAGCATGTGTGTTTTTAAATGAACGTCAGTAAATTACAAGCAAAAAAAAAAAAATTATGAAAATATGTACTGCATGTGTGTAGTAAGCATTTAAAATGTATAAGGGAGCGCCCATATGTATTCTTACAATGTGTGGGTGTGAATCCTAAATTATTAAGGGAACAGTACATGCCCTGTCTCTGCACACTGTGACTGGAAGTCCTGTGTTACAGCATCACTAAAGGGAATTCAGTCAGAATCCTGACTTCATTGCTGAAATGGGACACTCTGATTGGTCCTCCCATGCCAGCCAAACAGTCCTCCACTGCAGAGTGAAAAAGAAGGTGGCCTCACTCGAACAAGCTTAAGGTTGTACACGCTAACAAGCACCCGCCTGAAGTATGCAGCACTGAGACAGGTCAGCAGTTGCGACTGGGAATCCCAAATTGTTGCAGACATTAAACAACGGGAATTTAAAAAAATTGCAACTACATTTTTAAAAGTGAAGCTGCTTTATAGCATTTGGGATAGTTGGTGTCGTTGCCGTCATCTGTGTAAATATAGCCTAAAAAGATTATAGCGATAAATGATTGCATGTTTCCACTCTTAACTCGTAATATCACAGATTGCAGGTAGTATTACAGGCTAATGGGAGATGGATGAGATATTGTTTAACCGCAATTTATAAACATAAGGAATTGATGGGAGACATTTTGGCCCGTGTGAAGCTCGATCCTTATAGGTTTCCATCAGGGGCTGGGAGTAGTGCTCAGATTGCTGCATGGTCGTTTTCAGGTCCATTCAGGAAGCGTCAGCACAGTTCAAAGTGAGGCTTAATTGAATCCAACTAAATTTCTGCGGCTTAGATGCCCTTCTAGCTTTTAAGAGCCAGGAGTTCTTCCGATGGGAGACAGATATTCGACCCGGTGCATTGTTGTGTTGATGCATTGATTACATTTTATCTGCAAGAGACACTCATACAGTTCTAATAGCACATGCCAACAGAAAGAACATAAACTATTTTGAAAGTGGACATCTTACTCAGGGAACAATGTAATCATTGCCGCCTTTTTCTCTTGACCTGACCTGTGTGTTGACTGAAATATTTGTATGTTGTCACATGATAATATTAAATGATAAATGGTAAAATATTGTCTACTGAGGGGGAGTTCTTGAAGGCCGAATAAATTGTGCTGGTATATTCCTTTCTATCTGATGAAGAAATAACAATGGGCGATAACATGAGTTAAATCATTTTAAGAGCTGATAATGGTTGCATTCATTTGGACTCGTGACCATTCACGACTGAGAACGGAACCAATGTGCCCTTTTTATAAAGATACAGTATTTCTGATATTGGTGTGTTAGGCTGAACAAAGTCAGTGAGCTATTTGTTATTATTATTGCTTTTTCCCATTTGTCTAATGCTTTTCATGTAACATCATCTTTATTGCAAGATTAGAACGCATTTAATTCATTCAATGAATGTTCTACTTTCACTTCAAGACATCATACTGTAGCTAATTCTCAAAGACCAATGACGAGTCGCACGCCTATCTAGGCTCTAAAAGAGCACAAAAGACAAAACACCATCCTCAACTCATAGCTTGATTTTTTTATTCAAAATTAAGTCAAATAATGAGATATTGCAGAAGGATAAAGAATCTATCCATTATCTAACCCACTTATTCCTGATCAGGAAGAAGGGGGCTGGAGCCTATCCCAGCATGCCTTGGGGGAGAGGCATAAATACCCTGTGGACAGTTCGCCAATCCATCACAGGTCACACACACACACCATTCACTCACATACTCATACCTTCGCGCAATGTAGAGTCTCCAATTAGCCTAACCTGTATGTCTTTGGACTGTGGGAGGAAACTGGAGTACCCAGAGGAAACCTATGCGGACACGGGCCTCGATTAGTGTCCAGGACCTCCTTACTGTGAGGTGACAGTGCTATCCACTGCACCACCATGCCGCCCCAGAAGGTTTTTACTTTAATCTTTTGTAAGAATATAACAGTAATATTAGACTTGTGGTTCTGGGAGACAGTAAAAGGGATAAAATACAAACCTATTCTATCCACATTCTGCACTATAATTCTGACATCAGAAAAAATTGTTTGACAGCCAAATCTTCTACAGTACTTGTTTGAAAGTTGAACAGAGAATATGCTTACTGACAGGTGATGATGTGACACTAAATTATTTGTTTAGCGCCGTTTCAATATTGGGCGCTTTGTCTCATTGCCCCCAAGGTGTGAAAATTAAGTGTCTAAAGAATACTCGCATTTCATGAACACCCTCACCAACCCTGTCTCCTACAGTGAAACAGTCTGCCAAAACAAATGGTAACAGTATTAAAAACCCATGGCATGAAATATAGAAATGTATAGAATCATTCTGTCATGAAGGCTGATGTTGAAACTTTTCCAGACAGCAGTTTCACATGCAATATTATATGCACATGCATTCTACACATGCAATATTATTTTTATTTTATTTTTTCTGGGTGAATAGTCAGCAAATGGACATCACTTGGCTGGTCTGTCTTTATGGTTTAATCAGGGTCAGTGACCACCAGGCCAATTACTGACCTCAGCATCCATTCAGCACAGTCAATACTAGTCTTGAAATGTCATGGTCAGCTTAAATGAAACATTACATCAAATGTAAATTGAGCTGCCAGGATGACATATTTGGCCATCATGAGACCTGTGTTTGTATGGCACCCATGAACAGTCAACAAATACATACCTACTGTATATTTTATATATTTTTCCTGCATGCAATGTGCTGCATCAAATCCCCATAACCACCTTTCCTAATTCCTACCTTATCAAATATGTTGCTGACATGTTTAATTTACATAAAATATGCACCCAAATCCCTAACAATGATAAAGGTCAAGCAACTAATTCACGTCAAAATAACCAACACTATTGTAGAAAATATTATATTGAAATCACTCACAACAGAATTCATGAACAGATATATTTGTGTGCTGTCATTCATTCCGACCATATTAATGATGCATTCAAACAAAATAAAATAAAAAATAAAAACATTTTAACCAACAAAGACTATCATTTAAGACACAAAATGGCTGTGTGGATGCAAGTTAAAAATATCTTTGGCCTTTCACACAGGTCAGTCAGAGACAGAGAGAATGATAGAAACAATTTCAGCTGGTAGTGACATAACAGGCACTGTTGATAACACATTACACATGCTTACTCTGCAATCTAGCTTTTCAGGATCGTAAATACTGGTCACTACCCAATAAAACATTTTGTACAACCTTATCTAGACATTGAATCTTGCTTATTCTGTTGTCAGTACATGTACTTACTAAATGCTATATAAGACAAGTACAGCAAATACAAGGTAAAGAAATTAATTACTAATATTCCTGAATCTGTCTGGTTAGCGCCATTTCTTTTGGCCATTATAAACCTTTGACCCTCTCTATTCATTCATGGATGTGGGTTTGTATTCCAGCTGACATTTCAACATAGTCACTCCCTGGTGTGGATATGACCTGTCAGTTGGTGAAAAATATTAACATCTGTTACCAAGGCACCCATCACTGCTGTGTCTATGCACCAGCCCTCTCCTGGGGGTGTCCCTTAAATTAAAAAGGGGCAGAGTGGGCCTGACAGTGATTTGATAGCTCCTCTGTACAGTTCTGAGAGCAGCGCAGCTAGTCTATCAACAGAGGTCCCCCCTTCACTCTTCCCTATAAGTAGCCTGCCTTCCAGCAGATAGAGAGAATCCTTTCACCCTGAAATTGATGCTTTATGGATGCAAATAAATGTTCTCCTTGAGCACAATGACAGCTGTTTTGCAAGACAACTGTGAAGGGTAATTACGAATGCCACGAAGTGGCATGCACTGTGTAAGATATTCATGGTTCTGACTTTTTGACGACATGATTGCATTGTGAATCGCCTTGACAAGCGAGCTGAGATTCCACTTGATAAAGCAGGCTTTCAAATTGTGACCCTGCAAAATGTGTTTTGTAAGCATTTGTATCCACACCATATTATTTAGAATATAATTTGCCGTTGCCCTGCAGTGGGGCTAAGGTGCTGGTGGTAGTATATGTGAGCAGTATATAATGTGTCTTGTTAAATATGGTGTGTGATATCTATGTCATGTGACTCACTGGTGCCTGATTTATTAGAGTAATTTAATTTACAGCTGTACAGAAAATAGGGTCAGAGGTCAAGGGAAGGGGCTTGCAGTTATGACCCAGTGTATAGCGTGCAAACACCAACTGTTTCATTTAAATATATCCCAGATGATCTCTTTTATATATTTTGCAAAGATTATGTATATTTTTACATTTATTTATCTCTTAACTTCTAAAGTGACAACGCTTACGTGGGTTTACTTCATATTTACGTGGGACAAAAGTTTGGTTGATTCAGTGTTTCTTGATGCCAACAAATTAGGACATACTGTAACTGTTTGATAGGCAGTGAAGTATCACCTGACTTTTTTCTTTGCTTCACCATCAGCTTTTGTAACATCTAATCTATGTATTTATTTAATCAATTATATTCAAATCATGTATTTGTTTATAAATGAAGCACCTGGCCATCAAAGCATAAAACTCATCCCAGCTAAGGTAATCCACAAACAAAATATCTTCCCCAGCATGAACCACAAGTGAAATTAGCATAAAACATTTCCAGCATACACATGCTGAATTCATCAAAAGTTAAATACATTTAATAAATTGACTTTGGTCAGCCTAATCATTTCAAACAAAACCTACCCAACAGAAAGAAATGTAAAAAGAAGTATGTTCATCAACGTGGCCCCTTACAACAATCTGATTGTTTGCGTATGTGATTTTTATGTATGAGCACAAATTAGCAAACATTTATTTGAGTACAAAGAAATTCTGGTACCATCATCCTTTCTACAAACTCTTATCTGAGCTACCCTTAACTCTGGGATCTGGACTGTTGCCGTCTGTGATCCTACAGGCTGGTCTTATGTAATGTCACCAGTCATAAAGTGTGCCACACTGACGATGCCAACAGAGACCCTTGGAGCAGGTGACTGACTGCCTCTTTTATCTCTTTTCCACTGGTCAAGTGTACCGTACCGTGCGTAATGACGACACCCATCTGACCGCTTTTGAAAGTGGACCAGTACCACGTATGTTAGGGCACCTAACCAGCACGTCTTAGGCATGCTGTGACCGTACCGAACTCTCCTCAAACGGTAATTGAAAAACGTACCGCACCGTACCATTACGGGTCCAGTACGGTACACTTGACCAGTGGAAAAGAGATATTAGTGTCGGAAGTTATGTCTTCAAAAGTGGTTGCAGTTCACAAAAATGACCCATTGCACGTTTGATTAAAACCACATGGCTAACTTCTAACAGAGGCTGTCCTGATCCGGCCTTTTCAACTTTTCTTCCCCTCTTTTCACATATATTGAAATACATTTTCAACCAAATCTTTGCCTGTCATGGGACATGGTTATGTTCATTGTGGGCATGGTCAATGGGTTCAACATGTATTGCAGTGATTGAGCTTCATAAGATATAATTCAGAATAGTAAGAAGGGGAGGAAGCTGCTGCATTGAAATGGCCTCTACGTCCATCACCAGTGGCACATTTATGACAAGCTGCGTGAGACCAGTGGGATAACGCACAGTTTTACTTACCTAATTTATAATGACACTGCACAGAGAAAGATGGTTCTTCTCCTGTGATTACCTACCCAATTATATATTCTATATAAACTGTACGTACAGGTAACTGCCAAAATAAAGGACACACCAACCATAGTATCCCTTTTTGTGAAGTTTTGATGAAACTATCAGTGTCATACACTGATTCAGAGTTGCACTGATGTTGCATCTCAGAAACGTTCATAGACAAGTTTGCATGTGATGTTCCCTCAAGGTTGGTCTTTTTCTGAGACCAAAATGAAAATCTTTTTAGGGTCCTGCTAACCCTAAAGTTACTACACTGTAGTATCAGCCAGTAGCTCAGGAACATATTCACATTTACTTTCCCCTACATAAAAAGGCTTCAGAGGTAAGCTTGAAGGGTCAAAGAAAAAAGAAAAAAAGAGGGGGGTTGGGGGGGGGGGGGGGGGGGGGGGGGGGGGGGTTAAATAGGTTCGGTTGGTTAAATAAGATTCCATAATCTTAATCCATTCAGTAATTAACAGTTTGAGGCGCAGCAACCCCTACACCTCCCCAAAAGGGGATGCAGGATATGATTTGCCTGAGGGAAATCATATCCCACAATTTCATGGTTCACATTCAGAGTTATTTGCTGGTTCAATCTAATAGGAAGCTATGGAAGTTTAAAAAAATGCTATCAAAATAAGGGGGGGGGGGTAATTGAAATTACTCCCAACGGTATTTTGATATAAGAACTTTTAAATTATGTGAATAGCATGGGCTGACGTCTACACTGCTGGGAAAGAATGTCTGTGGTGTTCCCCTATTCTAAACTGGCTTACACAGAACAGAGTAGTCACCACAATTTCAAATAACAAAAGCAAACATCATTTAATATGATCAATTTATTTCCAAAGTACTGTTATCTCATACAAGATGAGTAATCACATAATCACTGAGACAATGCCAAGAATGGCATCTGTCTGTTTTGGGTCAATAAGAGGCTTAGATTTTATATCCTGAATATACAAGTATATATTCAATAGCTTTCCTCCCACTCAAAACAGAATTCAGGAATTCAGAATTCGTCCCAGTTCCGCTTGGACTTGACAGTTTGAAAAATGATGCCGTAAATATCAGTATGCCAAAAAAAATTGTCACTGTACATAAAAATATTCATAGTACACAAACTACTTTATATGACACTAGGGACATTAGTCCTACAAGTTCTTCAAACAGTCATGTCCTTATTTGCCTTTGAGTTCAGAACGTTTATTTACCTTTTACCCTGCCTGGTAAGTTGAGACAAATGAAGAAATCTGAATATAAAAACCAAATAAAAACCAGCAGTATACTACCCGGTTTCAGGAGAGAGGTATACAAGTCAGTCCCTGAGAAGTTCTCTCCAGCATCAGGGTCATAAATCACATGGTTGGATGAAGAGGTACTTACAGGACACATAAAAGATGCCCACATCACAATGCTGCTTTACTGGCCGGAGCACTTAGTAAAAGTGTAGCATTCACTCTCATGCAGCAGCGCCACCCAGCATCATTTATTTACACAGCTGGTTTTCCAATGCCAAGGCAGTCCTGGGTTGGTTTTGTTCCATCGCCGGCTATGGTGCCATTGGTGGGGGAAATGCAGGTAGTGCAGGATTTGTGTTGTAAGACTGAGGTTGACTGAGTTGCCAAGTCGGCTTATATTATGTCACTTCAGGTTTGTTTTTTTCCCCGAAGTCGCTTTGAAGTGAGCTTGTTTAAAAAAAAAAAATCCGGTTGTTTGGAAATGTAACAAGTGACCTGTTTTTTTTTTTTTTCACACATTTATGGGTACTATTGTTCAAGGACACTAGCTAGCTTATTAATTTAGCTGCTACCCCCACTCCCCAAACCTAACTGAGGAAAATGCCACTACTATTGTTGCTGTTTGTTTTGTATGTTTCCTATTTACACCCCTACCCATAACTGTTAACTGGTAAGTTTGGCAATGATTTCACATTGTTAAGCTCACTAAAACATTTGAAAATTGAGACAATACAAACCATTACCAACATGGTATTCCTTAAAACAAACTGAGTAATTTTGAAGCTGCTATTAGAAAACTGACTGATCCACATAGATGGTAGTTGAACATATTCTGGATAACTAATGACGATATAATTACGTTTTTTTGCCAGAAAGAGTAGGAGATAAGACTAGACCTTATACCTCTTTACACTGGCTCAACTAATACCTCTGGGGAAATGAGTAATTACTGCCTTTGCAGCGCACTTAGGTCTGGACATAGTAATTGCAGGCTCATATTTCAATCTCTACCAAATAAGCTGATAAGAAAGTTACGGAAGGCTGAGGCTGAGTTCTTCATAAGAGTGATCAGTGAAGCAAGGGGTAATGGTAAATGCATTTGGAAAATCTTAATGGATAAGTTAGGAGAGTGAATGGAATTTGAACTTAATATCTTGGTGTGATATCATCTGCATTTAACATTTTTATAGACTCTGTTTATGGGCTGGCCCAAAGCTATTCTACCAGCAACATAGGGCTGACTATTACCCTCTATTGAAAACACAATTGTAAAATATCTGAATCAGTTGGGAAATGATCAGTTCCCAAAAGGACAGGTAATGTGTTGCTTGGCTATTGCAAGTCTTTAGGATGCTGAAAATGATGCAGAAAATAAGATATCAAGAGTCTTTTGATATTGTTGGGTCACAGACATCAGGAAGTTATGGCATGCAAAGGACATGCGACCATATATTAAAAATGATTGCTTTATTCTACATCGTGTTAAACCCGAAAATGGGGGGGGGGGGGGCTATGTACAAAAGGTTCTATATTTTCTAAACGGTTCATCCAATATGGACAGTCTGTACCTCAACCTCTTTGTATCCTTTCAAACTCAAAGTGCTAGAGTACAGAACCAAAATAACAAAAGATGTGTCACTGTCCAATGAATTATGGTGCTCAATGTACACCTGGCTACTTTTATATTAATAAGACCATACGTACCTAACAATAGAGACAGCCAAGCTTTATATGCATGCAATTTTCACATAAAGTGTACTGTTTTTAGTCACAAAGAGGGATAACAAGGGATAACTATCCTAAGGCCAACTGCGACCACCTACAAGCATTCACTAAAACTGCTTGACTGGTGTTAGTCAATCCGAAATGTTAAAACCTCCGTATTGTTGAAGAGACGGACCCGATGTTTGCAACAAAAAAGACAGGAAAGTTTAATTTACAAAGCCGGCCGTGGGAACACATGCAAGGCTACATAAATGTTCGAGGAACACTCATTTCTTTGTCCTTTGTCTGCATAGTCCCCAATACACAAACCCACAACATCATCTGTATGTTCCCAGGACCAAATGTGCTTCTATGTATATATTAAAAGTGCATTCTTACACTGGAAAGCTAACAGTTATCTCCATTGTTTCTCATACAAAAGATTTTATTTATTGAAGCTTGATGATTTTCAACATGTTGATGCACGTCTTGCTTTTAAGATTCTGCATCTAGCTATGCTATATAAAGCTAGCTATATTTAGTAGCAACAGATGAAGCCACAATGCATTATGAAGAGCTCAATAAGCATTCATGAATATTTTCTGTAGTTCATTATATCACCATCATGACATCCAGACCCGTAGCGAGGATGTGGTTGTTCAGCCCTACAGAAAATATAATTATTTAAATAAACGGGTTTGTCTACATCACCGCAGACCTCATTGGCCTACTGGTGGCTAGCCTAATAAGCCTATGGAATAGAGCCTACCATTATCTAGATTATAAATACACTATCTATCCCTGAAGGGGGAAAATGGGGATTGATATATCACTTAATTGATTTGCGGCACCTTTCGTTATATGCTGAACTTCTGACAGTACTGTGTCGCCAAATGCTGCTGTGAACCTGAGAAAAGCCCTAAAATGGCTGTCATTGGCTAGGCTCATTCAATATTAGTTGCCCTGAATCATTGTCACCTTTTAGGGCAATCTCGTGGCGACCACAGAAAATTATGGTGGCAATAATATCTTTTCATTCACGGTTTTCTTTTACCTGCCTAATCGAAGGTGAGCGCAATAGGCAGAGCTTTGCGTTTCAGAATCATTTGAATGTCGTCCGCTTTAGCACATGGCGCTACGTGTGATAAGCATTCTGCTCATGTTTACAGAAAACCTCTAGGGCTTTATTCCATGATGAGAATGGAGCATTGACCATTCTCCCTGACTTTGGACGCCATCTTTTACCCACAGATCGCTTTAAAATACTAAATTGATCCAGGCACAGCCAACATAATCCATCAAGGGGGTTGAGGTTCGAGATTGAGGCGGCTTGTCATGATAATCTGAGTAGTCGTCCCCCTGCTGGGCAGCGTCTGCTACCCTCACACTGCTGTTTACCTCCTGACGAGGAAATATCGTAAGCGGAATCAGATTACACATATCGTGCTTTTGGCAAGTTTTAACTGGTTTAACGTATGTTAAACAAGGGCACATATAATAACGGTAGTAAATGTAGTTAGTTTGTCATTTTGGAGGGTGTTATATAGTATAGTATAGGCATCGGGGTTCAAGGGGCAGCAAAAGTACCATTGAAAAATAAACAGACGGTTCCTCAATCAATGTAGTGAAAACACAGTAAATGGGCCTTTTGTGGAAACTTCTGTCTGTGCAAACTGCCATTTAAATGCAAAGCAATGTGATTGAGCATTAAAAAGCTTTTAATTTGTTTACAAATTGTTCGCAAATGTCAGCCCAGCTGCCATTTGGTGGTAGATAACATGGGAGTCAATCATTGCCGGAGACACTACAACCAGATCAATTGCGCTCCATTACGGATTCTGGTGCCGAAAACCAATCCCCCCACATTGACTAAATGCAAATCGTGCATTTAGTCAATGTGCTTGTGGCAGACAAATCCAACGCTGGATTGTATGAAATACTCAAGTGACATGAATGAGATGGGATCAGTCCCGTCTGGGCTCCCTCATTTAGTGCAGAGTGAAACAGGCTCCAAGAGAGATTCTATTTTAGTCTTTTTTTAAGCAACAGGGGAAAAAAAAAAGCCTAAACCATGGCTGTACTGCTTCGCATTCCACCCCCTTACCTCGGTCTGTGTCCTACACAGAGGCAGAGGCAGGGGGCTAACCTTATTCGCTGCTCTGTCTTTTCGGCGGGTTTTGCGGATGGGAGTAGGATTCATTAAGGATGTCACCAGATATGCGGTGATCTGTTGTGTCTGCATGTGGTCCAGGACGCTTAGGGGGTGGATTTATTTGAATTTGGGGGATCCAAATAAATCCATATGAAGCGGAGGAGGGAGGCGTAGTGCAGTTTGAGGACATGACGAAGGGACCGGACTCCTTCTGGGGATTTGCCCTGCATTGTGGAAAGGACTTAAGAACATTTGTGAGACATTGCACAAAATGTGACGAAACTCTGGCGTCCCTCTGAAGATAGGTAATACCTGGAAGACGAAGAGGCTGTGTTCAGAACAGAAATATTGCACACTTGTCTTCTTAAAGGAGCTATATGTAACAAATTTACTGTACTAAATCATAAAATGACCATGATATATCATCAGAGATTAAGGAAACATCCTAGGTCGAAATACTGGCTTTTCCGACAATGCTACAGCCATGTTCACCTTTGAAATTTCCATTCCGGGTGGGAACCATAGACGTCACCCATTGCCTTCCCACGGCCTCGTAAAAACCAAATTGAAGCTCCGGATGCATTTTTCGCCGCCAGTTTGTACAGACTGAATCTGCTCCGTGAAGCCGAAGAGGACTCAACCTGTCCCTCTGATTGGTCCTGAACAAATGTTAATACCCTGTCCGAACGACACAATATTTAAAGAAAAATCAGCACATGCAGAGGCATTAGATGAAGGAAAGGCACCTATTGCCATTACATTTTTTTGTGGGAAAAAATTTATTGACTGAGTATTTTGACCACATTGCTGCCAGTGACTTACATGGTGAAAGACCTATACTGGAGCCAATCGCAGTGGCGCTAGTGAGCAACGGCACAATTGCCGCTCCCAGCCTAACCAGGAACTGAGCTTCAAAACGAAAGCCCAGTCTTGGCCCCTTGGTCGGAACGTCTGTATTTGTTTTGGCCTGTGTGATTCACTATTCTCCGAGTTGACTCCGCCGATTTACGAATGCCTAAGCTAAGTTCAACATTGTTTTCATTTAGCTAGCTAGCTAAAGATTTAAATATATATGTATATAGTTACTAGCTAAACATACCACTAACGTTAGCTTATAACTGTGTGACCATAAACATAGCCAGCCATGCATCTAGCTAATGTTGACAGAGTTATAAAAAATCCACATGAGCTGGTTTATAATTTGCAAACAATAAATAAATTGCAAACGTATACATTAGCTGATCAACTTAGTGTAGGACTCGTCGTCGCTTGTCATTGTCAAAATAGAATAAGCTCGTCTCAAAATATAATGTTGCGCTCGGCTCGTCTTGCGCTCGTGTTCGTTCAGTGTCCTCAACCTGGCAATCCGCGTGAGCTTCGAGTCTGTGGAGGAGGGGGCGGGCGGAGACAACTCCAATATAGTGAATTTGGACTGCAGTACCCATTTTAAACGCTCGGTGTCAATGTTAAATATAGCTCCTTTAAAGCACCTCGGTGCAAATTGATGAAAAGCTTTAAGAGTAACGTTCCAATATCCAAGTCAATCGCATAGCATATGTACATATCCTTCAGGATGCTTGTTAGTATTAGTTAGAGCAAGAAAGGGCATTTATGGCTCTCTCACTAATGCTTACATGCAGATTTCCGACTGTGTCAATTTGTGAAAACCACACAAAGGAATTTCATTGAAGGTTCTGGATTTTTAGTTTTACGCTGAGGGGGGGAAATGTGTCCAAATCACTTTCGATGTGCAGCTCCTCCCTTGATTTCAGAGGGACAAGGATTCAGTGACAGGGGTAGTGATGTGAAAAACAGCCTAAACAGCCTAACAGCAATTTCAAAATGCGGTGATTGCAGTGGGATTTGAATAACATGACCAACAAACTGGTATCACAACACACCTTTGGACTTCACATTACAGAATTATTCCATGAGACCGCTTCAAATTTTCCATTTACTGTGGTGAACCATTGCTTATCATTGGTTCTGAACACCAATCAAGATTGTTCTTAAATCACTTTGGGTAAGGAATTTCCCCAAAATGCCTGCAAAAGCGATAACATTCTGGTTACATGGAATACTTTCAAACAGGTAGTCTGTTGTTTTCTCCAGTCCAGTCCTGAGCCAAATGTTGCACACAAAGCAGCATGTTTTGTGACTTAAATTAAGCAAGACAGTTGTCATTTTTTAATTCCCACTCTCCATATTACTGCATTTGTTATCGCCATGTTACTAAACACCCTCTTCTTACATAGATTAGTGCCTTCAGCCACCCACAACAAACCCAAATGATTTATTCCTCAGCTAAGTTTTATTTGTCAAGAAATTGCATTTAAGGACTTTCTTCTCCCCACATAGTGTGAGAGCTATCCAAACCAATGAGATAAATTATGCTTAAGATCAGCAGCTACTGTCCCTAGTAAGTGCTCAGGGAGATTCAATAGCTCTAAAACAGAAAGCACTGCATTAGTAACCCCGGTATGGTGTCTATTTTTTACGGACACCTGACATTAAAGTAACCAATCACAGATGGTTTTGAGCCTGTTTTTCCTGGGTGTCCTCTACTGATGGGGAATTCTAGAAATGCAAAGCACAAGCTGGTTTGCTTGTATTTTGACATGTTCTGTCACACAGGATACGCCAGCACAGATTTCCACCGATGCATGAACAAGTCATGAACGTTCAAGAGGAACTTGGAGATCTATACGAACAAACCCCCATCGGAATGACAACATTTGAAGCTATAAATAAACGTACACATTTACATTGATTATATATTTGTAATATACTAAAGAAAATATTAAGTGCATGTTATTACAACTACACAACTATGCACCCATTGACAATAACATACTTGTTTGAAAATACGTGCTTACGCATGTACAAACATGAACAAAGACACGCTTGCAAGGAAAAGGGCACTAGTACGCGGACGTATGTCTATGTGACATATATGTGACAAACACACACAGATATGTTTAGTCAGAAGTCCCTTGGTTCCTGAGATGATGGTTGAACAGACATGGGTGACGGCACCATTACCTGTATCTCCAGCAGAGCAGATGTCACCAGATCACTGGAGATGTGAAATTCAGCATATCTTCTGCGGTGCAGAACCAAGAGTCTGTCGCGGTGTGTCACATGCTCCACGAGATGATATCTCCCCCCAGCTATTCTGACTCCCACCCTTGCCACATTAGAGATGTTTTAGCACACAATAAGCCATGCGTTAGACATTAACATAAAAACCTAAATTAATTACTCCCAATGTGTTGCACATTCTGAATGCGCCACAAAGGAAAAAACAGTTGGGCAGCTCATAGAAACCTTGTGTGTGAGACTCCACCCAATGTGACCATAATACAATGTATACTGTATCTGTTGAACTCCAGATCAATGTGGTGCTTATGGAAGAACGCTGGGACATTCATTCATTTGTTTACGCGCACATTTATTGAACTGGATATAGATATGCGCATGAACGCCATGGAGGGAGCAGCTTCTTTGACACAGTTGTTATAACCCAGCAGTTTTTTTAGCATAACAGCGGACAACAAATGAGCCCAACGCTGCTCTGAGGAGATGCGTGCATTGCCTTACGTTCATCATTTACTGTCAACAAGATTCTCTGGGGAAAATAAGCTTGATTTCAGAAGTGTTTTGCGAGGACATGGCAGTCCATGGCTCTGAGGATTCTGATTAATGAGCATTTGATACCTACGACAGCTCTTTCCCCGGGTTTGATCCTCTCGGACAGCGTGACTACCTCACGGTCCTGACAACACAGCAGAAAGCGCAGGGGACATTGTGTTATTCCGGCTTTACACACTGGTAAGGAAGAAGTCTGACGGGAGGGGTTTGTTTAATGTTGCGATGGGAGAGGAAGGTAAGGGAGGCCCACTGGCTCTGTTTGTACGCCTCCCGTAGCGTTCCCCTTCGAGGACGGCTACGCTCCTCCTTTTGGAACGACAGCTTCGGCTGGAAGTCCTCCTCACAGACGGGCTCAGGCGTGAGCCGTGTCAACCCTCTCCTGCAGGAGACATCAGTTACGGATCGCCTCCGCAGATGCAAAACGCTCAAACGGTGACGTAGCAGGATGCATTAGTACTGAAAGCCAGTCATTTGCCAAAAGACTCACTCGCTCACTCGCTCGTAGTCCAAGAGAGGAACGGAGCTACAAAGTGGCATTGAAAGGGTAGCATTATGTCCTCTGTTTCAAGTAGGGCTTTCTAGGAGAGATTCAAGTAGGGATCACAGCTTTCTGAACATCACGCACACTACACTAGAGTGCAAAATGGTGATGGAGAGAGAATTGATGAGGTAATTACGCAATGAGGGGAGCACTTAAAATGATGAGGCAATCACACAGGAACACTTGCCAAGGCACATCCATATCCTCCCCGCTCTACACCCTGAAAGGTGTCAGGCTTGCTGACAACGTCACATCAACAATGTTGAGAATCATCCAGGCCCCTTAAAGCAGTTTTAGGCTAAATGTTTTGCATATGCATATTGTAGGCCTTACCTATAATTTAGTCTCATTTCAGGCGTTTCTCTATTTATTTTTAATAAATAATCTTTAATATAAGGACAGTTTTTTCTCTTCAGTCCTACTACAGATTACAAATTTAGGGATACATTATCCCCTGGAAACTGCTAGGTGACAGTCTGGTACTTAACCAAAGCTGTGAATGAAATAGAAAGCTGATCCTTCCGCATGGGATTATGACCGTTACAGTTATACAAAAATAAATTGGAATCGAAAATTAAAACTTTGAGGTCCACAGAGTGGACAAAAATCAATTTATATGCATAATATTTTATCCAATTTCTATGTTAACCGATTTACTTACAGATTGAAGAATGGCTTGTTAGTTTTTCCAAAAGTGTTACGACACACTGAATACATCTGACAAATAATCTGTTCTTCACGCAGCAGCCATTGAGCCATTAACTGTGCCTGTTCATTTGATAATACAATCGTGTCCTTCCTGTCACCTTTGGCTTTCCACCTTTATGACTGTTGCCCATGGGCACAGCAGCTTTACTGAGACTCAGCTGTATGTAGCTGGCTTCAGCCCTGCTCCCAATAGTCTCTCAGATATGTGACAGGTCAACAAAAATGACAAAGCAGATTAGGGCTCCCAAACAGCAGTTGCAGAAACAAACAAAGCGATGCTCAAAGAGCTATTGTGTTTGCTGTGGAGATACGTACGTACAAAACAGACCAAACAAAAGGAAAACAGGGAAGACGACAGGGCGTTCTCGATCGCAGCGTGTTTCTGAAACCCGATTACGTTATTCCCGTTCCTCATCAAGCTAGAACAAAAACTAAATGTGCTCCAAAGAATAAAAGGCTGCTTACAGGTTTTTTTCCTTCAATGCAGGGCAAATAATGGAACAGCTTGACAACTGCCAGTGTGGGAGGGGGTTGCCAACCGATGGGGCCGTAGGCCAACAGGGATTTCACGTGGAAGCTACACCGTGCGTGTGCTGAAGCTCCTCGTGCTGTCGCTTGACTACAGAGGTGTCTGTTTTGTCTGCCGTTATCTGGAGGCTTAGCTGTGATGTCGGAAATAAATGATGCAGCAATATCTATGAATGCATTCCTTTGTTTATTCAGAGGCAGTACAATTGGCCTGAGATGGGTGTTGAAAAAGCGGTGACTCAATTCTTCCATAGTGACTACCAAACACTGGTCCACAGCACTGGTGCAGTGACCAGGGATGCAGAGGCTACGCAGTATAGGCCATACTGCTGACCCCTCGCAACGATTCCGACATCTCGGATAGCCTATAATCCACCTTTCTCCTTGAAACATCTTCTCTTGCAAATCTGTGCCACATTTGGATCCCACACTCCTAGAAATCCCACTTCCACTGCAGTACCAGTGAACCTAAAAAGCAAGATAGCACTGAGTCCAAACACACTTTAAAAATAGAAAATAGATTGTTCTACCAATAATCTAAAGAACTTTCACTGGGGGGTTGCCAAAGGGTTCAGGTTTTTCAAATAATTATTTGATCCAGGTCTGCTGCCACGCTCCAGCAAAGTTACCATTTCCTGTACCAAGAGGAAGTGTTCCCCCACTGCTGGGTGTGGCCAAGTTCTCCACACCATCGGACAATAATGGTCTTCCACAACCGCACAAGTGAGCAGGATATCAAGGGAGAACAGAATATTGCACAGATTTTATTTCACCGACCGGTACAAATGAACAGGCACATCCTCCATGAAGTTACACAACTGTTGCAGCCAGAGGAGCAGCCATCTTTCTTTTTCCACTTAGCCCACTATGGTCATATTACTGACACTACACCTCTTCGCCAAGATACTCAAACTCACAACAAACCGACAATCAGAAAAGGCCAGAGCATGAATAATAAACGGCCAGAACCACATTTGGCCAGGAGCTGTGCGTGGACCTACGTGCAGCCGTGAGACAGTCTGTTTAAAGTCACGAGACAAACCGAGCGCGACTGCGGCCGTAGCATCAGCTGGCTGCGGTTTGATTAAAACGATTGAACCACAAAGCGGGCTGGCCCGGTCTGAGATCTCCACACGGCGATGGCGTCCTTCACACGAGGACAGCTTAGAGAAGTTGGGCCCTTGGTGATGGAGTGAAAAGAGCCAGCGTGCAGAGGTAACGATCTGTCTTACATATCAGTGAGCCACTGTGGGGGGTCACCAAACGGAATGCGCCAGAAAATCTGATAGATGCGATTATTGATATCAAAAAGAAGGCAGGCAGCCTTCAAGCCCCCTCTCATGTTTATTTAGATAAGGAAATTAATTTAGATTTGATCAAAAAAACTTATTTCCCTTTATTTTTACAAAAGACAACATAAATGGAGCAGAGTTTCTTGTTAACCGAGTTACCACCCCATTCCATATATTCGCAGTTTTCTCATTAGAAAATCAGGGAGACAGAAAGCACGTTGCCGACCGGGTGGTTTCCAGCCATGTTTCTGCTCACATTTGATAACGGGTTAAACGTTTGATAATGAATAGTTACGTAATTAATGAAAAATTACTTAATTGTATCATACACACTTCCTTGCACAACAGATATTTAATACATTAATATTGTGCATTGTTATTCTGAGGTGTACACTAATCAGCAAGCATTTTTATCAGATTTGCCTTTTTCCAGGAGGTTCGTCTGAGGGTGGCAAAACTTTTGACACTCGAGCTGTCTGCTTCTTCTGAACATCACTCTGAATTCTGCAGCTTCAGCAGAAGCTCGACATCAAAGTGAATCTTTTGCCCCCTCTCTTTAGAATCCCTTGGGGCTTGATTTCTATGAGAAGGTAACCCCATTACCTTGTGCTCTGCGACTGGGAGTGTGGGAGTTGACTCACGCATTTTCACAGTTGAGCGTCTTTCAACTTTTACAGCTTCGAAGCTTACAGTAGTCGCCGTTGCCAAACCCAGACTTTTTATTTGACGTTTTATTTTGTGAAATGGGGGCACACGCAGTCAAACTAAATATGAATGCAAATAAACAAAGGAGGACATCAAATCAAATGTATCCATGCAGCGGTCCAACAGACACAATTTTTCCGACAACACAAATGCGCAATAAAAATCACAAACTAAAATGCTGCATATCCACTTGGGAGATGTTTAACGTCGGTTTCATCTGCAACCACATTTGTCACACAAAAATCTAAATGTCTCCCAAATAATACCAAAGGAATATCCCTTTGTGGTGCCTAGAGAGAATGAATAAGAGACATAAATGATTGAAATGAAACTGGAGACAGAGGAAAGCAAAACCTGCTTTGAAGATGGAATATAGCAGCTTCCATTATCTCTCCATGAACAAAAAAAATAAATGTAGCTGAACTAACTGAACACATACTATTTGTGTTTTTAATATTGGCTATATATCAAGGTAGCTCATCGGAAATAATAGGAATATGGGGAGATAAATAGAAAGGCATAATTACATTATTGTCCTTGTAACTTATGAAGTCACTGTTAGACTTGGGCTTACTCCAGGTGTATATGCAATAAAAAAATAAGTATGTAGTGCACTGATGGTATATTTTGTGTTAACCAATTTCATGTGAGTAATACAAATCTTGAGACTTACGGACATGTATTTAGAACAGACAAAAAAAAATAATAATTGTATGTTTCCATTTAAAATATAGCCACTGCACCCCCCTTCCCCAGCCAGGCATTCAGAAACTCAGTGGCAAAGTAAAAGGGGTTCAGGTCACTCCAGGCCAGGGCGAGTGCGACCAAAACGCAGGTTTGGGATTGTGTGCCGTTTAACACAGTGCTCAGCTCTCACGCACCTCCAGGGCGTTCAGCTGAGTGATCATCTGTTATTTAACTCTTCTTGGTAAAACAAACAAAAGTACTAAAATAACCCCTAAAATGGGGTTTAGAGTGAGGCTAAGTGCTTCACACTTCCTCTGACAGACCGCATCCTCTCCGTTGCACTTATTAACGGTAACGGTAGTGTCCTGTCTCCGTTTTGTTCCTGTCAAACGCAGGATAAAAGCAAACAGTAAAACAGCCACATGGGTGCACTTCCACTTCCCACTGTCTGAAAAATGTCGAATGATACATACAAACCCTGTGATGCCTTAGTGACCGGGCAGAAGACGGCCAAGTTAAATATCTTACACAGTACGCCGTTTGTTATCGTTTCCAATGATCATCCCAAACTGCTTACCAGGGTGTGCATCACTCCAAGCAGAGCACACAATATTATATTTGACTGACATTCTATTACAAAATGTAAACACTTTCCAGTCACACTTTCCTCATACTTGGCTAGTAAATGAATGGTCCTATTAAGGAATTTAATCAAATGTGCTTTTCTGATTAAAAAGTCCACTTTCCCTGTGCAACCCGTTTGTCTGGGGGTTTGCATGCTGTAAGTAAATAAATAAAAACTTGCAAAAAGGAAAGTGAAAAAAGGAGAGTTCTGTAAAAAAACAAATGCATCACTTTCTTTAAACACAAGGCTTACTGTAATGTAACCCCACAACACAGAGGTCTTGTTGGGATAAGTCAGGAAATTTGATGAATTGATGAATATCACAAAACATCTCAAGAGAAAAGACATATAGGCCTATACGGTAAAAAAAAAAAAAAATCAATCCCAATGTCTCTGCCTCTCCACCATATACAGTAGCTATGATTTTGTGTTTGCATGCGTGTTCCTGGTTGCACTACACTAATGAGGACTGCTGGCTAGCCAGCCTTGCTGAGCACAGGAAGCCTATCTCCAACCAAGGTTCCAACAGCCTTCAGTAACTCACTGGTTTATTAAAAAGGCCCATTAGGCCTTTGTTCAATTTTATTTGAACCTAACAAGATGGATCAATATGCCTATTCTGCTCCGAAGGACACGGGGGGAAAATATCATTGAACACTATGTTGCTCATTGGCCAATTGAGGATAAATTAACAAAACCGCTATTCTAGATAGGTTGCATAAGGGTTCAAGTGTCCTTTCAAGCACAGTGATCGAAAGTCCAAACGGCACATACAACAAACAAACAAAAAACAGTTTATAGTCTTTGATGAAGATACTGTTCTAATTTAGCAAGAAATGACCTGTTACAATGCCAATGTTGCCAACCGTCAGTCCATCAGTATTTTGCTAGCGGCGGAACCAAATAACTATGGTGCATTCTTTTAACAGTCTGTCCTAATCAACTGCCTTGCCTGAAGAGTCCGCTAGTGAACCGCCGTCATCCAAACATGCGAAACGCTGGCAGACTGACAGATGAGCCGAAAGCAAACTGCAAGTGGTGTGGGCACTGTGTTTTCTGGCTGGAAAGGAGCTGAAATGAGTATAAAATATGTTGGGGTTTCTATTCTTTGATTGTATAAATCACAGGCACTTATAAGACAGTAAATGGTTTTTAAGATGGGGGGGGGGGGGGGGGGGACATGTTTTGGCAAGGGAATTGCACACAAGTTTACCAATAGTGCATTTGTATTTTAAGACGTCATTGTTTTGTTTTTCTTTTTTTAATTAAAACTCAAGACGTCATTCCAGACATGCAATACATTTCATTGGAGTAGTACGTATTGCAGTTCCGACAACACAATACGTCTCATAGTAGGAAGAGGATTTCAGCTCTTGGAATCAACTGCAATGGCACGCAGTGCTTGGCTTGCTGTGTCCCAACGCGTCTGGGCCTTCCTAAGTACTTCCTAACCCAAATGTTCTTCAAATTGAATCCTGGAACCATCCACTATATTCTGACGTTTCATGTTACAGCTTTGATCTCATATTTGACAAGAAACTAAATATTTTGTTGCAATTACAGTTGCCCTTTCATGAATAAACCGAAATAGCACGTGTGGCTTGTTAGTTATTCGGAAGAGTTTTGATTGAATGTACATTCACTTATTGCACGGATACTAGACATGACCAACAGCCATTATAGTAGTTATGACTGGAGTGTGCCCGACCGATGACATAGCAAGAGAAAATTACTTGTTGCCAGGCTTTATTTGAAGGCCAGTCATATCTGTCCTGACCACACCATATTAATTATGATCAAACATTCAGTTCTCTGAGCAAACTAAAAGCAAAATCAAAACAGCTGGCCATCATCATCATCATTTTTTGATGAGTCCCGAGTAAAACATTGGTCCCATGTTATAATTTCTGAGTAATGAATCATTAAATCCCGTTCAGGATGGCTGAGCTGTGTGATGCTTTAAGAGTACCCGTACAGTTCTGCCCCAATTACTGCAGCCCGATGCTCTCTGTGCTCCAATGCAGAATTGTACAAAGGTAGAATAAATGACTCATTCCAACGGCGCTCCCACGGGTCGCTACAATAATTAAGCGCTAGCTAGCCACGTCCACTCTGCTTCAGATGTCAAGGTCACTCCCATGACTTGTCGACTTCCTTCTTTAAAGGGTAAGTACACACTAGATCACTGTTTTAGCGGGAAATGTATTTGTATGCCTACCTTATAAAGACATTACTCATCCATTCCGTTATTTCAACAATTCTGAAATAACATTGTATATCATAAGTCATAAGAAACTGGTAGAAAAGTCTAGGTGCTGCCCTCTAACGGTTGAAATTGTCTTTCTGCTCCCCACTCTGCTCGTCTTTTCATAAACGTACACAACGAAAGTGTTATCTGATGGGACATTGCTCAACTTCTGGCTCATATTTGAGCAGTGATTGCTTATTTGTCATATTCGAGTGACGAACCCGGAAGTGTCCAGGAAAAATTATACGCTGGGAAGAATTGTAGGCTACTACAACAGCCCCAAACAGTAGAAAATCAGAGCGCCCTTCTGGCATTTGCCAGAACTGCCAGATGACCAGTCCGGGCCTGCAGTACGGTAGATCTCCAGGAACAGGGTTGGGGACAACTGGTTTAAAGGGTATTCAGGACCGTTATGCATTCTTAATTTACAGAGAAAAGGTAACACCTATTTAAACATGTACAACCGGAGAAATAGTTTGGCTGGACACATTATGAAGCTGACACAGAAGAGGTTTGATATATCCGCCCAAACACCAGCCACAGGTACTCCTCACTGTTAATTTAACCCAGTTCAAATGGGATAAAAATGTATTCTTATCACAGTTAATTTAACAATTAACATTTTACTGTGAATTAATTTCTCATAAATAGCCGACCTTGGGTGTGCATCAAAGAGGCTTACACCTCACATTTGTGTAACGCTTGGAGAATTCATCAGAATCCAAGACAGAGAACCACACAAGCTTGGTTTCAGCAATTCCTGTAGAGTTTTTTTTTACTTTATTGTGTAGTTTGATTGCACACCATAGGTGATTTACAGCATGGCAGAGGAAAAGGGATACATATATAAACCAAGGCTGTAACCCGTCTACTGCAAGCTATGTCACACATTTCACTGCTGATAGATCTTCGTTTCTGACACCTGAGAAACACCATGGTGGGTCATTTCAGGTCTCTCAAGGGCATTTATCAGAAGGACAGTTAATACTATAATGATAGTTCTGGCCCTGTCCTATTGTGCAAGACATAGGCTGCCATCTGTTCAATAGGTATGGTTGATTCTGTCCAATGGCACGGGCCCGAGCCGGACTAGTTATCTTATCGGCAGTGTTTTCGGCGAGCTCACCGTACCGTTGTTGCATAAAAGAACAATATTTTAAAAAGAATTTGTTCGCTCAGGAGACTTAGCAGTGCTATCGCAGAAACTGGGCATCTAATCACGTGAAATAACAGTAAATATAATTATTAATACCAGTTAATCCCACAATAGACCCAAACCTGGTCACATACAGCAGGTCTGTATAATTGCAATTTGTTTTATTGCAAGGTCATATTTTGTAAACTTCCTGTCATTTCCCATTGCTACTTCTGCTGGAATTGTCTTTTGCAGAGAAAAACTTATAATTTTATAACCGACTACACACAAATGGAAAAAACGAGTGTAGCTGTGGCTATAGCTAGGCCTAAATGTTTGTTCCCTTTGGAAAAGGGAGTAATTTATAATTACGTTGCTTTGGAGGGTTAGCCACAAGGGGGCATTCAGTGACCACCCTGCATATTAAATATTCATAATTTAAAATATCCACCAATATTTAGAAAGTAACTAGTTTTCCTTTTCATGGCGTCACAAACCCAATGTTCAGGTGCTGAGTGAATTTGGCCACACCCTATAGCCGACCGTCTAACCAGAATTGCAAAACCGCAATTGATGTTCGCAATTTACAGCCAGTAACACCATGGCATAAAATAGGATCCTGACTTGGTGTGCATTATGCTAGGGCTGGGTGATATATCGTAACGATAATTATCGATTGCAATAACGGCCGCTGCCAGCATGTGGGGTATTGCCTTTCTTTTCATATTTTTTTCTTTAAGTATACCTGATGCGGTAGTAATCTAAACTTCAAAACCCGTGTGAAATTCTTCCGGGGAAAAAAACCTCATCACTGTCTACTGCGTGTTGATAAGACGGACAATCACAGAAAGGCGTTGCGCTTTTCATGCGATTGGCAAAAACACATCACATGATCACGTGAAAGCTGTACGACCTTGCTGCTGGTTGGTTGTCTTATCAACACTCAATCAGCGGTGATGTTTTTTTCCGGAAGCATTTCACGCGGCATCTGGATGTTTGGATTTTACTGCCGTATATTGGGTTTACTTCAAGAAAAAAAGACGAAAAGAAAGGCGCCCCACACGGTGGCAACGGCCGTTATTGCATTCGATAATTATCGATGTTGTATATCGCCCAGCCCTACATTATGCGATTGCTATGTTGGATGTAGGGCTACACAAAAGCAGAAGAAAACAAAACAAAACTGCCCTACATAGGACGAGTCAATCCTTCCTCGCTCTTACCAGGTCTCCTGTGAGCGCACTGGTCACGGTCGCCATAGGGTTGAGGTAGGAAAGCCAACGAGCCGAGCCGGGATGTCCAGCTTGGGACAGCTCTGCCTGAGGCCTCAGGGCCGGTGCGCTGGTTTCGACGCCTATAGCCTATTTATTTTTGGTTTTTCGTTTAGTTTAGTTTTTGTAAAGGAAGATTAAAACAAAGCTTAAAACAAAACAATAACGTGCACACAAAAAAACACACAGGGGCAGCGTGAGATTAGAGAAATATGGTAGAACACACAAAACGGGTGTAGCCTATTGTAGAGTCCTTTAACACAGATGACTCTTTACCAAATAACGTTAACGAAAAACGACGCCACCAGGGGAGCGACCCCTGTTCCGTAAGCCGTCAGGCCCACAAAGCTGTCTGTTGGTCTCTATTTTTTATTTTAAAATACTTGAATATTTTGAGAGTAACCAAATTAAGTTTCCTTTTTCTCTCTCAAACAACCGCAAAACACCTCTTCAAAAAAATCACCGCTTTTCTCATCACCCCGTGACCGTCCCCTTCTTCTTCTTCGTGTTTTTTGGTGGATTTCAATACCAACTTTAGGTGCATACCGCCACCTACCGTTCCGGAGTATGTAGAACATGATTCCAGGAAAAAATAATAATTTAAAGTAAAAAATAAAATAAAAAGAATAAATAAAATAATTATTTTTCTTTATTCTATGATATTAAATTAAGTTAATAAATACAATTATAAAGTAAAACTACTATAATTGTAAAGTAAAATTCTATATTCTATTAAACAACCCTGAGCCTATTAAGAACTCTATTATCCCTCTCTGTACTTCCCACACCTTATCTCCATTTGTTCCTAGTATCCCTTCCAAATCCCAACCTCTCTTACCCTTTGTTGTAACCGCTCCCTTTCTTCTTTATATTTGACACAATGCATTATTACGTGTTCAGTGTTTTCAGTTATATTTCAATGTGCACAAACATGTGAATTTACTTTACCCAATAAAAATAAAGTTTTATTTAAACCAGTGTGGTCAAATCTTAATCTCGATATAACTACCTCCTCTCTTCTGCTTCGCCCTTTAACACTCTGTGCTCTAACGGACTTTTGTACCCTATAGTATGTTCTACCCTTACTGTCCTCGTCCCACTTTTTCTGCCAGCGTTCCAATATTTTCTTTTTAATTAATGCTTTACCTTCCCCTATTCCAAATGCTATATTAATTATGTGCGTCATATTTAGCGATCTTTTTGCCATCCTGTCTGCAATTTCATTACCCTCTAATCCCACATGTGCAGGTACCCAACAAAATATTATTTCTATCCCATTCTCTGCGTTCTAAATAAACATTGAAACATTTCATATATTAGGTCTTCCCTAATTGAGTTAATCTTCTGTAGGCTAAAAAGAACTGCTGCAGAATCAATACACCGCACCACCCTGTCTGGTCTCACTTCTTGCACCCATTGGAGACTAACAATCACTGCCATCATCTCAGCTGTATAAACTGATAATTTATAAGAAATTATCTTTCCTATATGTATTTCAAATTGTGAAATATATACTCCTATTCCTACATGGTCATTTTGATCTTTTGATCCGTCAGTAAATATATGTACTGTAGGTAGTTAGAATATCTGTTTATTATATGCTGGTTTGTACAGTATCCTATTTTGTGTTCCGCCCAATTTTTCTTTAGTTCCAGGATACTAAAATCAACCTTAGCCTTTGGGAAAATCCATGGGGGAACATTACTTATTGGAGTAGGGGAATTGAAATGTATTCCATCTAGGTCATATTCTTCTGATTTATCTTTTATCTTCCATCCAAAACCATTTCCGTTATACAGTATCTATATTCCCAGCATTTGTTTAGGACACTTTTAGTGGCATTTTCGTGACCGTCCCCTTCCGGCTACCTTCCTTTTGAGCTCTCGCACGGAGGAGGAAACTACGTCACAGAGCCACGTGCCAAATCAAAAAGAAAAATAACAAAACGTGCAGAACGTGCAGAACATGCAGTGTGTCGTGTGTATATGACCCTACAACGACAAATTCCCAACAACGGTTACAAACTGAAAATTGAATCTCTCTACACATTGATGTGGTTAACCAAATCAGTTTTACGTAGTGCTTTCAGCTTTGACTGAAAGTGCCATGCTGTTTATTTTGACATTTATTTGCTTATGAGGGGCATAAAAAGCGAATATGTATGGGATTATTAAATATGTATTTAACAGCTGCAACTTCTGTAAATAGGTATCATACAGTAAAAAGTGGCTGCGTGTGATATCATTTTCAAGTAGAATACGACATTGACCATTTTTTAACTCAATTAATTGCCAATACTGACTTCTGCTGGCAGTGGAAAAGTACTGCCATTACATTCCAGAACCAAATCTCTGGCGTTTAGTCAGCTCTAGGCCGTGATCTATTTTTATACAATCTATGGTCGTGATACACACCACTCCAGATATCTACTTAAATCTGTATTGAGCATTGCCTCAAAATCCCATGTTAAATCTTTCAAGAGAATGTGTCTCAGAATGAAAGCACTTTGGGGGAACACAATTGCAGAGTGCTTTACTTCCCCCAAGGTGGCATCTGCCTTCTGGTACAAGCAGTGATGTGGGTGGGTGTCAGTGGGTGGGCCTGCGTGGAATGAAATGTTGTGCTATGGGGGCTGGTTATACCAGGAGACAAGGCAGCAGAGAGCCCCAGGCTGCCATGTTAAGGGCAGAGACCGTGTGGCAGAGTGTAGAAAAGCTGTCCCACACTGACAGACTCCTCAGAGAGGATTACGGTGTACAGAAGCACATACTGTCTGCAGTGAGCGATATCACCAAGATAGATTAAAGTGAACATATGACACAGCCGGTGTGAAAGCGCTTGAGACAGGGAGGATGAGATGTTAGGCTATATTGTTTGTTTTTCATCCGAGTCCTGATGAATGCTGTGGGAACACTTGCTAATTTCAAACCAGAGAAATTACACTGTTTTAGAATCTTAGGACCTGACAAGTCCAATTAATTGTAAAATAAAAAAAATGTCTGATAATGGCTGAGGGAACTGCAGAAGCAGATGCATTTGCATTTCCTCAGGGAAAAAAGAAAAACTGTTAGTTAAGGACCAGGCAGTTAATTGGAGAGCTGAGAAATTCAACATAGGATCATCCCCAAATTAACCTATGGCCATCCTAAATCAAATCCACAATTACGTATGGCAGACTGCGTGGGAACAGCACGAGACCGCAAACAGCTCAGAGCACTGACTCCTTTGAATGCCGAAACACCAACATCGCCATCTGGTGGCAACTTACCATACCGCAATTTCCAGATGAAGTCCAAGTAGTAAACTGCCACTACTTTGGAATAAAGACAACACACACAAACCCGTGTCAGAGTCAGTGTACGTTATACATTTATTATTGAACCACCCTCTAAAATCCAAAAAACATTGGGCACAGGGAATAAAATGAATTCATTGCTATACTTAGTAAAGCATTACTAGTGAGTTTCATTTAAAAAATGTACAAACTTTTATTTTTTTATTTTCTTGTTAAAAAGTTTATATCAAGCCTTCAAATGATTTTGGTTACAGATAATACATATGACACTACAATGTCCAGGGAAAAGATGGTTTAATAGAGTAAAACAAACAAAAACCCAAAAGCGCTCACATTGGTTAAGCAAATTATGAAAATAGATAAATATTAAAAATGAGGTAACTGCAAGTGTACCAAGCAGAAAAAAGAAAAAAAAGGAAAAAAAGAATTTGCAATAACACAACGATGATAAAAAGTAACACACAGGCTGCCTAACCCCTAAAGAGACGTGAAGACAGAGGGTACATTCGACGGGAGAGGAGTGAGTAAAGGATATCGATGTTTCAACTATGGACTTCTGTAGAAAAGGCAACTGGTATTAAGACACTGCAGGTTCATATCTGAATTGGTTATTCTAATGACATTCTGAGTGAGACGGACAGGAGTGTGGGAGGTTGGTGTACGTGGGGTAAGAGAGTTGGCATCATGAGATGGGTGGATGAGAAGTGACACAAAGAGAGAGTGAAACAAGTGGGGAACAGGAGTAACAGGGTTTGGCGCCAAGTGTAACTTTTTTACAGCCTTAACCCTTTACCGTTAATTGCCAAAATACCAAACCCGAACAATATGGCGGGCATACACTGAGGAAAAACACACCCTCGCCTCAGCCAATAGCAGAATTAGAACTACAAATCCCATGCTGGCGGCGCAAAATCGACTCAAGGCAGCCGCTCAAGAAAGCGGTAGTTTCAAACTGGCAGCTTTTGCGGCAATTATCGAAGAATTTGTGCTTCCCTTTAGCGCAGCGAAGAGTGTAATCGCTTTGCAGAAAATAACACACACGTAAGCTACGTCTCGGCGTTTCACGTGCCAAACTCGAGAGAGAAGAGCTTTCCACAGCCCAATGGCAGTTTCTGCAGCGGGTGGACATGCTAGCGGAGTTCAGCCTCCTGAAACCCATGTCAGGTCTGGAAGAAAAATCGAAAACGGACTTTTACCTAAATAAGCATAAAGAAATAATAAGGTAAATATTCCCAGCTTGTTCAGTGTGAATGGGCCCTGGTAGTAACCCTGGGCTTGGTTTGTTCATGGAAAAGCCACTGGAGATCTCCCCTTCTTTTCATAACTGCTACCCTTTCTCCAGTCCCGAGTGCGGGATGAACGGTAAACCCGCCATTTTACAAAGCGCCGACCCCGTGAGAGGCATGTGACTGCAGGCTGCAGGAGGGCGGGGCTTAATATCAAACCCCACCCTTTGACATCCTGCCCCCTAGTCCAAGGCTGCATTCGGATCCAATTTAACACATTCCCTTCCATTGCTCTTCCCTCGAGGGAGCCATTTTGTGACTAAATTTGTGACTTGCAGCAAGCAAGCTTAACAGGTGCTCTTCGAGGGAAGATTGACGAGAAACAACCAAAAAACTGAACTGAACCTGATAGGACAACGGCCACAGCCACTCCCCCTTGATCTCACGTTCTGCGATCGATCTTCAGCTTTCACAGGGGGGTGACTTCAAACGCACTTAGTAAAAATGAGGGTCAGGGTATTTGGGACGATGTTTGGAAGGGAGGGGAAAGCAATGCTATTTGGCGACGTGCAGCCCTTTGGCCAGGAGGGGACACTGTACAGTGAGAGGCCAGTGCTCTTTAAAATGGGGAAAAACCACTTCCATCTCCGCACATCTCGAAAAGGGAAGTCTCGAAGAACAGAAAACCAGTGTACTGAACAAGTATTGCATAAATAACACAGAAAGATGACCAATGGTGCTCACATTTCACATGCTCACACGCGTGCGCACACACTCACTCACATACAATTCACCAGAACATCATTTGCACGTACATACGTGTAACGCAGTTTCTGCACTCAGCCTCACAGTATTTCAATTGTCTAAGACAGATTGCTATATTGTAGCTAATCGAGTTACCCCATATTTCCCAATTCTTCTTATATAGATATACTTTGTATTTCTCAATTTATAAAACATTGTTTATGTTAATTTTTTTTTTAGTTTTGTTGTTTCACCCCCCCCATATATTTCATATATTTATTCATATAAAAATGACATGCTCACAGTCAATCTTCATGGTAAATATACAGACACTCTTATAATGCTCTCACATACCTGGGAATGTTAGTGCACACACAGAAAAACAAAAAAAAATGCAATTTATATATATATAAAAAAAATACAAGAAAACATTCAATTATACCATAATAGTGATCAATACTTGTAATAATAATAATAAGAGTAATCATCTTTGGAGTTCCAATCACACAGTTAGTAAAACGATCCCAAATGATTTCTGTTGTTGCTTGTAGCTGAGAAGACCACAATCATTTGTTTTGTAAATTCTAATTACGCGGTACACAGTGGGAAGGGTAGGACCCTGCCCACCTGTGTGTGTGTGTGTGTGTGTGCTCTGTGTGTGTGTTTGTGTGTGCACGTTTGTGCGTTTGTCTGGGAAGGGTGTGCTCTAAGAGCAACGTTAAGGAGGCGGGCCCGTGAGGGCAGAAGACAGGAAGAGGAGGCGTGGAGCGAAGATGGCGGAGGACGACGGCGGTCTGTGCGCGTGGGCGGGCGTGGCGGCAGGACCCCGGACCCCGCCCGCTCACTCACTCGGAGTCCCGCTGGACCTCCGACGCGTCCGCCCGGCAGATTGGACACGTTCTGTTGGCCTGGGGAAGAGAAAAGAGAGAGTGAACGGTCAGTGTTTGTTTGAACAGTCCCGGCCCAGCCACAGGAATATGATAGATACACTTCAGCTGGCCTACAGACAGGGGCGTGGTAGTGGGGGGAATAGAGGAAGTGACTACCCAGGGCCTCCAGGCTGGGAGGGGCCCTCAGAAGGGCTGGACTACAGAGCTTGCATGGGGAAGGGGGCCCACAGAGACTGCATCTTCACGGAGCCCAGAATTTCGTGTTACGCCCCTGCCTACAAACCTGACCTCCTGGAGCTCGGTCCTTTGACACAGAATAGCAAGGCAGTCTGTCCTAGTGTCCTGTGACAGAAACAACCAGGCAACTGCACAGTTCTGACTGACTCAATAATAGACTCTGTTCAACTCAACTCAGGCAACAAGCTGATGCGGTTTGAAAAGAAACTTCTAGAAACACAGACCGCACGCACATAAAAGGTACATACAGCTATTGCCTATCCCTGCTCATTAATACCATGAAAATGGCAATGCAAGTCAGTCTTCAGCTTAATTTAATAACATTAATTAAGTAGTCAATTAATTGTTTTAAAGCCTTAAGCAGTTAACAGATGTAATAATTAAGCCTTATATTAGATGTAACTAAGCTGAGTTTTTTCAAAAAATTTAATTGCAGAAAAAGAAAATCATGCTGAACTTTACTCGTGTTTCTGCTCTATTAATGTAGCATCTTACACAGGAGATAGGATGCCTGTAAAGAGATGCTGAACCCAGATCAGTGGTTCAATTCAAACACCCAGAACCCATCACACAGAGTGCCTCCCTGTGTCAATATGAGTAACGCTGCCCTAAAACATTACACACTCCACACTACACAGTCAGCTCGGAGTCTGTGACATTACGCACCCCACACTACGCAGTCAGCTCGGAGTCTGTGACATTACGCACTCCACACTACGCAGTCAGCTCGGAGTCTGTGACATTACGCACCCCACACTATGCAGTCAGCTCGGAGTCTGTGACATTATGCACCCCACACTACGCAGTCAGCTCGGAGTCTGTGACATTACGCACCCCACACTACGCAGTCAGCTCGGAGTCTGTGACATTACGCACTCCACACTACGCAGTCAGCTCAGCCTCTGTGACATTACGCACTGCACTCTACGCAGTCAGCTCAGACTATGTGGCATTACGCACACCCCATTATACAGTCAGCTGTGACAGCTGGTGCTCTTCCAATGCCTCACTAGTACCAGGAACAGGAAACAGGGTGAGCTCTTTGTTTCCTTGACAACGCTGCTGTGTTCCAGGTATCATGTTCCGTATCTACAGGCTCACAGGTGATAAATGACATGGGTATAGTGAAGCGCCTGTTGGATAAACAGTGCTCTCTTCAGATTCAGAGGAATAGAGCTGGCCTGTTGCTGCAGAGACCCCCACCCCCCCCCACCCCCCGCCCACTCACCTTGAGCCACTTGTCCACACACTTGCCGTGGAACTCGTGATTGCAGGGCAGGACACGTAGCAGCTGACGGGACTCAAAGTCGCACATACACACCACACACCTGTAACGACAATATCACATCATTACACACATACACACCACACACCTGTAATGACAATACATGTAACGACAATATCACATCATTACACACATACACACCTGTAACAACAATTACAACTTTATTACACACATACACACCACACACCTGTAACGACAATATCACATTCCCACAATTACAACTTAATTACACACACACACACATACACACCACACACCTGTAACAACATCACATCATTACACATACACACCACGCACCTGTAACGACAATGGCAATATCACATTTACACCATTACAACACTGTACACACACACACACACACACACACACACACACACACACACACACACACACACACACACACACACACACACACACACACACACACACACACACACACACACACACACACACACACACACCATGCACTTGTGACAGCAATATCACATTTGCACCATTAAAAGGCACCAGTCTCACTCTATGATCACGTACAGAGCTGGACTCTAAAGTCCAAACGGGCAGAAGCGGTCACTCACAGGGTCTGCTCTGACTGGTGGTTGTTGGGATTGAACCTGTAGGACGGAAGCTGTTCGATGTCAGCTTTGGTCAGGCCCCGCGGCTTGGCCTCTCCGAGACGCTCGGCCAGATTGAGCAAGGCCTGGGGGAGGGACAGAAAAGGACGATGTCATCCTCAGCTTCCTCTGAAACGAGCAAGCTCCTTTGGTTGGAGTCACCCATATTTCATTAAACTGATGGTAAAACAATGTATTTCATAGGCTGGCTTCAGTCCTTCCAAGAAATCAATTTTGGGCTGGCCACCGAGCCCACCGTTCATTGTGTGTGTATTATTTTTATATTTTTAAAATGGAAACTGTTGCACTTCAAAATAATACAGGTTGGGTGCTGTGGACCTGGTTATTCACCATAATCAGTATAGTTTTATAGTCTTTATCTTTTTTTAATCTATTTTAAACCCCCCACCCCTACTTAATCACTTATTAACATCTGTGAGCAATTGTATTGGTATAAAATTAATATAATTTATATAATGTCCTCACCTTTTTTATCACACAATATGCTCATTAACTTTGTTCCTTCATACCGCCTATTTTTGCTGATGTTTATCAAGTGTGGCAATAATCTTGGAGGGCACTAAACACGTATATGTATTTATGTAGATATATTTATTGTCCGTTACAACTGTTACATTTACAAAAGCAATTGTGGCCAAGCACCTTGAAATGAGTCAGCAGGAAACTCTGTTTTATGGTGGGAGGGGCGCAGGACACCACTGGGTTCCCAAGTTTGGCCCCGTGCCACGCCCTACGGGACAGCGCGAGCAAACGGCTGCGACTAAAAATACGCACCGCATTGCCCGTGAAACTGCAGTAAGAGTAGCTAACCTAATTAGCCACCGTTACTGCACGCAATAAAACGCTCAGAGTTTACATGAGCCCAAAAGGGGATTAAGTGAGTCAGCTGATTTGGTGCCCAACAGTGTGCGGTGCAGCCGTTAACTTGAACATCATTTCTGCTGTTAAAATCATTACTGCTAAACAATTACAAGTATTTTAATTTCTACCCGTTGATGAGCGTGTTATTTTTAAGCTTTATCTAATGGGGCCAATTAAAGAGAGGGGGAGGAGACGGACCGGGGGGGCTTCCACATGAGCTGCTGAGGAAAACACTGTGCTTGGAAAATCGGGCGAACTTTTAGAAAACATCTCATGAACAAACCTGACAACTTAGCAAAGCTGAACTACCCTACTGCCTGGCTTTTTAAACAGTGGGTCTGTGGACCACTGGGGGTCCTTGCAGGTACTGTGCGGGGTCCCTGAAGGTACTGTGCGGGGTCCCTGGCCAGACTTGATATGCAGGGACTATACATTGAGCACCATAATTCATTGAACAGTGACACGTGTTTTGTTATTTTGGTTCTGTACTCTTGCACTTTGAGTTTGAAAGGATACAATGACAATGAGACTGAAGTGCAGACTGTCGGCTTTAATTTTAGGGTATTTCCATCCATATCGGATTAACCGTTTAGAAATTATAGAACCATTTGTACATAGTCTCCCCCCCACCCCCCACTCAGAGATGACTGCGTTGTGCGGAGTGTGTAATGTCACAGACTCCGAGATGACTGTGTAGTGTGGAGTGCGCAATGTCAGACTCCGAGCTGACTGCGTAGTGTGGAGTGCGTAATGTTTTAGGGCAGTGTTTAATTATGCCAGAACAGTATGGAATACATGGTTGGCTAAATGGCTCTAAGTCATCAAGGGTCTGAGGTATCAAACGAGCCTCAAACCATCACTGCTGCCAGATATGCAGTTGATATGGATGGATCACTTTAAGGGTTGTTTCTCCTGACACATTTTCCTATTGAACTCTATAGAAAAATAAGTCAGGAGAAGAAGCCCTTCAAGTTATCCATCCATATCTACTGCATATCTGGCAGCAGAGTGATGGTTTAAGGCTTGTTTGATATGTCATACCCTTGATGGCTTACAGCCATTTAGCCAACCATGCTCCAGTGTAATTTACAGCTAAATCTAGTCCCACCCCCTAATTCCCAAAGAGATCCATTCAAATACAGAGAGGTTTACAGATAGATCAAATACAGTACCGCTTGTAAGAGTACCATAAAATAAGATATCAAGAGTCTTTTGATATTGTTGGGTCACAGACATCAGGAAGTCATGGCATGCAAAGGATATGTGACCAAATCTTAAAACGGATTATTTTATTCTACATTATGTTAAACTGTCCAATATTTTTTGATGCCTGAAAATGGGGGGTTGTCTTATGTACAAATGGTTCTATAATTTCTAAACGGTTCATCCGATATGGATGAAAATACCCTAAAATTAAAGCTGACCGTCTGCACTTCAACCTCATTGTCATTGTATCCTTTCAAACTCAAAGTGCTAGAGTACAGAACCAAAATAACAAATAATGTGTCACTGTCCAATTAATTATGGTACCCACTGTATATAGATTTGGGAAAATATTTCACAATATAAAACCTTTTTTTTTTTTTTTTTTCATAAATATAACCGTTTTTTAACTTATGAATACAATTAGGGCCTTTTGGATGCCTTTGAGCTGTGATGGGGGTCCCTGGATCAGAAAAGGTTGCAAAAGCCTGGACTAAAGCAAAAGAAAGCTACCCTATCAAAACCTTCGAGGAAACAACAAACGATTCTTTCACTGAAACGACTACAGTGGACTGCGAAAGAGACAGGGGTCTTCCAGACTGCGTACGCTGGCGAGAAAATTAACCGCTTCGGAGTGCTGCGTGAGCACGGCCCCAGGATCGAGGAGAGCGGACGCCACAAAACCTGTGGACCCTGCGGAGGCGAGCTGCGCTCCCGCTGCCGGCCGCTAGGGGGCGAGAGAGAGCCGTGGTTCGCAGCAGGATGTGGGATAAACTCCCCTGAAATGACACGGCTCTACCTGCGATTCACCCCCCCCCCCCCTCCCACCCCCGTCAGAGGCACTGCCTCAGCCTGAGGGACAGCGAAAGATCCGAAACATCCTCATTCAAATACATGACTTCAGAGACATTTTCATTGGGACAATAATATCTGTTTTTCTATTCTTGAGCCTCAACATTTCAAACTGTTAGCAGTAGCAGGGCTCTACAGTGCTCCCATTTTCCTGAAGATTGATGTGTGCTAACTGGAAAATTCATTTAGGAGCACATCTACTAATTGGAATACATTGTTGCACTCTGTTAGCTGTTAGCGCAGAGCCCTGAGTAGTTATGCGTGTGACGCCGCCTTATCGTCACCCCTTTGGCCTCCTATAGAAATGAGCAAGACTGATGAATGGTTCTTTGCGTGAGCCTCCAAGACAACCCGTCGCAAATGAAAAAGACCGTCTCGTTTATCCGTCAAGTGAATTCACTTTACTGGCCGGACGGACAGTTAACGAAAAAGTGAAAGTAAGGAACAAACTCACCTCGTAGTTCTCCACCTCTCCGTCATCCACGTCCAGCTCCAGGCTGATGGCTGGTCCCACGGTGGGCTGCACCGGAAGCATCGACCTGAGGGGGGGGG
Organism: Synaphobranchus kaupii; assembly: GCA_029718625.1. Taxonomy (NCBI): domain Eukaryota; kingdom Metazoa; phylum Chordata; class Actinopteri; order Anguilliformes; family Synaphobranchidae; genus Synaphobranchus; species Synaphobranchus kaupii. The sequence continues at coordinate 124,427,538 of CM056376.1, forward strand.
GGGGGAGAGAGTGACCGCGCTGTCAGACCCGCGCCCCGTCGGGACCCGTCACCGTACCGGGACGTTACCTGAGGGCCTCACTTCTAGCCAAGGGCTCCATTCCTCCGTTTGAATCAATAGTGCCACAGCTGAACCAGTTTACTTTCAGTCCACAGTTCAGACAGGGGCTGGTTTGAGAAGCAAAAACTGGAGGAGCTATTTTTGTCTGGATTGTGGTCTCCTAGGGGGGCTTAAAATTGAATGTTGAACCGTGTGTGCATGCATCACTATGGATATCACGGCAAAGAGTACGATACGACTCCCGTTGTTGCAAAAGCACAATAATCAGGGCCATGTGTTTATCTCAACCTTGAAAGAACTCCGCTCATCCACCAGGCATCGCTATAGTTACTGTATTCCACCATTTAATTAGTTAGGGGATTAATGATGATAAAATGCAAATAGATACAATCACCAATCTATTTACATCTTATAAACAGACAGTAAGAAGCATGATGACTGCAGCTCACAAATCTACAGCAGATCCATACTGGCTGTCATTAACTCAATAGATGCAGAGTGATTGCATTGTTTACTGTACAATTAAGACTCCACCCGGAAACATGCACCCATGGTACTCGATGAAAGCTGAGGAGACGAGCGTTCTCTTCAGTGCAACGCCAGGGTAGCTAAGGTAACTGTGACTGCTGGTGATTAACGCAACGCAGGGACTTTCAAATCTAGTGAAATGAACCAAGTTCCAAGGTAATTGTGTGAACAGATCAGACTGCGGTTTAAAAAGTTGTGTTGAATGGCACGGAGCAAACGGAGGATTAAAACGTAGGCCAGACAAAATGGACGTTTAAAACTCTTGGCCCAAAGAATAATGCACAAGCAGATTAAATATGCATAGCCTATGCAATATATCCCAGTATATAAACTGCACGTAAAGAGTAGCGTTAATGTGTTAGTGTTAATGGTGTTTAAGTCTCTCTGGGTGAGAGTGTCTGTTAAGCGCCTGAGTGTAAACGCAGAGTTGCATATCTGTATGTACACCTGCCATCTGGCATGGGGCGGGGCTACTCACAGGAAGTACGGCAGGAAGCTGGGGTGGTACGGCGGGGGTGGCAGTGGCTGCTGGGAGCGATACCGTCGCCCTGTGATCCGTCGGGGCATGAAGTGGGGGTACGGCTGTTTCGGAGGGAAGAGATAAAGGCGTGACTGTCCTGAGAAAGAGAACAGAGAGTGGGCGCCCTAACTGTGGCCCCGGGGCAGGGGGGCCAAACTTGGTCCACTGAGGGCCTTTGGTTTGGCCCACGCAAGGTGTGGTAAATGTTTTAACTGCCATAGCACTTACCATACATCGTTGCGATGTGAATTGGACAAAAATATGCTAAATAAGCTGCATTATGTTGCTTCAAGACATGGTTTATTGGAAAAGTTGTTTACATAAAGTCAACTTATGCACTATATAAGTGACAGTTTCATTAACATGCATTGTTCACTTAAGCACTGAAACATACAGTGTTGGAAAAGTATATATTTTGATACATTGGCCCATGGGTCATTGCTGAGATTCTGGTCTGGCCCAATAAGCTCTTAACGCCGGCCCTAGAGTAACACTGCTGTAGGCACACCCAACTGTGTCATCACCTGCACCGCAGCACTCAAAGTCTTTGAAGCACTAAACTGAATTTATGCATTTTCCTGCCAAAAACTATTTCAAATTTACAAAAGATTTACACGGAAAATACGTTTTTCCTTCCACCCCTCTCGTCTTTCCCCCCTTCAGATGCAACTACGAGACGCGAGGAACCTGTGGGCGGGGATTGAGGGAGGAGGGGCTTACCACTCCAAAGAGCTCCTGGGGCAGCGGGTCGTGGGAGAGGAACTGGAGCTGGGTGGAGGGGGGCAGGGAACTCGGGTGGCCAGAGTGGGTGTAGTTGAACCCCCCGCCCACAGAGAGGTGCTCTCCCAGCAGCTCCACCTCGTTCTCGATTCTCTGCAGAGGCTGGGATAGGAAGGAGCACACATGGGCGTGAGCGTGGAGTGAATTCGGCGACACGTCATTGACTAATTCACGGGTCAATCAAGACAAGAGGTAACATCTCATTCATCGCTAGCTGCTCTTACAGTAGATTACAGTTTACATTAGAACAGGCTTTTTTTAAAAATACAATCCAATTATACAGTTGGATATTTCAGGTTATGCCTCTTGCCTAAGTGTAAAACAGAAATACCCCACCTAAGAATTGAACTGGAGCTGCAAGACCTGTTCCCTAACCATTGTGCTAAACAGCCAACCTTACGCATCAGCTATGCATCAAACCCGTTAGCTACACAATCATTTGTATCCCCACTATGTCATTATGTCACTATCGTCATAGCGAAGTTCTCATTTGATCCTACCTGGTTCGCAAAGGTAAAATAATAAATAAATAAAGGCATAAGGAGCACAAAAGACGGACTGACCCACTGCACCCCTCCACAGCCCCGTGCTCCCCCTGGGCTGGTGCTCACCGATCGGGACTGCTGCGCCTGGAAAGGCACAAACTGCCCGGGCGGAGGCAGATGGGGCGAGAGGTGGGGCGAGAGGTGGGGCGGGTGGAGCAAGAATGGCGGGTCGCTGGACAGCAGGGAGGGGAAGGCGTAGGGCATGGGGAGGTGCTGCACGGAGCACGCCTGTAACATCTGAGAGAGAGATAGAGAGAGAGGGGGGGGTAGAGAGAGAGAGAGAGAGAGAGCGAGAGAGGGGGGTAGAGAGAGAGAGAATGAGAGAGAGAGAGAGAGAAAAAAAGAGAGGGGAGGGGGGATAGAGAGAGAGAGGTGGGGGAGAGGGGGGATTAGAGAGAGAGAGAGAGAGAGAAAAGGGGAGAGGGAGAGAGGGGAAGAGAAAGGGGGAAAGAGAGAGGGGAAGAGAAAGAGGGGGAAAGAGAGAGAGGAAGGGAGGGGGGGAAATAGAGAGAGGAAGGGAGGGAGGGGGGGGGGGGAGAGAGAGAGAGGAAGGGAGGGAGGGAGGAAAAGAGAGAGAGAGGAAGGGAGGGAGGGGGGAAAGAGAGAGAGAGAGGAAGGGAGAGAGAGAGGGGAAGGGAGGGAGGGGGGAAAGAGAGAGGGAGGGGAGAAAGAGAGAGAGAGGAAGGGAGGGAGGGGGGAAGAGAGAGAGAGGAAGGGAGGGAGGGGAAAGAGAGAGGAAGGGAGGGAGGGGAGAAAGAGAGAGAGAGAGGAAGGGAGGGAGGGGGGGAGAGAGAAAGGGAGGGAGGGGGGAAAGAGAGAGAGGAAGGGAGGGAAAGAGAGAGGGGGAGGAGAGGGACGGAAAGAGAGGGGTTGGAGAAAGATGAGAGAGAAAAGATGGAGAGAAAGTTAGTGTAAAAGGGAAAAACAGAAAGAGAGAGGGATATATAGAATAGGCCAGGCAATAACAGGACAGAGAAAGAGAAAGAGGTGATAGTATAAGAGAAAAACAGAATGAGAGAAGGATATATATATAGCATGGGCCAGGAAAGAACAATAAAGATAGAGAGGGAGAGATAATGAGAAAGGGAGAGGGGGAGAGAGCGACAGAGAGAGTTCAATATCTCAAACCTGTTAAAACAAATACAGCTACACCCGCGGGCATGGAACAGCGAGGGTCACGCGGTGTGCGCTGAAAAGCACTTCCACCGCACACTCCGGCTGAGAGCACTTGGCAAGCGCGGC
>CM056376.1:124436212-124534871 GCA_029718625.1 Synaphobranchus kaupii
ATTCCCCTTAAAATAAGCGCGGTGCTCGGTACTCTCAAACACAGCCCTACCTATCAGAAGGAGAATCACTGCACAGGTCACTCTACAAACTACACTGGTGTTATTCGGCAGTGTTAATAAAGTAGCAAAGCCCCTCCGAGTACCACAGAGCCACTGCTTTGTCAAACACGTCCGTTAAAATGCGGGTGTCAGAATCCAGTGTTGGAAAGTGCCTGCAGGGTTTTGATGCGTTTCTGCACCAGGGGTTCATTCATTGGCTAAAGAAGCCAAACCCCTTTATTCACAAGGTCTTGCTTGGCTACCGACTGAAAGGAAAACACAAATACCGACAGACACCGCGGCCCTACAGCACTTGAGTTTGACACCCCAGCTTTAAGACGTCAGTGTCCAGGGATTACACAAGCGCCCTGGATTTCTTTCCGCAAATTCCACACATATTCCGCATATTCGCTCGCTCCGCACACACCCGAAGTTACAAGTTGCAGACTTCGTATCAAAATTGAATTGTATTTTTTGTTTCTTTTTGCCCGTTTATAAATTTGAAAAAAATAAGTAAACCTATACCTCTGATTGGACACTTAAAACTCAAGAAAAAAAAAACAGTGATCGCACAGGGTTTATATCAGGGATCTCAAACTCCAGTCCTGGAGGGCCGCTGTGTCTGCTGGTTTTTGTGATTTCCTTTCAATCAGCAGCCAATTTAGGCCTTGGAAACAAGGTGTGCAGACTCTTTAGCCAATCAATGACTTAAATTAAACACTTAAGTGCAGGAACACATCGAAAACCAGCAGACACAGCGGCCCTCCAGGATTTGAGTTTGAGATCCCTGGTTTATATGGAGCTTATGAAGAAGAATAAGAAGAATCAGAACCTTTCCTGAACATTATTTTTATTTAAATTTCATTTTTTTTTTTTTTTTTGGAGACATACTGAAGCCTCCGATAAAACCGGGGGGCTTGCTATTCCTGGGTTTCATTATTCCTGAATTTCACATGCGACGGTAGACGCTGAATTCTGACAGTACAGAAATGTTCCAAGCTGCCCTCATTTCCGCCGTGTTAGCAGAGACAATCGCGGACGATAGCGGCCCAATACTTGCACATTTTTCCAGATGGAAAAAATGACTCTTTTTAACTCGTTAACCCGTTGGGGACATTTTCATGACCTTCCTCAAATAAAGAAGCCCGTTTTCACTTCCACAAAAGGGAGTGTTAAACCCGCATTTAAAAACACCAATAGCCTTACTTTATAATTCAGTCCCAAGACTACCGCGCACTAGTTCAGTACTTCTTCCATTGAATCTCATTATTGCCGGGATGACTGGTCCCCCATACAGCAGCATGCCAATGCCAGAGTCATCGCTGCTGACGGGAAGCATTGGGTCAGTGTGTACCCAAACAAAGGCGCTGTAACTATGGGAACGGCCTGACGATCTTCCTGATGAGTCCCGGATCTGGACAGAGTGCATATTGTAGAAGGGGACAGCAGGCCCATGAACACCAACGTTAAGGCTAATGCGCTGCTCATTGACGCAGCGCTGCCGTAGTACGCGTCGCTAGTTAACGCGAAACCGCATCGCCGATACCGGTCGAACCAGCGTAGAGGGCCTCCGAGAGAACTGCGGGCAAGCGGGATCGCCCCGCGAGCACGCCATGTCACTTCCTTCCCTTATTCTAACGAACGGAATTTTAAAATGAGCGGTTTCTTGTTCACGCGCTGGCCGGGCGCGCGCCGCTCGATGGGAGGCGGGCGAAGAGGCCCGAACACACTGCTTCGTAAGGAAGCGGGCGGAGCTGCCCTCACGCTCGCAGCTTACTACATTAAAACGGAAGCCCGAGGCGTTGTGATGCCGGGAAAGAGCGGCGGTGGGCCTCGGTGCCTGCACACAGGGATTCCTCTGCCCTCCGAATCCAATCACATCTGACACGAGGCCGATTTGTCATACTTGACAGGAACTGTTATTTCACAGTCCCGCCGCACTATGACCTATGGCTGAGTGGGCATCAAACAGCTCTGTCCGACCAAGTACGCCTGGATAAACACAATATTTGTGTATGAGGTATGTCGGCTATAATGTCTACTGTCACCTAGCCATGCAGAAATATACCCACCCCTTACACTTCAGCACAGCCCTGTGTGTGCATGTACGTGTGTGTGTGTGTGTGTGTGTGTGTGTGCGTGTGCACGAGACAGTCCTGCCCACCTTGTCGCTCTCCTCACCAATGGCATGGTCCGGATGGTAGTGGAAGGCGGCCCCAATTCCTCCTACGGGGGGAAAACAGGGACAAATTAAGAATCAGTTTTGTGTGTAATAGCATGAGGGGAAAAGCCGAATACAATCAGAAAAGCTACAGAACAGGAGAAATGGCAGTATGAAGCATATTCATACGAATCTTCCAAATAAGTCAAAGATTCCAGAATGACCTCCTGTAAAGCGTCATTGAAACAGGCGTCGGGAACAGAATCCAGCCGTTAAACAGGCGTTGGACAGCCCCCCCCCCGTCACCCTCGTTACAGGACGAGCGCGAGTCTCCATAGCTGTGCGCTAACGTCACTGGGAGCAATGGCATTCGACGCACGCGGTTCCTTTAAGAGAGGTTTCTCGTTACCCAGGGGGCACCTCTCTGTGCCATGCTCAGCGGCAGTGGTGAGGTGCTTTCCTGCTGATTACTGACACACAAAAAAAAAAAGCCCTTATTGATTCCCGTCAGTGCGCCTCGCCGTGCCAAAAACAACCGCGAAACAAAAACAGAGGCGAACGGCGCGGCTCTTTAATCTCTCGGCGGTTTCTCCTCTTTCACGGCGGATTCCGGCTCTCGGTGTCCTCGGCCTCAACGAGCTCTGGGCACAAAGGCAAAGCGAGCCGACTCAGAACTACGGGACGGCGGTCCGCAGATGAGAAGCACAAAAACTAATTACAGGCCTGCCCTGTACAGGAACAAACAGGCAAGCTACCACAGAGCACAGACAATACAAGCACAATGCATGCCGTAAAGCACGGTACGGTTCCATAAAACGGCACGGACACGATGTCAGGCAAGGAACTGTAAGCGCACAGCGCTGGCCGGGAACAGCACAGCAGACAAAGGGACTACGCGGGACGGACAACCTCAGAACCCACCTTATGGACGAGGAAGCGTAAGAACAGGACAGACTGTGCGCAAGGCAAATGCAAAAACACAGTTAAAACAAACTCTGCCTCGTTCTCAGAATGACAAGGTTAGATAAGAGTGCAACATCCCACATATAGACTCACTGGGACCAAGACTTTCTGTGTGTATTGCAGTTTTTTTAAAAGGTTCAGTTGTCGACCATAAAAGACTCCACTGTGAAAGTGGGGCTACAATCAAAATCAATAACATATATTAGAGGTCTGCATCCATTCCTGACCCGAACCCGATGGGGCCTGAAGGTATGCCGAGCCGGGCCGGGTATGGGGCCTATTTTTAGCTCTGTGATGTCGGGTCAGATCGGGTAAGGGCCCCGCTGCCAACCCGGAGGTTTAGAAATTGTAGCGTAGCAACACGTCTGCCAGCTGTTACCAGCGACTGACAACAATGGCGCAAAGCTTCCAGTTTTTATAGTGTACCGTTATGCTAGAGCCAGGTGAAATGTGTGAAAACAAAACCTAACTATGCAACAACCTTGTATTCTCACTCACATCTATGGACAAAAACAGGAAAGAACAGCACAGATGTTTGTGCGACAACCTCATCATCATCATCATCATGTCAGCCTCATATAGGTTTTTTGAATTCTCAGTTAGTAGGGGCCTATATATAACCAGAAAGTATAGTGGCTAATGATATGTCTTTTGATGTGTCAATTACCATTAAAGCTAAGCTGCTATGCAGGACTTATACCTTGAAAATATTATAAAGATATTATAAAATAACCATGCTCAGTCATATCTTTTACACTGACAATCTCTGGCTTTGCGCAAATTTTCCCAAACCCTGCTCCACTGCCCGCATTTCTTCTTCTAAGATGTGCCCGGGGACGTTTCTGGGCATGGCACTCTTTTATGTGTGGGGAGGGGTGGGTGTGACAGAGGCTGTCACACCCACCACAGCAGAGCATTTGTACCTAGTTAGCTACTGCAATGTCGGAGGTGAAGAAGTACAAGTGCAGTGAAGCGAAACGACAAGCCGGCAGGGCTCCTTCAAAAACGCGTTCAGAGTCAACCTTGGAATTACTTTTCCTCGATGGGGACAGCTGAAGTTCACCAAGGGGATGAAAAGTGGTGAATTTTCTGTTGGACCGGTAAGTAACGTTACCTCAAGCTATCCAGCTAGCTACGGTGAGTGGGCGGGGTTGGGAACTGAGGAGGAGACTTAAGTTAAGTTTTATTGAGTCCGTGGGGTAATTTATCCTCTGCATTTCACTCATACTAACTGCTTGGGAGCAGTGGGCCCCCGCAGTGTAGCGCCCAGGGACCCACTGCGAGGTGACAGTGCTAACCACTAACCCACCATGCTGTCCATGGCCTATATATTCTTATGAGATTTGACTCATTTTTACACGTTTCTGAAGTTAAGTGTTCAAATATGTAGCCTACTTGAAGACAGAACGGAGAGGCTGGTGGCTGGTTCCCCCTGTACAGTGTTATAGTGCGTGAGTGGGCCCCACGGTTTGGTACTGAATACCGAACGAGACAGTGTTGGCTCCGGCCCGCAGCCCACAGGGTGGCGCATAATTGGCCGCAGTGGAGTTCCTTCAACAGATGCATATTAGGTGTCCTCCTCCAACTTGGCGTGTCCGTTGGAGTGACAGACTGCGATGAACAGGAGCCGTGGGCGACCCCGTGCGTTTTGGATGCTTGGCTGCATTCTCGCCGACTGACAGAGGAGCTCGCAGAGATGAGCATGAGAAATCGTGAGAATAGGGATACGATGGAAAACAAATAAAAATATTGGAAAATACAAGCAGGATACGACGTGATCACATGACCTAGAGGGGTTAACAGCATTGATGCATCCAGGCCAAAATTCCTGGGTTAAGCAATGAAGCTACTGAAGACTTATTTTTCTACTTTTGATGTATTATTTTTGTCAAAAATGTTGTCCCCTTCTTTAGCTGGGAACAAGCGCAAATGTGTTATCCTTGGATTCTCTTAGAACACTCCTCCAGCAGGGAATCTGCAGTTTCTTCCACATTAAACCTCCTAATAAATAAAGAAATAAATAAATGGTGTCAAAAAGCACAAAGGCCTGATATGTTCCCCGTGCCCACCCCCCACCACCCCCCGCCCCCGATTCCGACTGCTGCAAACAAAGAGGGGAGGGAGAGAGTGTTTTCTGTTTCCTTCACAATGAGAGTCTATGAAGTCTTAAGTGACTGACAACACAAAGACATCAAGCGAGCGACGGCTACAATGGCGAGAGGCTTACGGCGAAGTGAGAAGCGAGTCCGCATTAATAACCGAGAGAAACCCCCACGTTTCAGCCGCGCCGGTGAAGGAAGCGCCATTTCTTGCAACTTCGTTACGGTGGGCAAATATTAATATCCGGCCTGAGGAAGACGGTTTCCCTTCTTGTCTCTTGTCGCAAACCGAGGACAAACATGAGCGCGCTGACCGAACGGCGACGAGCGGTCATCGTCTCCAACCGTTTACATCACAGCCTACAGTTGAAATGCTGACTAGGTAACAGAAAGGGGTACGAAACCGGCGGGTATGTACCAACCTGAATTTGAACAAACTCTTTACCGTCACTCATGCTAAAGGCAAGCATTATATGGAAAGAAATTGTTCATACTTCCTACTGAACAAACAGAATTTGAAATACAATCATGTACACCGTCAAGGATGTCCTAGCCATTTGTATGGCAATGATGACACCAATTCTTCCTTACATTTAACAAAAAACGGACAGTGATCCATTATTGTATTTTCCCCGCCTCATTTTTTTAGATGGCATTGTATGGTATTGTGTGGCTTCCTGCATTATAGGAGATTACAGTTTGAATAAACCTGAAGAAGCTGCAGAATGCCTTTGTTCATTTTACATTGAATAGCCCAATTATTTTTTCTGCACAAATATTGTTTTGTTTGTGCTACATAGCCTACGGAAGGGAAGCGTATACATTTTTAAAAATGCAATACAGGTAAAATTCTCTGCTGTAGAGCTTTCGCACACTGCTTCTTCTAAACTTTCTCCTAGAATTCAATATAGCTAAAAAATGTGTCGTTGCAATCTTTCTCAGTCATGAAGGGAGATTCACTGGCTGTCTCTATAATACCACTAACCTTATATTCTGTTTCACCTCAGCGTTTCTATACTAAAAAGCTTCTGTCCCTTTATTTTGCAGCTCAGTTAATGCATACATTTTCAGAGTGGCACATTCTGCTTACCATGTCAAATGCAGTCCCTTTGGCAACAAAAAAAAACATCTGGCAAATGACTACATTTTAAAGTGTAAGGTCTTCTTTATTGAAGGCAATAAAGCTAGTTATTTACCAATAACAGTGCTACCCCTACCGTTGGCTTGGTGGGGGCGGCCTGCACATTTTCATGGACGTTTTTTTTTTTTTCCATGCCGACGGTATCCCGATATGGCTGTAAATAAAATCACAGATTGAGCTCCCCCGTTCCGCCCGCTTCCAGCTCACAACGGTCCCATTGGGCAGCGACCACGCCCCTTCCCCCGACCAGCTCCAGCCCGGTCTACGGTTCAGCGTATTAACACGCGGGCTCCCGGGCGTAGCGGACCACACACAGCGCCATGTAAACACTCTCCCAGCCACAGGCCCCGCAGAACACATGACCCGCCTGACATGAGAGAAGGAAACGGGGAGAGGGGAATAAGGAGCGGGAGAGAGAGAGCAGGGGAGACAGAGGCCTGGACGCTAACCTTTCACAGCGCAATGATGTCTCTGCTTAAATTTTTTAAATAGCCTATAGGCTACATTTTCTTTCAAAAAAAAAAAAAAAACTGCTCCTTCCATTTATTGATATTGTTTGCCCTTGCCCACGCTCCGTTGCCCAGCAACATCCAGAAGACCACACCCACTGGAAAAAAATTAAATTAAATTTAAATCACTTGCTGCTGTGGTGGGAACAGTCTAACCGGTGCCTGAAGGTGATACTGGTGGATTATACAGCTGGAGGCCCCCAATAGGTTTGTGAGATCGTCCGTTAAAGAACCACGGGCATGCCTCTCCTTTCTCTTCACACTGAATCAGGATCCAGTTTTAACAGCTCGGCTGTTAAAAAAGCCACGCGAATGGAAAACGCTGGCAGATTCCGTAAATTATTCTTAAATTGAAATAATTATTTTGAAAAGACAGCACACCTTTCAGTTGCAGGTTAATTAAGACGAGGCCAGCGAAAGAAGAGAGAGGGGGGTCACCGCCGGCCCTTTACGAAAGCGCACGGACACCGATTGATATGCTAATCGAGCGGGAACGGTGCATGTCTTGTCAGGGGAAGCCGAACAAGGCCGGCTCTGTGGACGCCCTTATGGAGAGAGGAAGAATAAAACACAAAGGAACGGCGCCCATCGCCCTCCTCCCCGTTAGCTTGGGGGGGGGGGGGGGGGGGGCTCGGACGAGCGTCGGCGGGTGGCGGGGGGTTGCCGTGGGGGAGGGGGAGGCGGAGGGGGGCGACCAGAGAGGGGAGGGTTACGGGAGATGGGGGGGGGGGGGGGGGGGGGGGGTTACAGCTTCTTCACTGCTATCGATTTTCTCCGAGCGATGATGAACGTCGCCTCTCCTCTCCAAACTTCCCTCCCTCTCTCTCTGGATCCAGCCTCGCCTCTCCCACATCCTGCTCTTTGATTTCTCTTTAGTGATCCGTAACATCTACTCCCTGCCTCCATGACATCTGCACCCCAGTCTCCTTCCAGAGAGGCAGAGGAATCAAATGAACAACACACACTGGTTTCCATGTGACTCCCCCCGCCACTCACTCACACTCACACTCACACACACACACACACACACACACACACACACACACACACACACACACACACACAAGGCCTAAAATGTCTGCAGAGCATCTGCACTGGGTATGTTAGTGCTAAAACACACAGAATAACCTCAGGGGACCAACGTATCCCTCTATCCATCCATGTGGTGATACTGTGCCTGTGCATGTATGTGGTGGCGTGTGTCACTTTTGTCGATGTGCAGAAACAAACATTATTGCAACGTTTGGACTGGCTGGTGTAGCGAGCTCACTGGACAGAATCGTCCATCCAGACGAAGGCAACTGATTAGAAACAACTTATGAAAGACCAATGCATCTACACAATAACTGCAGTATTAATTAAAAACGCTGTGTCTCCCTGTAGTCTATCGATCGGCCTGAGCCCAGGCTAGTGCATGGTGAAAAACAACCGACACTTCATGATTAACACAAAAAGAAAATGTAAGGGACAGCTTCAAAGAGACCAATGATTACAGCATACAGAGTCACTGCTTTGACCTGTAATTACAGCATACAGAGTCACTGCTTTGACCTGTAATTACAGCATACAAAGAGTCACTGCTTTGACCTGTAATTACAGCATACAGAGTCACTGCTTTGACCTGCAATTACAGCATACAGAGAGTCACTGCTTTGACCTATAATTACAGCATACAAAGAGTCACTGCTTTGACCTGTAATTACAGCATAGAGTCACTGCTTTGACCTGTAATTGCAGCATACAGAGAGTCACTGCAAGGACTTGTAATTACAGCATACAGAGAGTCACTGCTTTGACCTGTAATTACAGCATACAGAGTCACTGCTTTGACCTGTAATTACAGCATACAGAGAGTCAGTGCTAGGACTTGTAATTACAGCATACAGTCACTGCTTTGACCTGTAATTACAGCATACAGAGAGTCAGTGCTAGGACTTGTAATTACAGCATACAGTCACTGCTTTGACCTGCAATTACAGCATACAGAGAGTCAGTGCTAGGACTTGTAATTACAGCATACAGTCACTGCTTTGACCTGCAATTACAGCATACAGAGAGTGACTGCAAGGAATTGTAATTACAGCATACAGAGAGTCACTGCTTTGACCTGTAATTACAGCATACAGAGTCAGTGCTAGGACTTGTAATTACAGCATACAGTCACTGCTTTGACCTGTAATTACAGCATACAGAGAGTCAGTGCTAGGACTTGTAATTACAGCATACAGTCACTGCTTTGACCTGCAATTACAGCATACAGAGAGTGACTGCTAGGACTTGTAATTACAGCATACAGAGAGTCACTGCTTTGACCTGTAATTACAGCATAGAGAGTCACTGCTAGGACTTGTAATTACAGCATACAGAGAGTCACTGCTTTGACCTGTAATTACAGCATACAAAGAGTCACTGCTTTGACCTGTAATTACAGCATACAGAGAGTCACTGCAAGGACTTGTAATTACAGCATACAGAGAGTCACTGCTTTGACCTGTAATTACAGCATACAGAGAGTCACTGCAAGGACTTGTAATTACAGCATACAGAGAGTCACTGCTTTGACCTGTAATTACAGCATACAGAGTCAGTGCTAGGACTTGTAATTACAGCATACAGTCACTGCTTTGACCTGTAATTACAGCATACAGAGAGTCACTGCTTTGACCTGCAATTACAGCATACAGAGAGTCACTGCTAGGACGTCTAATTACAGCATAGAGAGTCACTGCTTTGACCTGCAATTACAGCATAGAGTCACTGCTAGGACTTGTAATTACAACATACAGAGAGTCACAGCTTTGACCTGCAATTACAGCATACAGAAAGTCACTGCTATGACTTGTAATTACAGCATAGAGTTGCTGCTTTGACCAGCAATTACAGCATACAGAGTCACTGCTTTGACCTGTAATTACAGCAGAGTCAATGCCTTGACCTGTACCTACAACATTGTCACTGCTTGGACCTTTAACTACAGCTTACAGTCACTACTATGACTTGCAACAACACTACAGCATACAGAGTCACTGCTTTGACCTGTAATTACAGCATACAGGGAGTCACTGCTTTGACCTGTAACTGCAGCAGATACAGTCATTTCTTGTAGTCTGTGTTAGTCAGGCTCAGAGGGCACCGTGAGGACACAGAGAAGCAGGGGGCAGTGGGACAGTGCTAAACAACCACAGAGCACTCACTGAGGGGCCCCAAGCAGGGGAATGAGGAGGGAAGGAAGGAAAAGGGGAGGGATGGGAGGTGAGAGGGCAGGAAGCTGAAGAAAGAGAAGACGCATTCGCTTGAACGAGGACAGGATGCAAGGGTGTTTACGGTCCTTCTCAGCTTCACATTCGGCTTCCTATCGCTGTTCTATAGCCATCGTGCTACAGCGATGCTGTGATTAAATTACCGGTCAACAAAATGCTGGATCGAGGAAATTAATGTGGAAAGAACTGTGCAGAAAAAGAGAAGAGCACGGTGAGGTATTGTGCTGGTATTTGGCCACCTCTGGTCGGTTACAGTTTTGAGGTACACGGTACCACCGTGTCAGATGTGAGGAGGTCAGGGGAACACTTATGCATACACAAGGGCACCGGAGAATATAGCCATTCTTGCACGGGCGTGGTCTTACCTCCATGTTTAATACTCAACCGGGATATTGCCGAAGCAAAGCAGAGCTGAAGTTGAATTTTAATGCAGAATTTGATTTTTCAGTCTCATTTTTTCAGTCTCTTTTACTCTATTTTGTGCTGCTGATCTAATGTTTCTCTGATAGCATCTTTTGTTTAAACGTTTAAAGAGCAGCATACAGAGCTAATTAGCAAAAGTCACAGAAATGGTCTAATGGTTTTTTTTTCATAAAAAACTAATTAGGCATCGATCTACAGTGTATCGATTTACTTTCAATAAACTAGATTTAACAGAAGTAGCCAAAGAAGAAATATGAAGACACATGGTGCTTGGATCCCTATGAAAACAATCGTAAATAAGGACACATCCTTACCAAGGGTACAGCTAACCTCTCTCCCGTTTTAAAGGGAGATGGTCAGTTAATTTAAAATGAGCTGTACCCTTCTAGCAGGTTCATCTGTTCTCCTGCTAAATTCAGAATTACAACATGCGTTTTAACCCTGGCCTGGATACATGGGCATATTTTGGCGTAGTATTTAAATGGCTACATTTTCAATGGTTTTTTTTTTTTTCTCCCCCAAATAATTTTTCCATGCTAGTCCATATGCCGGTCCCTCATCATAAGAGATATGAATCAATTGTTTCTTCATTCTCACTACAATCTGTCAGAATACAAAACTGTAGGTTAATCATGAAAAACTCAAACTATATTTATTTTTTCCTTTTTGTTTTCCATAAAAGGTTTTTAGTCTCCATAAAACTGCTTCTAGAATGATTTGCGAAGCATGGGTCCACCACACCAAGGTATTCAACTGTCAGCAGTAAACTGTCAGTCCTCACATTAATATTCATAACATCAATCTAACAATCCATTAGCAGTTTTAAATAAAACCATATGAGTTCTATTTTTAGTGGTGAAAAGTGGAATGGAAATGTTACAGGATAAATCCTTGAAAAGAGTTTATTAAATGACCTGAATTGGATGCTGAAATTGCTTTGTGGCCCAATTATTTTGCTCGCCCCGCTTTTAAAATCAAGCGGGTCAGTTTACCGCAGAACTGTGACCTGGATTCCACGGTAGCGCAAACAGAAGGGCGGTTACCTGGCGCCCGGGCGGTTCGGTTGCATTCACGGCACCGCCCTCGTGGTGAATTCGTGCAGAAACGGGTTCAAACGGAGCACGCCCTTTCGCGTAGATTTTGCGGGAATCTTGGCGAGACAAAGAGCAGACGGAGAAAGGACAGGAAGTTGAGAAAGATGAGATAAATATACGGGCCGCTGACAAAGTGCGTCTCTCGTGCCGAAAGCTGGGAGGGGCAGGAGGGAAAAGACGGAGGGAATGTGTTGGAACCATTTGAGAGAGAGAGAGAAAGAGAGAGAGGAGGGGAGAGAGAGGAGAGAGAAAGAGAGAGAGGAGAGAGAGAGAGAGAGGAGAGAGAGAGAGAGAGAGAAACCCGCTTGGGTTGGGTTTCTCTCGCCGCCACGAATGAACGCCGCTAGGAAGGGACGCCAGGGCCTGCGGGGGCCAGCCTCCCTCCCCTCGCTTCCCTCCTTCCTCTCTACACGTTTCTTCCCCCTTGTGCTCTCCCTCCTTCCCTCCTCTCCGTTTCCCATACTGCTTCCCCCGTTATTCAGAGCTTAAAGCGTCATCCATTCAGCCAATTAATCATCGCTATCCTTTTTCGTGAAAAAAAACGGAATCCTCTCTCTCTCAATCCGGACAACCTTCTGAAGAACGCGATCATCGTTTGGGCCTGATAAACTGTTTAAAAAGGCAGCACTGGAGGATCCATGTGATCAGACCCCATTCCTAAATCAGCCTCATAAGCACCACTGACTTGGCGTTTGCTTGGCATGTGCAAATAAAGGCTTTCCCTAAGGTTAACTTCTAATAATCGCCTTTTCCAGGAAACTTTAAAGAAAAGGCTACATCACCACAAATTATGATTTCTATATAATAACTTCTACATTACAATGGCTTTCATAAGTGGCGAACCTACATTTTTGGGACAAATTTCAGTATACATTGCTTTGTCATTAATATCTACTGGCTTCTCCCCATGTACTGTAGTTGTTTTACAACACGCGTAGGCATTAACTGATTTATCGGCTCTTGTGTTAAGGACTTGTAAGTAAATTGAATGTATGTGGGAAATCAAATTTGCATTTGTTTTGCCCATTCCATTGTTTTTTTAACCTCACAATGTACAGAATCACCAATACAAGGCACACTGTGATGTAGGCCAACATTTATTTTCCCCAACAGTAGGGTTATTGTTGACACAAAATTATAGATTTGATATTTAATGTAACTTCCCCCTCCCCATAAAAAAATTACTAAACCCAAAATTGATTGTGCTATTCCTTTAAGATCATCATGGAAATGCATAAAAATATATATAAAAATATAAGGTTATATTAAAAAAATATATTAAAATGCACAGCACCACAAAAAGGACAAAGCAACTTAAACAAATGACATGCCAACTCACTTGGTCCATGGGATTAAGCCTCCGTCTCCAATAGGACTTGGGTGCATTAGTTTCACAGAGACTACCGTCTACGAGTGCCATGACAGTGTTATGGTACAAAAACCATCAAGAATCTCCCTGTCATCTGTGTTAGCAAATCTTACAGTTACTTTTTAAACCTACTCAAGCCTTGGTTGTCGGCAACAGCAGAGTATCACTCAGTCGGTACTTTCACATTCGGTTAATTCCAATGTGATTAACCGTTTCTTTGCATTTCTAAGCAGTTCATCAGTATACTCCTGGTCAGATCTGTACAGATGGATTTAACTCTCCCACAAAATCCGTTTCAAACATGGGACACTTCCTCGTGAGGGATTCGAGGCAGTCTGCAATGCCAGAGCTTCAGAAATATTCAGCGCAACAGGGTGCCGTGCAAAGAAGAGGCAGGCCAAACACTTGAAGCACTAGAAGCATGTCCCAGCTCTGAGGGAAAGGCTGACCTAGGGAGTGTCTGGGTGCTGTGATATTCCTATCCAATAACGAGTGTTAAAGGTATGCAGCGACTAACATGTTTTAGACCCTTCTACTGGTCTGTGCCTTTCTAAAACTTTGTCCCCAAGTTGTTCTGGAAGCTTCTTGGTCGAATCTGTACTAAACCCTGCACAGCATTCTGGTGGCAGAGAAGTCACCTGCATCCTCTTTTCATAGAACACAAACGCACCGTACACGTATGAGAAAATACTGAACATATATCACGCATGTACGCACACACACACATACCATGGGATCTTCAGCAGACACTTTCTGCTGACACGAGCGAAGATTGCACATATTGCTCAGGCACCTATTATTTTTACTTTTAATTGTTCCGGAGAAAAAAAACATTTTAATTGCTTCTACAGGTTGTGTCTTTTTAGTGGCTGCAGAAAAGCTTTATTTTAAATGCAGAAAAATAGTCTGCATTTACATATTCAAATAATTTATACCAGCCAATAAAAAATGAGCAAAACATTGCTCAAAAAAAAACATTGCCTACACATAACAGAATTAATAACAGAATAGTATTCAAAAATGGATTGCCCTCATGCTTTCCTGACCCCGGGCTGGGAATCGTCCGTGTCGACGGAGTCATTCGTGACGCCGAGACAGCCACAGGCCCTCCTCAATCCGCATTACAGACTCCTCATTATGGGGTTCGGCCGTGTCTCTTGGCCACGGCGGAGGGAACGCCGGCGGACGTGGGCTTTCTGCGCTCCAAAATACGCGTCTACAAATACCCTCGAAATGAGTTAACAAGCATGAAACATTCGGCGCTTGGCGGTGGCTTATAAACAGGGGTTTGCAGCTGGTAAAAGCCAAAGTGAATAAGGCAGCTGTGGGCTGGGCCGTCTGACAAACGCCCCTGCATAAATGCGGCCTTTATTCCCGGCCTCTGTGCGCGTCTCATTTCGGTAAGGAGAGGAGCATCCTTATTATAGAAACCCTCGGTAAAAGGGCCATATTCACAAACCCATTTCCTTTAAAAACTCTCAATAATAGCCCTGCTTTTCGCCCGCCCCCGTGTTCCCCCAAGGTTTCGGGCGCTCACAAAGACCGTTACATTACACTGCATTCAGCAGGCGCCCTCATCCAGAGAAATGCATACAGCTTACGTTCTTTACATGCAATACATTTACACAGCTGGAATTTTTTTTTTATTGAAGCGATTTCAGGTTAAGTACCTTGCTCAAGGATACAACGGGAGCGCCCCGACCGGGTTTCAAACCTGCAATCTCACAGTTGCGATACATTAGGCTACACTGCCTGTGCTGACTGTGGAGCAAATGCTGCCGCGTGAAAAAGGGCACGAACAGAGTAATCCCCGACTCCCCCGTACCAGAACATTTTTTGCTCGTTGTGAGCGGAGGTCGTGCCGGGTGACCGCACACATGTTTACGCCTCAGTCTTCAAGCCGGTCTTCTGGGACGGAGGGAGACATCGGTGGAGGCCCCTCCCCTCCTTTTGAAAGCCGGGCTTGTTGTGGTCTTCACATACTCTGGTCCTGAAAGGCTCAAAAAATTGCACACAGCTTGGAAGTCGCCTGCCGGCGGTTCAAAAACCCCGCAGCCGTCCCGCGTCAACGGATGGAGCTCCGCCGGTCCCTCGTTCCCTTTTAAAACCCGACACAAGGGCCTCCTTGTGAAAAGACGACCGTGCCCGAGGAAAGCTCGCGCTGCTGATAGCATCGCAGTCACCTCCCTGCTCTGAACTATGCGTCCCATGATGAAATTAACTTCCCTCTAAGTGATCAAAATAAAATGCCAATCCATTTCGCTCATTGTGCCTTCAGCGTGGCACCCTTGATCCTAGGTCATGTGGCTGGGAACAGCTATTTTGGGCTAAAGGCAGTTATTAAAAGTTACCAGAAACCAACTGAAGTTCTGAAAACAAAGCAGACTGACAAAAATAGCCCGAAACACGGCTGGTAGAACTCGTTTTGTATAAAGTATTAGTTTTCTGGGCGCAGGTTTTTAAATATCACGATTTCAGTCCATCATCATTATTGACCACAAAAGAAAACGCGGCACTCAAATAACACTCTTAAAGCAAAGCACTTTAACCCAATCCTTGTTTTACAAACAGCAGGTTGGTGCACTGCGTGACGGCTGCTTTAAGGCCTTGCAAGATCTTCAACGGCTCTAACTGCCACATACTGGGAGTCCAATTTCAATGCTGCAACCCTAATGGTTGGGTGTGTTTCGCCTATATTTCTAACGAGTTAGCGTGTCACATACATGACTTTACTTTTTTTCTTTTTGTTTAAAGATTAAATAAAGCTGAATTTGCTATTGAGCAACCTATGGATATATTGATGAACTATATAATGCAGGCTACTTCAGTTAGTTCAGTGTGCTGTATCCGCCTGACAACAATACAGTAAGATTTTATTCCAAAAAGCCTCCCGGAATCTTACTATTAAGACGGAAGCTAGGTCTACCTTAATGGGTGATGTTCTTTAATGTTTTCAAACTACCATCAGAAAATATTAGTCTATAAGAACCTATGACTGCAAAGGAAAACAAAGTGTTAAGTGTCAAGGGCTGAAATAATGAATAAACATACAGAACAAATTTTGCTCTTGTCTTGCATTGAGGGGGTAGGAGGGAGTTGAGAAAAAATGTATTACTTGTTACATCATTACGTTATTTACTCGAAAATGTTGTGGACTATCCAATTATAACAAAATGTCAATCGCAAAAAAAAATAAGTTTACATAGTCCGTCCTAACCTACATTACCTCAGCTTCTAATATTTCTTCCATTGATAAAGATATAGCACTGAAATGACACAAAATATACATAACCGTTGGTTTCAAAGATTGAATTAAAAATACTGATTGTACTTGAAGGCAAGGGAATGTGAGAATCAGCATTATTAGCATTGACCACAGACACATCCATGGCTATACAATGATCATTGTGGTTCACACATGGAGTTGACTCTTAGATCATCCTCGCCCAGGACTATTTTTAGGACATTTAGGCCTGCCTGGAAGCCAGCCAAAATCGCATTGAGTTAGCAATGTTAATAAGCCAAAAAATGTATTTGTTAGAATAGCCTGTGATGCTTGTGTGAACTGGGTGAGCTCACTACTTCAGTTCAGTACTTCCTCGGTACAAATATGGCTACTTCTCCAAGAACGAGTGCTCAGCCACTAATTAGGCCTATTATCTTCACTGGAAAACAGAACCGGTTGCACTAACCTGACTTTCCAAAAGCTTGCCTATATCGAATTAAGAACGTGGTCTGCTTTGAGTAACTGTGTCGAGCAGCAATTGGATGAAATTACTGTCAAACCCGCAGGAAGTAAATTATGCAAGAGCCAATGTCTGATGTGTCACTGGCCGAGACGCTCCCAATACCAGCCCATCCATATGTCAGATGAGTCTCCTTCATATGTCCCTTGAGATTATCTGAACTACTCCAGGAACACCAGATATTCACTGAGAGACAGCCAATGGGCAGGAGGACAAGTACTTCAGCAGCAGCTAATGCCATGTTTATGCTAAACAGGCTTAAGCTAACCCTCAACAAGGCTGTACCATTTGTCACCTATAGTTTCAGAAATGATGCGATAGCTCCTTGCAGCTCATTTCCTTACTTGGCCAAGCTAAAGTTAATGAATGTGGAAGCTAGCCTAAATAATCTATTATTTGTGGGGTGCTTGGTTTTCAAGCCAGGCAGTGAATTGAGCTACAGGAACAGAGTGCACTTTAATTCTGAGCGGAGGAAGTGTCAATTCTCAAATGGGAAGGGAAATGGTCATTGTAATTGATATAGCCTATACAAAACAGAATCAAAAGGTAAACCCTTGGTTTATTCAAGTAAGCAAATGCATTTATTCCATGACAACTCATTGTGAGATACTCAAAAATGTATCAGCTGCATGACATTGCTGTCAACTAGAATAAAGTTGACTTATATACAGGGTGATGCCTGCCAAAATGAGAATGCGGACACGAAAATTAAATTCCAAAAAGTGAAATAAACAGGCCAACAGAACAAACAGCAACACACCTCAGTTGGAAAAATTCACAGTAACAGAGTGCACCATGCTCATTTTTATACATTTTTAAATCCCTTTATTGGAACTACTTTGGCTTGAAAGGTCAGTTCACTTTTGTGGAGTTTTTTGTTTCAGTATATTACTTCAGTTTAGGCTATATTTTTAATTGTTCTATGCAGTTTACGGCTGCGATGAAGTGTATTTTATAAACAGACAAAAGTTTCTGATTGCCTGTAGGTCATACAGCTATCAGGGCATTCAGGGGGTTGTGGTGCAAGAAAATACACTTCAAATAACTCCAAGGCAGCTTGTATAGCAAGGTTACGCCTTTGTAGATTGTATGTGCTGTGCATATTACAAAATTATTCTTCAAATAATTACGTTTAACCTCATTTTAGTTTGGAACCATTTCCTATGGCCATGTAACCTGCCCTCAAGGAAATTGTGGTATGGCTTCCTGTATCAACATTTCCTTGGGTCCTTGGGAGCAAAGAGCTTGTGCTGCTAAGAATAAAATAATTACTTCCACAATATTATAGACACATTAAGGTTTATAACATTTTATATGTTTAGACTTGAAAGGTATTTCCTTGCCTTAGACAACAAATCCCCATACCTGATACTATAAAACACGACCTCTTTAACTGGCCTGTGGGACGATGTAAAGGAACACATTATAATGCAACGTCCGTTCTCATTAATTTCCCAATTCAGATTTTAAAAAAATTGTTTTTAAATAAAATAACTACTGCTTCCAGTCGTATAAGTTTTATAACAACTTAGTGCGGCATATATACATCCAAATATGCATACGAAATGGGACAGACCGAAGCGTTGGAACCAGAGCAAAACAAAAAATTATAGATACAGTGTAACGTTAGATCGGTTATTACGGCCATTATAATGGATCAGCTACACTATTTACTCAACTGTGTCGCTTGCCAAGCCAGTTGATGTTTTGGCACTGATACTATTTGCCCTGCGAGTATAGCAACACTGAACTGAGCTGAACTTGTGAAGTGAAATAGAGAGATTACCAGGGGTGTGAAACTGAATTTAGCTTGCTAACTAAACAAACAAGACATAAGTAGACAAACACAGCTAGCTGCTATGTTTAACCCGTCATCCGTCCACCCAACCCCCCCCCCCCCCCCCCCCCAACAACCAAAAGAGAAAAAAAGCTTAGCCAAGTGCAGCACAACAGAGGTGCCACTCCTACATGTTGGGGCAGAATAAAACCTTTTACCTGCACCGAGGTGTCTGTGTGCTCCGGGGCCTGTGTGTCGATGTGCTCCTACTGACAGGTTATTTCCTGGGGTAACGTTACGCTGGTTCTCCGTTGGACTATGTGCTCCGAGTGGTAGGCGTCCAGGGTTGTGCTGTTGGTGATAGATACCGATGCCTCCGCTGTTGGTAATAATGTTGTTGGTGTTATTACTATTACCGCCGCTGTTCATGCTGTACTGGTAGAATCCAGAACGCGATCGCGATCGAGTCCTCGGGGGATCCATGGCTGGGTTTTGCGGGTGGTTGTAAGAGAAGGAGGAGGTGAAGGGGGAGCGGGTAGGAGGGGATTGCGACGGAGAGGAGGACACGGGTGCTAGTGAAAGCCTGCCGGTGTGGCTGTGCCTCCCCGTTCCCCTGCCCCCCTCCGCGCCCCCGTAATCGGCCTGCTGCTGCTGAGACTGAAAGCCCGTGTTGCGTTGTTTCGGGACGGTATCTGGAATAGTGGGACACTGGGAATAGATACGAGGCTCCTGTGTTGTAGGTTGACCAGCTGCAGCGATGGGCATTTCCTTTCGGGGTCCCTCCCTTTAAGTAGCGACTAACGTTAACGTTAGCTCACTGAAGCACTTTAGCCAAGTCACAACACAGCTGTTGTTAGGTCAACTAACATGTTCTAATGATTAGCTAGCCAGCCTAGTCTCGATATAGACAGCAATGTAAGACAAATAGTTAACTCACAACCATTATTATTATTATTATTATTATTATTATTATTTTTAAATAACGTTTTACTTAAAAGCCAACAAGCAGAAACCAGTTCATTCTGTTTCCGTGCTCGCCGCTTGCCCAAGTCAAGTGTCACGGACGTAGGCTACGTTAGCTAACAGTTAGTTAGCTAGTTTCTTAGGGAGCCAAAGTTAGTGGCTTCGCTAGCTGCTAGACAGTCAAGTTAAGTTACCGAAGCAGCCCACAACAGGAATTGAACTCCTTTCTCAGACTTGGCTAAATTAGAAAACTAAATAGACAGTAACGTAATGCCTGGCTAGCGCTAGCTTGCAAGTTAACTTAACTACATCAGTAAGCTCATCCTTCGCTCAGCATCCAATCCACTTCATTAGCTAGCTAACATTTACACGCATAAACCATCAGCACATTAACGTCTCTGCTCGGCTCTTCTCGTAACTAAGCCAACTTATAGCTAGCGACAAAACCTATCTAGCTAGCTAATCAGTCACGCAGCGTTTCCATAAAACCAATGTAGTTAACGTTCGCGAGCTAACTAAGCTACACCACGTCCAAAAATAAAAGGAAATTAAGTTATATATTCGATGTACATTAATCAATGTTTCCGCGACTGGTTTTGTTATTTTCTTTTTTGCACCCTAGATAACGTTAGCACTAATCCCCATCGTAGCTAATGTTACGCTAGCGAGCTAATAATAACAACTGACACAAGTTAGCAAGCAAGTTCCTGTAGACATTAGCTAAGTTTCTATCATTCTGGGGGAAAAATGTGAATCGGGTAGTTTGTTCGCTAATCTTTTCTAATGACTGATTATTTTAGTGTCTCTGGGGAAAAATGTCGAGAAGGTCCGTGTAATAATGTTAGCCAGCTAGCTATAGCTAGTTGATGCTGGGAAAAGTAACCTCCCCTTCGCACACTGAACAAGATCCAGTCGATTCTAACCCGAGTAAAACTATGAGTTCCGCCTTTCCATCATCTTGGACAGATAATCAAATTCGCGTTGCTTCCCTTCCGATTTAAATCCCCGCGTTATTGGGCTGGAAAAACCATACCACGGACTTCCAGCAGCCAGCGTGTGAGTGCCCTGGCTGGCGATGTCAGTGTGAAATATGACTGAAAATCAATGGGATTTCACATCTCCAACAAGACCCAATACATGGAAAACAGAGAAACAGAGTCAACTCCCAATTTCGGCATAATTTTGTATTTTCTGGATTGCCGACTGGTTTATTACAACACATTTCCCTCTGAAATAATTATTATAATATAGTTTTAGCGCTCTCGGTGTTATGTTATGGTTATTTTTTGTGAACAAAACGTTTGACTCGATTGTGTATGCCTTGCGAGAACACAATAAGGCGGATAGGCGAGGGGGGAAAGGAGGCAGGGTGTTGTAAATTATTTACAAATACAGAACACTACAACCCGTGTGCGTGATTGGTTGTGCCTGCGTAGGTTATTGCTGAGCTGAAACTAGTAAAACAAGTAGCCTACTTAGTTTTCTTGAGTTTTTTTTATTTTTATTTTTTTATTTTACTACATCTACGCCTAAAATGAACTGTAGCCTACGTCCCTCTTACATGTGGAAAGTGGGTAATAAACATATATTGCCAACCGTGTCGTATATAACCAACTGATCTTTAATAGTAATTCATTATTATATATAGATTATTATAATTCAAATTTTATTGTAAATCATGGAGCCTTGGTGGAGCATGGAGCCTGATTAAAACATCAGCATCATCTCAAGGGTTCAATTCAGCAACCTTGCTGCAAGTTTCGTTCTCTAACCCTTATAGCACATAATGCACTCGATTTGAGTAAAGTCACATGTTCATGTTTCCAGAGCATTTCAGAGTTCATGATGTATTTTCAATGGAGAATAAAACACTTTGGATCAAAGTAATGTTAATTTTCATGAAATCATTTTCATTTTTGTTCAGAACACACACACACACACACACACACACACACACACACACACACACACACACACACACACACACACACACACACACACACACACACACACACACACACACATAAAGGATGGCACCCAGCCCTGTTACTCCCTCTCATAATTATAATTATAAATTCAATAGTATTTGTAGCCTACCTGCAAAGAGGGAGCCTCCACCACATTTAAATTATTTTATGTAATTCTGTTTGCTCATACTATTTATAAAAATAAATTATAACCTAATATCTAGGTTCTTAAATGTAGAAGCAGCACCAATTGAACCAACACTGAAATCCTCAGTAATCCCAGGTAGGCAACATGTGTTTAAGATTCCTTCAAAGGAGGGTATCACACTTCAAATGAAAACAGCTGTCCTAGCGAGATAAGTGTAAGGGGTAGAGGACAAAAGCCTTTCCGATGATTCTAGAATTCACAGTTCAAAAAACTGTTTTCCTGGGTAAACGCATTTTCCTGACCAATCAAAGTACAACAGCAATATTTTCATTTTAAAAGGCATGTACATCTGAGCATGCCCCTGGATCTCTCTTGACCTTCGCCGGATGGAGGGGCATAGGGGTCAAGCTAAACGGCTCCCAACCAAAAGTTTATGTGTGCTTCAATTGATAAATTATTAAATCTGACATCACCTTCTTTCCTGGAACCAATTCCTCCTTTTTTCTTTCACTCTCCATGTTCCTTCCGTACTCCAGTATGGCATGAAATGGTATTTTTGTTCAGTAAGACCAACACACATACCCATACACACACACACACACACACACACACACACACACACACACACGCAGGCCAGTGAATTACCATGGTCAAGGAAGGAGGAACCATTTTTCATCAAATGTGCAATGTTTATTCACAATATAAGAAAAGTTGCAAGTGAAAGGGCAAAGAGTGTTTTAGGGTTAGGAGTTGGGGTAGAGAATGAGATGGGTGAAACTGGGAGGCCTTTTGGAGAAAAGGGTAGGGATTTGGCAAAAGGTGGGACATTTGTATGCAGAGGGGTTCTGTTTGTGTGTCCCTTTATTGGTCCATTCAAACAGAGGGGGGAGGGGCTTCTATCACATTCTAAAGCCATCTGTACTGAGGGAGGGAATGAGAAACAAGGAGCATGAATATGAATATGAACTAAAGATGCAAGAAAATGGAGTAAGCAGATAGAAGAGAAAAGGAGTCACTGACATGTAGACATAGTAGTGTTTTACATGCTTTATTAGCTTAGCCCAGACAGCTTTACAAGCTTACATGTAATCTGAAGAAATTCCAGTACGTTAATTTGCCACACTATACAATCAATTATAAGAAGTAATTCCAGTAAAATGATTTGTTACATCACCCTGAATTCAAACCAGCATCCTTCTAGTTATGAGTTTAGTTCCCTTGGTATTACTCCACAGTGTGCAGATACATTGTGAGAAATGACAAAGGCACAATATATCCAGTAACAAGGCTCAGGCCTCAGGGCTTGTCATCTTGGGATGTTAAACCATCCCCCTCCTGAGAAGCCAGAGTATTTTCATCACCAATGTATCAATTATGTTATCATAATGAGCTTATGAATGAATTTATGAATGAACAACCTCTAAAAAAGGCTAGAAGCTTATTCACAAATGTAGCATAACATTGCCCGTGTAACTGAAAATGACAATGCAACCAATTTTAACATAAACTAACTTTCCAAGCTAGGCATACTTGAATTTAAACAATAGACACTAAATATACAACCTGCCAAATTAATATGTTGGGAGCTTTTTTCCCAAATGTTCTTATGGGACAGAAGTACTTAATGGCTGGAGCCAGGGGCGGAGGAGGGGTGTCATGAGGGGGGGTCAGGGGGGTGGTCACCTATATCACTAACAACATGTCACGATCCGAAACACAGAAACGAACCCAAATGCACGACCAAGAGACAAATGAACAGGAATGGGTGTTTTATTTACTGGATTGGGGTAGTCCCAAGCCGTACATAGAAAAACACACAAAACAGGCGGATGTTCCAAGCCGGAACTGGACTTTGGTTCTGACCCGGAACCGGACAGGAACTGGACCGGGAGGTCCAACAGGAACTGGACGGGAACACTGGCGGATGTTCCAAGCCGGAACTGGACTTTGGTTCTGACTCGGAACCGGACAGGAACTGGACCGGGAGGTCCAACAGGAACTGGACGGGAACACTGGCGGATGTTCCAAGCCGGAACTGGACTTTGGTTCTGACCCGGAACCGGACAGGAACTGGACCGGGAGGTCCAACAGGAACTGGGCTGAGGAACAGGAACGGACCGGACTGGCACGGAACAGAAAGGCAGAGGTAAGTGTGAAGCAGGGTCCGACAGGGCAGGCAGGGCACCCAGCTATGGGTTTGACGAGGGTAAGCCTGGAGGTACTGCAACACACGCAGGGAGGGTGAAGCAGCTGTAGGCAGAGCAGACTGTGCCGAAACAGACTAAAACAAAAAGGCAGTGAGGACTGGAGAAAACGAGAAAAGAACAGGAATCCAAAAACTCAACAGAATCTTTAGTAACTAGACTAGAACAGGAGACCAGAAAAACACAACTAGGTACGTCAAAGAACTGGCGCCGAACAGCAGCCAGACAGAGGAATAAATAGTGGAGTGAAATTGAAACCAATCAAAAAGGCGTGAGGAATGTAATCAAGGGTGATTAACAAAAAAGCAGGTGAGGAATGCATGCAGTGCAGGAGAAAGGAGATAGGCTGAAACAGATGAGGAAACAGAGTGAACCAAACGGGAGGACCACGCCCAGCCTGCAGCACAGGGGAAAACATGGACGAAGGGAAACCAACATGACACGGAGGGAGAGGGAAAAACACGGAAACAAACAGGAAGGGAACGAAACGTTACACAACAAACATTTCCACTGTATTAATTGTGATATCCTACCAAGGTGATACACTTTACTTTACTGTTTCCTGTTTTCACAAGGCACTAGGGAAGCCCCTCCCCCCATCTCCCACAAGTCAGGGGCCCTTTAAAGGAGTATGCAAGGTACAAACTGCATTGAAATGACGATAGCCTCCGGCCTATCAATTATAATTATCCATTATGGGATAATTCCTATTATTGTGTAATATCATTACAATATCAATAATATCCTATTATTGTGTAATATCATTTCAGAATTATATTGCTAGTAAAATAGGAAAAGTTAATATATAATTTTAATGAGAAAAAAATACAGTGCAACTCCACCCTTCCAGTGGGCCCCCCAGGTCAGGGGGCCCTTGGGCAGAAGAAGCGTTGAGTTTTCTTTAAAATTGGGATGAGTGGACAAGACGGATGACTTCTAGTGAGACATTGTAATTGTGTCCTTGGGTATCTTTACCTCAGATTTCAGAGACATTTTGCTACCTGTCAGCATTTTGTCAAGCTCTTGGCAAGGCTTTGCCAGTCATGGTGAGGAGCTGGAGAAATTCTTTGAGCAAATGACCATCAGATCTGTCAACCTCAATTTCAGAAGTTATGCGGCAAGTGTCCCTGCAGGACATTTGCAGCATAACTGCTTAAATTCTTTGGCAATTAGCACAGACATGAGTCATTGCCTGCAGATAACCAGGTTCGTCAAAACACACTGATGGAAACTGCATTAAATGCCAGTAGTTATAGCCGTTGTTGTTTCTTCACTGTCTGATTGTAGAGTTCCAAGCATAGTTTTTTTTTTGCCCTAATGTCACCTTATAATAAACAGACAGTATACGTGTTTCACCAAACTTTAGTTGCCTCTTTTGTGTGGTTGAGACAATATGACCAAACAGCAACTGTTCTGTGTAATAAGCAGGTTTTTATCTTGACACCTTGAATGCAGAAAATGGTTATCAATGCTTTTTCTCACTATACCACTAACGTAAAGTCAATTTTAAAGAGACGCCCTTCTCAAAATTCAAACAAAACTAAACCTGTAATATGTGGGAAAGATATGAAGAGGTATCTGCAGGGAATTGTGCTTACTGTTTTGTTCAAAAAGTAATCAGTTCTAGATAAGAACATAAGATGCACAGTATATTTAGGGGAGTTAATTGCAACACATTTATATTTTCTCTTAATGAATATATTGGACATATGGGCTTCATCTCAATTTTATATCATGTAATCTGAGCTGCAGTTTGCAGTAACAGTACCTGCATTGTATTTAGATACACATTTCTCTTGTAAAATGTAAAGGTTTTCCATCAAAAATATTTAATATATCATATTAAAAGAAAATTAGAAAGTGTGGTAAATGTCTGACCTGATCAAACAGAGAAGGCATCAAAGGAAAACAAAATCAACTAAAAGCAGAATTACAGAATCAATGTACATTACCAGTAAATTCACAAAAGACACTGCAACTTTAATGAGTACAGATGCATCCTCTTTAGACAACATAAATAGAAAATTCAATATACTTTCAAATAAGCTCCAAATTGAAATACACTTCCCTTGCCCTGGATTGCACTTCACCATCTCAGGCACCAAAAGCTGCTTGTGGTAGGCCTTCTCTGCAGATGAAGGTTGAGTAGCTGACAAGTGTGAGTAGGGCACTGGGTTGGTGTGGAACTCTGTTTGGCCAACATTCCAGGGCTGCCTTATGGAATCTTAGCAGTATTGTAACTAAAACTAGGGACCATGTCTATGTAAACATATTACTAACAGTATAATACCACAACACAGTCCGCATATACAGCGTCAGCCTATCAACATATCATTAATCGAAGCAGATAGATCATTTCAGCTCAAAAACTTTTCATAGCTGTAATTCTTTTAACGTGCTTTTAACATTATTTTTTCGATGGAAAACATATCGTATTGTTTCCAAGTATTTCATGATTTTGGATATTTATTGGTGGTTATTTTGTGAACGTTGCAGATATGGTGCTGAAATTCAATAAATGATTCAGATAAGATCAATAATCAGAGAAGATTAATAATTTCTGATCATCACTTTTGCACTGGTCGCGTGGGTCTTTTTGTTGCCTGTGTCGCTCGCGAGACCCTTTCTGCGAGACCACAATCTACATAAGAATGTTACTTAGATTGGTTCCCAAGTTTTAGTAACTCTATTACATATTTCTGGTGAGGATATGGCAGGGTGAACATTCAGACATCCACAGCTATGTCCATGTCAAAGAGAACGGAAGCGGCAATGGCGGCAATAATGTCCTCAAACAATGCCTGAGGCCTGTTAGAATATTAAGCCAGTGTGATCACTCTGTACATTCAGAAAAGTGCAAAGCTGAAGCACAACCCGTGAAGCTGAAGCTTTCATCTCCCAGAAAATTACCTGGAGACAAACTAGAGTCTTAAAAGCAAAGCACTTCGTGGTATAGATCAGAATTCCATAAAATATTACACCCAAGTAAACATATAGAACTATGGTAGGCAGCTAACACAGACAAGGTGGGTACATTGATACAGTGCTGAAACATTGATACAACCATTCAATGTTTTACATTATCAGCTTTGATAGCAAAACTATAACACTGTAAACCACATGTAATAATTATTATAGTTGACCTGCTAAAGATGCCGAATATTGTCATGTCAGGTATGTGTTTTGTAAAAAACAACAACATTTTTTTGTATTTGTTACTGTGCAGTTAACATATACTGTACATGTATTTACAAGTACGTATACGTGGCATGTGTGCTTAAACCACCGTGCCACTAAGCAGGCTTAGAGGCTCCTTAGGGACTGCCTTAGTAAGTGTTTATGAGAGTTGTGTGGGTGTGCATATGCATGTTTCTGTTTGCATGCCTCCGGAAGAGTGTGTGAACATGTGCTTGCATGTGCTGCCAATGTGTGAGTGCAAGATTTGTGTGTGTGTGTGTGTGTGTGTGTGTGTGTGTGTGTGTGTGTGTGTGTGTGTGTGTGTGTGTGTGTGTGTTTGTTCAGGAGTGTTGGCGCTTAGGGGAGATATGGAGACAGTAAAAGATGGAGACTTATGAAGCGGAAAAGCTTTGAGTGTAGTGGATGCAGTAAAAGAGCCACAAACCAAAAGCACGTAAGGAATTTGATCCTTTGGCTGTAACTTACATGAGCACTTGGCTGCATTGCACTAAACTCACTGCTGCAGAACAAATATATACAAAAAGGTAAAAACTGTATAAGTATTACACTAGAGTCATTCAGGGAAAGATCAGCATCTTTAAACCGCTGTTGTATAAACAACTCTTAATAAAAATAGGCCTAGTGGTTAAAAATGGAATTTACCAAGTGTAAGAATACCCCCAAATGTCATTTTTGTAATATCATAGTCCATAATTGTGATTGTCCATCTTTTGGACAGAAATATGGTCATAATAAGATCATCACATTACTTAAGCTGTGAATATTTTAATATCACTTGTGAACAAAAACAATAACTTATTTATCTATTTTTTTTTTTTGCAATTCTGAAAGGAGAAAGGAGCATGTGCATTTTATACAATTTCAAAAGTCTGGAAAAAAGCTACTGTGATGAAAAACATTTTTACAGCACTTTGCAACAGCGAACATGATGACTGAATCTCACTCAATCGCCATATTTTCATCATATGCAGAATTTCCACACAGTCACATTGCAACAGAATCAATGTGAGGTCCTTTTGTATACTTTGGACTTAATCTCCCATTAACACCTTGGTGAAACCTTATGCCTGTTGGGAGGAGAGACAGTACGCAAGGGAGAGACAGTAGACAGCAAACCAGCAGAGCAGAGTGCTGAGTGATCCTCTCATACTCTTCTCCTGAGAGAAAGAAGGAAAAGAACGGCAAAGAAACAGAGAAAAATGGTTAGGGATTGGAATCAAAATCAGAAAATGAAGAAAGATAGCTGGGAATGGAGAGGGGAAAAAGGCCAGCCTCCCTATCTGCTCCAAACCAAAGCTGAGAAAATTTGGCAGCAGAGCATTTGGCTTGAGAGAAGAACAGAATATAAAAAAATAGAATATTTTCATCTATTAAAAGGGGGGGGAGAGGTATTCTAAGAATGCAAACACAAGAACAAATGCATTCTTCCTTTGTATGTACTTTTTTTTTCTTTTGCTTTTCAGTTCTTTTGTATTCTTAATGGAAGCTTGAGAGAAATTATACATGAACTGAAAGTCTTGAAGCAATGAAAAGCACCTTGTGATTCACACACTGGGAAATCCTGAGAGATTGAGAGATTTACTTCTTTCTTTCTCATCTCAAGCACGCAGCCTATTTGGATTTGACAATCGGGACTGGGCGTGAACAAGAACATCAGACTGTCAACAGCCTAGCAACAAAGCTCTCAGAATTGAGAAAAAAAAGAGCACCTAAGATTCTTCTCTGAACATTAGTAAATAGTATACCATATTATAACATTCAACATGACTGATTGGACCTTGAAAATAATTTACATTTCTTTTTCTGGAAAAGGTCAAGAGGTAATGGGCCCCAGATAAAATAATTGGGTGTATTAAATGCACACTGAATCAATGGCCATTGGAAGGGTGATTTATAAATTATTAGATATTTTTTCCTCCTTCTTATTTTTAATGCAAAGGTTTTAATACCATTATACCATAATACCATAATATAATACCACCAGGAAAGGCGCACGCATGGCTTGCTTGCTTACTAAATGACTGGAAATATTCTCTTAATAACCAACAACACACGAGTTAGAGTTAACCATCAATAAACAGATCAATAAGTGTGGATTATATAATCCAAGTATGCAAAAACACTTCTATATAACCCATGCAATATCATGTGTTGGACCATTCGCATATTTGAGTGGAAGCTACATAATAACAATAATGTAATATTTCCCAAAGTTAATAATGTGGTTACAATCACTGCAATGTGGTTAATTGGATTATAAAAATAGCATTTCCAAGTTTAGCAGTTATGCTAATCGTCAGAAACATGCGTGCCAAAGAAAACAAGGGTCATATCGTCCTTAACTGAGAACAGGGCATGCTAGGAGCCAGGCACAGTTACATATCCAAGGCCTTGCTATGCAGCAATGTGAAAGTGAACAAAATATCTGTTAGGTCACGGCAAAGCTGTACAGACAAAATATTTTCTTTCAAGTGTGTGGCCTGTAGCCTGAAATACATTTCCCTCTGGAGGAACTGTGAGCCAACCCCACAGCGGGGGCTCCAGGACCCCGACTTCAGGAGAATAAAAGGCTCGGTCAAGTGAATAATTAGGCAGGTGCCAATTATGACGATGCTCTCCATTCCCCACGGCCCTTCTTGGTGATGCCACCCTGCTGTGCGGTCACACACACACACACACACACACATCACACCGAACACTCAAGATCCCGACACATAACACTGCCACACTCCTCAGTCAACAGACCACCAGCACTTTTACATGCACCTTAGCCCCTGAACTTGTGAACTGCTCTGATTTGTTTCCCATAATTTAGCCAAACAAATATGGCACCCTCAGGACAAGAGTTATGTTTTTTTTGAAGCCTTTCACTTTCATCTTGTATTTCGCAAAAAAATAATCTGACATTTGAATGTCCTGAAACATTTAAAAACACATGTTCGCAAGAGGTGATTATGACTAGTAGGCAACTTTCCTTTTACTTTATTGGGGGGGAAAAAACCACAAGCCAGGATTTGCATGGCCCCCCAGGTGAAAAAGCAGTACACTTTAGTGTAATAAAAATATAATTTAAGTATACAAAGGTTATTACAAGTATGCTTTTAATTGTTGTACTTAATTTGAAATACTGAGGACTGGACAAAAAACTGGACTGAGTCTGACAAAAAAAAGTGAGCCTGAACACTTTTTGCCCAATCTTCGGGTTTTTTGGGGCATGTAGACGTCTTACTCCGTTTCTTTGGCTTGGCTGTTTGAAAATGCACGTCAGGCGGAATTTGAAGATCCCTAATGAAAACAAACAAGTGCAAAGTTGAGCACACGCCGATTTATATAAATTATATAAATGCAGCTATTGGAGTAATTCCATTACTCATATCCATGTGTATAGTATGCAATAATCTAAATACTTTCACTAAAACTAAATTGATTACTCCCAATAATTGGGGTATTTGTTTACATGTAAATGTAACCATTGTCACAGTTGAAATTTGATTGGAAATCCATGCTAGCTTTAGAATGAAAAGGTATTTAAGTTCTTTTAGCTGGCAGATCGAGATGAAGCGTGTAATATCATGCTACGATGTGACAAACCATTTAAGACTTTACTTAACTGTGCCAAGTTACAGTTTTTCAAAACATTCACGGCATTCATTGGGCCTTGCATATGTCATCCAAGTCTCTTGGAATCTTTAACGGGCTGAAATTTTGCACGCTTAAAGTTATAACCCTTACAGGACTGGTAAAACTATTTTTTGAGAGAAACATGCATAATGCATGATCTATGATATAATATTCACATGAAGTCAGTGTGCATGACGATGAAAGAATAACGTGTAAATTGTCTGAAAATTGGTCATTTCTCCAATGCATTGGCACAAATGAATGGCACAAATTATGTTTGTGTTCAGTCATTCACATCGCATCAAATCATCTTTAAAACAAGGGAACGTGGTGCCCTGAAGAGGCACCGTGCCCTGATGATGCCATTGCCCTGATATTAGGAACGCTGTGGGAAGCCCTCGCTCCCCTTACATTGACGTCAGGAGGGAAATAGAGGAAGTGACATCGATGCAGACTCCATAAAGAAAGAGATGATACAGGTAGAACGGTCTCTGTCAGCTCTTAGTGCCTTGCTTCAGCTCCCGCAGCTCAGGGGAGACAATAAGCTCACTGTTACTGTTAGAAATAAAAACAGAGGGAGGCATGGAGAAGAGAGGCTTGGTGGGAGCTGGAGGTTGAGGCTGGGCACTTTGAAGTTGAATGGCTCACTGCAAATTATTCTGATTAGTCACACAGCACCCCGGAGAGGCTGTCTTAATTATTCTTCCTGTGCACTCTCTCTCTCTCTCTCTCTCTCTCTCTCTCTCTCTCTCTCTCTCTCTCTCTCTCTCTCTCTCTCTCTCTTTCTCTCTGGCTTCTACTTCCTCCCCTTGCTGTCATCACTTCATTTCAGATTTCATTTTAAATTTCTCTGCCTTTTCCCCCTCACCTCACCTATCATCTTTGCATTTCATTTTGTAACTCTTCCAGTGGATGATGCTTTAAGTGGATCATTTTTATCTTCATTATTTTCCAAATTATTATCACTGGGCAGCAGTCATTTGAGAATGATGTCGGCCCCATTTCTGAGACAACGTAATCGCAAATGCACCTGGGTGCAAGTTGATAGTTTTTTTTCTTCCGCAAACTGAATATCTGTTGCCTGTACTAGTTTGGAATCAATCAATGTAAGGTACTTGAATGAGAGACACAAGGAACGTGGGAGACTGCCTCTACACCCATTGAATAGTGAAAGATAGGCATTTAAATGCATGTAGGTGCACTGGCTCATTTTTTAACTGTCACTGCAGTCAAATGGAGTACATAATGGATGCTGTATGAGGAAACGCTACAGGGAGCACATTTGCAGGCAGCGCATTCACAGTGCCTGTTAGGAGACTGTGGCTATCCATTAAAAGCATTGCTACTTACACCATGCATTGAGCACAGAACACACCGACAGCTTTATTTTATTTGTGCGTTTGACAGGGCTCTGTCAATGATTGAGCAGACCTTTGGAATGTAAAAAATACATTTCAGATGTTTGGACTGGTTTGGCGGTACAGTACAATATAGCCCTCAGAAAATCAGTGTGTTCTGTGATGTATTCTACTCAACATAGTGGCATCAGTGTAGCATGATAGGAAAGGTAACCTAGGTTAAGGCTGTTCTACCCCTGTGCAAGGAATCGCTTCAGTATACATCCAGCTGCATAAATGTATGTAAAGAAAATGGAAAAGCTGTGTATAAGTGCGCTAAAGCCTGGTATCAGAAAATTACCAAAATTTAGTTTGACAAGCTCTAATTTGCCAGTGCCTTCAGTAATGGCTATCATTTAATAATTGCGCTTTGACTGTTAAAATGTTATACTAAATATATTGCAGGCCCTATTTAGAAAATGCATATTTTGTATGACCACTTACCATTATTACCATTTTTTTTTTAATTCATCTTTATTATGGAAGAATGAGTTATGCTTGTGAATGGCATTGATTACGTTTGTTTGAATACATTATCCTGTTGTCTTACAAGTAATAGTCCGATGAGACTGGTTTATGAAAGCCGCACTGTAACAGCTATCACAACGAGAAAGTTCAGGGGTCAGGGTGTTCTAATTTCATTCAGTCGCATTATTTTCACCATCTCAGTTCTGGGAGGGGAAAGTAACTTGGCCGACAACAATGAAAGATTCAATGTGGACAGAGGAAATCAAAAGTCTGCAGACATTTTGGCTCCCAGGGGCCAGGGCTGAGTAACTCTCGAAAAAGGTGGTCACTGTCCTGAGCTGCTAAGGCAGAGCCAAATCCATTGTCCTGAGCATAATTTGTGCTTCTCCGTCCATTCAGTGCCTTGGCTGTTGAAAACCTTTGTGTGTTCTGAGAGTTTGGCAGCGCTCTTGGTGGAGGCCCAGCCCGGGTCTTCTGGGAACTCATGTTTTTTTAGGGTTTTTTGTTTTCCGTGGCTGTGCTTGGCCAGAGCGGGGCTATGAATCGCAGCCCTGGATCATGGGAAGGGGAGAGAGGAGAAAAGGTAATGCTGGACTCTGCTGAGCAGACTGCAGAAGGGACAGATACTTTGGCTGGATTGCTCATGACGGTAACAGTGCTGAGCAGAATGTATTTAACAAGCAGTATCTTTCCACAAGACATGGAGCTGTTTAGTAAGTGAAATAATAAAGCAAGCTTGAACTTTTTCTTTATAAACTGTTATGTAATCCTTTACTGGACTTTGTGTTTGCTCGGTTTGCATACTTTAAAAAGGACAGTAGTGGAAGCTAGAGTATGATATAAAATATATGCTCAGGGTGATGTGCCATTTAGGAGGAAGTTTAAACTTTCAGTGAAGCCTAAAAGTTTGAATAGTATTTCATATTCTGAGAGTGAATGTAACAAAATAAATAATCATAATAGACAAGAAATTACATGATTATACAATCAGGAATAATCTAAATATTATACTGACAAAAACTGTGTGAAAAACCTATGAAATTGCCATGTCTGGAGGGACAATGTAAATAGAGTATACTTTTTAACCTATGAATTAATACAATATGCATGCCCCCTCATGTTGGAGTGTTGATATGACTTGGGCGGGGTTTATGGAATAAACACTGCATGCAATCATTTAGCCGCAACCATCCCTGGGCCATGCAATTCAAGGTGAAGTGGTGGGTGTGATTTATACTGGAGCACTTTGGGGCCACAGCAACATTCTTGTTTAGGGCCACCAAACCCCTAGGGCCAGCTCTGTATGGCTGGCACCAAAATGATTAATGTTGTGTCGCCAGGCCAAACAAAAATGACTGGGACAATGCTGTAGAGATGTAAGCTCATCTTTCCTTTTCATATTTCAAATTTAATTCACACCCTAATGACGTTCAGCTGTTCCTGAAATAAATTAAGTCAAATTAAATGTCCATCCATCCATCCATTATCTAGCCCGCTTATTCCTGGTCAGGGTCGCAGGGGGTGCTGGAGCCTATCCCAGCATGCATTGGGCGAGAGGCAGGAATACACCCTGAACAGTCCGCCAATCCATCACAGTGCACACACACACCATTCACTCACACACTCATACCAATGGGCAATTTAGAGTCTCCAACTAGCCTTACCTGCATGTCTTTGGACTGTGGGAGGAAACCAGAGTACCTGGAGGAAACCCACGCAGACACGGGGAGAACATGCAAACTCCACACAGAAGGGCCCCCAGCCAGGATTCAAACTCAGTACCTTCTTGCTGTGAGGCGACAGTGCTAACCACTGCACCACCGTGCCGCCCAAATTAAATGTATCCCGGAATTTAAAAAAAACAAACTTACACAAATATGTGAAAACCTTTTAATTCTATTTAATTCTATGATTTTACTACAAAAACCAGGGGTTAATCATACAGACCATGGCGAGACTGAAAGATGATTCCTGAGTGTTTATACTAAAACTGAACAAGACCGATTCTTTTCAGGCTCCATGGCAGGTAAAAAGTTTCTTCTTCATGAATTAATTTTTTTTTACATTATGAGGAGCAGTATATTAATGAAAACCAAAACTTGATTAGTCAGAGTGTGAGCTTGAATTCTCAGAAAAGCTCTTCGGTTTTCTTTCTTGCTTGGATTGTATCCATGTATGAACTCTTCAATCACTACACTTTATTTAAGTCCTTAAAAGACAGTGAGGTTTTTACGATAAAAAAACTAACCTTAATGTGGCAAAGTGTGTGTCTGATCAAACTAGAGAACAGAACTTCCCAATAAGTTCATACGGTCATTAAGTTCATATGTGGCTTAATTGGCACAAATGAAAAGCTTCCCTGGGGAAGAATGACATGGATGTGTCAAGCAAGCAATGAGACTCATTACAGTCTCTGACTGGGGAGAGAAGAGTCATGGTATGGTCATGGTATTTGTGCTAAAAGGTTTTGCACATGCTTAAGGTCTTAGTAAATCAGACCCTAAGTCCTGAACCAGCTCTCTAGAATAGTGTCAGCCTTCTCGAGGAGGATGCAGTTATATTTGGTGTAGTTATGGGTTACATATGGAACAAATTAATACTTTATTTTTACCTTTCTGTCCACTCTAAAAGCACGCATACCCCGAGCATTCAAATCATTGTCCATTTGTGATCTGAATGCAGATGACTGAGTGATCTGAAGCCCAGGGAAACAGGTGGAATATATTCATATTGACCCAAAGCGGTTGATATGAACTCTCTAGGACAATTCAGCAGCCAGTGCTGTCTGGATGGGAGTACTTGTTGTCCACACTTCTCACAATAGGTCATGAGTCACTTTAGAAATCCTTTGATAAGTATATTTCTAAAGAAGATATTTCTGTGCCAGAAAACACTATAGATAATATCTAAAATTCCTAGTGAAAATAGTGCACCGATGGATAGTTACGTCCAACATTTAATGAAAAAAGTATTGCAATAGCATTTTTATTTGCACCTTATTGAAATGTCATACAGTTGCGTAAAGCAATAGCTGTCCAGACATTTGTAAACATGCAGTATCTCACTGGGACTTGGGAAAAGAGTCTGAACAATGGAGGATTTATGTTAGGATTATTCTCTTTTCATGGGTTTCATGGTGTCATATTTCATTATTTGTTATTAAAAAGTGATGTGGTTTCACTGGGGTGAGTGCTTGAGGGAATTACCTGATTCTCAATGGTGTACACTAAAGGACTATTGTACTACAGTACAGTATTTCAATTCAACGCTCACAAAATCCATCATCACATAACCCAAATCGCCTTAAGTTTAAAACCATTTAGACAGTATTTTACCACAAACATACCGCTTTTAAATGTGGCTTATCTACAAACTACTGTGTATTCCAATAGAAAATGGGGAACTGGGGCATCTTTCCTACAACAGTAACAAGAGGAGGGTTTTACACTAACACTTATGTGCCATTCCCCTTTGTCTCAAATTCATGCGTAACAGATTGTGAGCACAACACTTGTGAGGCTGGGGCCACGCCTTGATACAGAGCATGGCCCCTTGTGTGTCCAGGCCTGGGGCTTGGGGGTGGGTGGTGGGGTGTTGATGTCAGTTAGAGGACATAAGAGGAAGTGATGGTGCTGGCAGTATTGGGTTTCTCCTCATTCACCAGCTGAAAAGTCTCATACAGGGTTCTTTTTTATATCCTGGCAAAAGGAGAAAAAGGAAGAAAGAAATGGAAAAAACGGATGAAATCTAAGAGGCCCAGCTGTTGCTGTGCACCCCCACCCCCTCCCGCCCTCTTCTTCTCTCTCTCTCTCTCTCTCTCTCTCTCTCTCTCTCTCTCTCTCTCTCTCTCTCTCAGTATTTAGATACCAATTCTGGTTGGAGTTGTTTTTTTTTTCTGTAATGAATGCAGTTAGTACTCTGTCGCTATCAACAGCAACAGCCTGTATGTCTACGTCAAATAGGACAAGAACGAAGTTTGGCAAATTAAACATTTCAGTAGCACAATTGTTAGTTACACTGCAGGAAATAGCAACAAAATCCCTCCTGTAACATTTCCTCATTCCTGAAAAGATTTCTACAATTCCTTACTCACCCAGTTTGCTTGAAGCCAGCCGAGCACAAAACCGCTGGCAAGTGGAGAAGCTAATGTATGTGTAAAATGAGCGAATGGTGAAAACAACAGAACAATTAATGGAATCTGCTCTCAGTAAGGTTCACTGCTTCTTCTAACTACAGTGAACATTTGTATTAGTTATGTATCTCTTTACCTACTACA
The DNA here is from genome assembly GCA_029718625.1 of Synaphobranchus kaupii. NCBI lineage: Eukaryota > Metazoa > Chordata > Actinopteri > Anguilliformes > Synaphobranchidae > Synaphobranchus > Synaphobranchus kaupii. Next base: position 124,473,036 of record CM056376.1, read on the forward strand.
TCTATCTTCAGTATGACAAAATACATACAAAATACATATTTAATAACAGACTACAGATGTGATGCAAGCGTGATGTTATATTTTATAATTGGTCACAACGCACGGAAGAATGTCATTGGATTCACCTGGTCCAATTTATAAGAAATGCATTTCTTACATGTCTAAATAATGACATATTTTCACTTCTTCGGCTTGTATGTTTTGCCATATACAGTACTGACATATTTAAATTTTTACAAGGTCTCAGAGATTCAGAAGAGCCCACAACATGGACAAATGAGGCACGTTTTTTGGTTAGCCTTGAAAGTAAAGTGTGACTTGTTTTGCTGTAATGTTATTTTATTTATTTATTTTTTTACCATATGATAAACAGCCTTTTTGTTCTACATTAATTATAATTTTTATGCAGGCTCCCATGTTTTTTTTTTTTTTTTTTTCAGTTCAACTTTCAACCGTCATTCAAATGAAAAGACTTTGAACTTCTTTTTTTTTTCATTTAAGCCTCATACCACATCCTGGTTCAGTTGAGATGAAACTCACTGCATGCTCATCGATGGGGTAACGGTTTCCCAGTTGTTTCAGGTGCAGACCCACGGTGAAACACTTGCAGACAGACAGACTGGCCCTGAAATACAACTGCAGTCATGGTGGGCTATTGTCCGATTTGTGGGAAACCTGTCTACTTTGGTGAGTTTCGTCTGTTTTTGCTTCTGGTATCTGTCACTGCCTCCTCAACAAATATCAGAAACAGAAATTTTTCTAAAGTATATTGTTTTCTGTGTACCTTTGGTCTACCTTGAGTAAGGTACATTTTCTGTGTGAAATTCATATTTCACTGTATATTATATTGTGTTTTTCAGAAAGAGAGAAAAACACAATATAATCTCATCTCCTATTTGTAAATACCACAAATAGGATTATTCATTTTAGATCCTTTTAGTTACATGTTTCAGACAGTGACAAGTCCATAACTTGAGCAAAGCTGAACAGTTAAATTTTCAGGAGAATCCAGAATATGTCTCAATGCTGTATACAGTGAGGACCTCTCGAATTGTTGCCACTACAAAGCTGATCACCACATAACTATGTAGGCTGATGTCTGTTAAGATGTTTTGATCTTCATGCTGTTTGAACAATAACAAGCACAAACCGTAATAGGGTCATGCCACTTAGGTTGCGATTTATTATTGGTGGACCCGAATTTGTTGCTTTCATGTTGCCCATGCCTAAACCTGAATGTTTCTAAATTGATGTCCAGAGGAAAGCTGAGTCCTCTCTGATTGGTTATAAACCTTCTGATTATCCAATGCCTGGTGTAGCAGTTGTAACTTTAACAGTATTTTAAGAAAATAAATATTGTAAATTGTGCAGTCAACCTGCACTTGTCGAGAGTGACTTGCTGACTTAGCCGCTTGGGAGCCATTTCATTACAATATGTCAGTTGTGCATGCTTGCTGTGCTGTGGTGAGACAAAGAGAGGAGAGCTCTGTCTGTCCAAATCTGAACTGAGTCACAGCAAAACAGGAAGTGGGTAAGTCAGTTAGAACAGTCTGTTTACGTGGGCAGGAAGAGGTGGGGTTTAGAATGTCTGTAGCCCAAATAACACATAACCCACACAACCACCAGAGAACCATAGCCTGAAGCAAATAAAAACAGCTAAAATATATGTATCTAATGATTACAACTGCTCTGTTTTCCAAACAAGTTTTCAAATCAGAATACCAGCGTATTGCCTACTGTTTCACATTAAGTAGCATTCATTAATAATAACAAATTAACCAAAGCACAATAAAAAAAGAAATTCCAAGACAGAAACCCTGTGATTCTGGTAGGCATTATTTACCACTTCCATGATTATGTTTCCCCTTCAGTCTAACCAAGAGAAAGACTAGAAATGTTTTACCTTTGAGATGAATTAACTGTAACATGAGGCATGGTGCAGTCACTGTACCAACATAAGAATTATGCCTAATTCTACTGCACGTTCTGAGAATACACACCTCACTGCATTGCATAAGCTGTGACTATTTCAGCCTTGATTGCCTTGTAGGAGCTACTGCTACACCAGGGCTGGTTCCATTGTAGGAGCTTCTGCTACACCAGGGCTGGTTCAATTGTAGGAGCTTCTGCTACACCAGGGCTGGTTCAATTGTATGAACTCCTGCTTCTACACCAGGGCTGGTTCCATTGTAGGAACTTCTGCTACACCAGGGCTGGTTCAATTGTAGGAGCTTCTGCTACACCAGGGCTGGTTCCATTGTATGAACTCCTGCTTCTACACCAGGGCTGGTTCCATTGTAGGAACTGCCGCTACACCAGGGCTGGTTCCATTGTAGAAGCTTCTGCTACACCAGGGCTGGTTCCATTGTAGGAGCTTCTGCTACACCAGGGCTGGTTCAATTGTAGGAGCTTCTGCTACACCAGGGCTGGTTAAATTGTATGAACTCCTGCTTCTACACCAGGGCTGGTTCCATTGTAGGAACTGCTGCTACACCAGGGCTGGTTCCATTGTAGAAGCTTCTGCTACACCAGGGCTGGTTCCATTGTAGGAGCTTCTGCTACACCAGGGCTGGTTCAATTGTAGGAGCTTCTGCTACACCAGGGCTGGTTCAATTGTAGGAGCTTCTGCTACACCAGGGCTGGTTAAATTGTATGAACTCCTGCTTCTACACCAGGGCTGGTTCCATTGTAGGAACTGCTGCTACACCAGGGCTGGTTCCATTGTAGAAGCTTCTGTTACACCAGGGCTGGTTCCATTGTAGAAGCTTCTGCTACACCAGGGCTGGTTCAATTGTATGAACTCCTGCTTCTACACCAGGGCTGGTTCCATTGTAGGAGCTTCTGCTACACCAGGGCTGGTTCCATTGTATGAACTGCTGCTACACCAGGGCTGGTTCCATTGTAGGAGCTTCTGCTACACCATGGCTGGTTCAATTGTATGAACTGCTGGTACACCAGAGCTGGTTCCATTGTATGAACTGCTGCTACACCAGGGCTGGTTCCATTGTAGAAGCTTCTGCTACACCAGGGCTGGTTCAATTGTAGGAGCTTCTGCTACACCAGGGCTGGTTCAATTGTATGAACTGCTGGTACACCAGGGCTGGTTCCATTGTATGAACTGCTGCTACACCAGGGCTTGTTCCATTGTATGAACTTCTGCTACACCAGGGCTTGTTCCATTGCATGAACGTCTGCTACACCAGGGCTGGTTCAATTGTAGGAGCTTCTGCTACACCAGGGCTGGTTCAATTGTATGAACTGCTGGTACACCAGGGCTGGTTCCATTGTATGAACTGCTGCTACACCAGGGCTTGTTCCATTGTATGAACTTCTGCTACACCAGGGCTTGATCCATTGTATGAACGTCTGCTACACCAGGGCTGGTTCCATTGTAGGAGCTGATGCTACACCAGGGCTTGTTCCATTGTATGAACGTCTGCTACACCAGGGCTTGTTCCATTGTATGAACGTCTGCTACACCAGGGCTGGTACCATTGTAGGAGCTGATGCTACACCAGGGCTAGTCCTGTTGTAGGAGCTGTGGCCTAATTGAGCTAAAAGGTGACATCTCACTTGCCTCTCTCTCTCTCTCTCTCTCTCTCTCTCTCTCTTCAGGCGAGAAGAAGCGGTCCCTGGGCCGGGACTATCACCCGCTCTGTCTGAAATGTCAGGAGTGTAAAAGACAGCTGACGGCAGGTCAGCATGCGGAGGTATGGAGCGGATCCGTTCACAAGCTTCCACTCTTTTTATCACTCTTTTATCAAGTGTCAGTTGCCTTATCTGGCCAGGCTCCCCAGAGTGTGCTACACTTATCATTGTTAGTATGACAAGTGGACGTAGCCAGAGCAATGACTAGACCACTTGACCCATACCCAATACTTGACCCCAGACTTCAAATCTATGTCCTCAAAGTTGCAGCCTGATAATCAGCTAGTGCTTAGCCACAAACTGAATTATGATTTACATCATAAAGCCAATCCCTTTATTCTTTGCCTAATAACTTATTTATGAACATACGTATAAACTTCAGCTATCAGTGTTAAAATGTAAACTGCTGTATGTGATTATATTTGCCATCTAGGAGCAGACCGTATGTCATTTTGGGTGGCTAAGAGAATTGGGATTTGTGGGATCTGGCAAATCTGTAAAAATGTGAATCTCTAAGATGCATTGCAATTTACCAAATATGTGCTCTACAATGGATTTTGAAAAGGATAAAAATGTTAAAGAAAACTCACCATCATATTAATTTGGATTCAGGGTGCATCACTGCAAACAAACCCTGTCAATGTAATAAGACAAATATAAACAAACGTGTTTTGTGTGAATATGTCATTTGTTTGCTTTGTAAAGTGACACATCTTTTCACAGGTATTCTACTAATGCCTCACAGAGGTTGAAGGAAGTCTTGTGATCATTTTGTGAAAGCTGTTGGAAGAATATCAGTTTTCTTTTGCTTACTTTAATTTCTTAGTACTTGTGCAAAGGAAACAGAGAAATCCAAGGGGGGAAACAAAAAAAAACATTTTTAAATTAAAAAAACAAAAAACATTATAACAGCTGTAATTAATTGAACCAATGTGTTATATTGTCCTGTCTTCTGTGTATTTTAGCATGACGAGAAGCCGTACTGCACCCATTGCTACATGAAGCTGTTTGGACCAAGAGGTAAGGCTCGTGAGGGTAGCCTAAATTATGTAATAATTACAGCTGATTGAAGTTAGACTGCAGGCGCCTTTAATTCAGGAAGTGACAGAGACCAGGGGAAGGACACAAGGCTTGAGACCACAAATAGAAACTCTTTAGTGAATAGCCAGTGTTTTAAGACACTGAGGTAGAGGGAAGACCCTGAAGATGTGCAGTGACCCCTACCTCACTCTGCCAGACGCTATCAGTGCACCAGGCCCACTGTTGCCATGGACACAGGAGCGCTCGGTAATAACGGGGGGAAGGCACACAGATAGCAATCTTCACTCATTCATAATATTAATTAAAGACATTGTCGTTCAACAGCTTTAAAACAGCTCATTGCCTGCATCCTTTCACCCGTTCTGATGTATCCTGAATTTTGGAGTGCTGTTTGAAACATCTTTTTTAAAATCTTGCACAGCAGGCGTGGAAAAAAAGCCATCCTGAAGGAGTTTAATTTACTGCAAGGGCCTGTGGTTCCCCAAGGACCTCTCCAAGGAACCTTTCATGTTTGAGTTTGGTCCATTGTTAACATTCCACAGTGTTTGCTAGCACAGGGCTGCGCTCCCCCTCAGGAAACAGGAGATTTTCAATTTACCAGTACAGCAGCTCTAGAGAGACTGCTGATTAAGTACAGTTCACATTCTGTAGGCTGAGAGAGCAAGAAAGGAAAGTATGCATGCGAGTGATTCCCACTGCCTTGTTTTGGCAGTTAGAAGACAGGAGACCTGCACATGTTCAGTTTAACTTGTGAATTGTTGAATTTCTAGTACGGCTCAAATGTCAGAGTGCGTTCTTTCCTTCCGTCCTCCAGGTAACAGAGGACCAGTGTTACATTCCTGTCACAGCAACGCCCGCCCCCTCTGACACATGGCACCCTGGTTACGGGATGGGGCCGCTCGATGCAGTCTATCGCTTTGCCACAAGGTTCGAAGAGTCTGGCGTCACACCGAAGCCAGGGGAGGCGGGGTCTGTGGCTCAGGGTGAGAGTGCTGAGCAGGGAAATTCAAAGCTCATGCAACAGTCAGGTTTCAACCATGACTCTGTGGCCATTACCATGCTGGTGGGAACCAAATTAACTCCTTGTGAGAGCTGTAGATCCCGAGGACCAGAGTTTTCACAATGACTTCACCAAGATGATAATCAGTGTATTCATTGTGGTTTTTTGATATGAGTCAGGAACTCATTCATTTCTTAAGCACATTGCAAGCTCCATTTTAGACCCAGGCACACTTTCTAAGCTAAAATGGTTGACCAGCCTATAGCCTGTCTTCCTGATTTTCTCTCTTTTGTACCATTTGATGCCATTGGCTGATTGTTGCTTAGATTTGGCACTCATTGGACAAAGACCTTAGATGTGTGGACATACTTTTTGTTGACTGAGGGGTGAGGCCATACTGCCAAACTCATTTTTCACATGCTAGTATCTTTTCCTAGAATTCACACACAGAATATATCACATTTGGCATATACAATACCAGAGGCCACATGTATAAACAGTGCTGAGCAGAAAAATGCCCTCAGAAAGCGCGTAAGCGAGTTTCCACGCAGAAATTCAGATGTATAATATAACACGTGCTGTGAGAATCTGTGTACCACTGCACACAATGGACACCATACGTACACAATGTTTGGAGTCAGTGTGATATGGCGACACCGTGACCGAAAGGCAGAAGTAGAAAATGAAACTTTTTTTAAGCAGATTTCTGACTTTCACCCTGAGCATTCCTTTACGCATTCTTTTACTCAGAGTTTTATACATGTGGCCCCAGGCATAGATTGTGCATGACTGATCATTATGCCTCATGGTTCGTAACCATTCCCTGCCCTGTCCAATTTCTCCACAAAACACACGTTTTGCTAATATATTACAGCTTCCCATGATCAGTTATAAAATTTGCACGCTTATTATTCATCACCTTGGGTCATAAGCCACACCCTTTATGGTCCCCACATTTCATGGTCACCCCTATGTTGCAGCAGTCAATACCTTGTCACACATTCATAAAGCATGGATGCCAAGGACAGGTTTAGAATTTTTTTTTACTATTATCAGCATCCATTTATTCAGCTCTAATCTATGCCGCATTTCTTAAATGTTGTCCCTAGCTGTGCTCCGTACCACAGTTCAAAGTCACAAACTATTCTGTGTGAAATCCCCAAGCTTGCCCGCAACCTCTACCACAACCTCTAGAGAATAAATGTGTCTGTTCAGAGCTCCTGATATCTTTGAAATGTCCAACAAAGCATTTACTTTGATATCTAATTCACATCTCATTGTGAATACGATGCAGTAACAATAATAATAATAATAATGCAATAAATGTGAATATACAGTAGATGATATAATAAATATAGTCTTGTAATGTCTTTTCTCTCTCACACTCTTTCTCTGTATCTTACTATCCCCTTTGAATTGTGAATGACACGTAAATAATTTTGAAATGAGAGTAAAAACTATTGTATAAATTTAAACGTTTCTTAATTTGTCGAACACAAATGAGAAACGAGCACACATACTACCCTGTAATTAGCTACCACGATCACTGATTGCCATGTAGAAAGGACAAGCGAACATCTGTGTAGCTTTAGGACCCCCATTTCTCGCTCTTTTTTTCTGTCTGATGCGTATTTGCTCATTTCACATCAAAGCTCCAACCTGTGTTTGTGAAACATTAATTAATCATTTTAAAAAGGATCCTTTTTCACATCAATCAACCCTCTCCAAAAAGCTGTGAGTGTCACCCGGCTCGTACAATGGCTCTAATTTTGCACGATAATGAAAACGCAGATGTGTTCATTAAGGGAAAACGACGGCAAATTAAATATCATGCGGGCAGATCTAATTAAAAAAAACAGCTCTCAATTTAATTTCCTGGAGAATAACCAATGGTTTGCGTGACTCGTTTCAAAGGGAGCGCGTGGTACTTCTCCATTGCTTTAACCATTTCATATGCAGTTTGGAGCATCAATTAGGTGGTAGCAGAATGTAATTAAAAACAGAACTATGAGAAAGGATCTTGTGCTTTTTTTTATGGCGTCTTACAAGGGCCATCGGTTGTTGATGAGGAATGAATTAGCACTTTGAAGCGGTTTCATTTCCACATAGCCATGGCCATGGAAACCACAGGGTGGAGGAAATCACATGTGTAGCACATTGTTTTGAAAATAAAACGTTTCTAGAATGGATCGGTGCTGGCGATCATTTTAAGTGCCGCCTGCAGGCACAGCGTGTAAATGTAGCATTAATTGAATCTGAATGCTGAGTGTTATTACTTGCATATACAACTGGCAGACACTCATGTCCAGGGGGTGCATGACATAGATGTGTTCTTGATGTGGCAATTATGTTTATTTGCCTTGTTCAAGGGGTGCAACAGCAATATTACAATCGGGAGGCAACCTACAATGCCGTGATCACAACTAAGATTCCGTTAACTATTGCTCTCCATATCCGAATGCCTGGATATATTTTATAAGTTATGCAGGTCTTTTCATTTTTTAACAGGCTATAGCCTCTGTGCCACCTTCAGAAAAACCTGGGTCTGCCACCATCTTGATTGTAGTTTACAGTTACATTTATTTGGGACGTATTTGTAACAAGATACATTGTAGTGTATGTTTGCCGGTCCGTGTGCTTCATATAGCTACTCTGTGTGTGATAGGTGAAGGGTAAAGGTCATCTATATGAATTATAATGCCAGATCAGGGCCAGTTGCTAGATTCCAGTTCATGCTTTTGGTTTCCACTCATTGTGCCCTGATATCACTCCCCTGTCTCTGTGCAGGTTAACCCATCTGATATCCTGTTGCCAAGGGCAGTGGGTGTATTAATGTGGTGGTGGGCTATAATGAGGATAGCATATGTTAATGGGGGCTTTGATGGAAGCGCACAGAAGTGTGGATCCCAAGAAAGGAAAATCTTACTTAAAATTCAAAAGGATCCCAAATCAGAGGCAGCGGGTTCATAAAAACCAGCCCCTTTGATCATATCATCATATCATCATATCGCTCCTCCAAGCTGAATACACACACGTGCACGCACACACACACACACACACACACACACACACACACACACACACACACACACACACACACACACACACACACACATATACAGGTTCTTCAAGCCCAATATAGATTCAAACAACCAAATGACTAGCATATTCACATGATACAAAATGAATATACATACACTGGTATGCAAACATGCGCAAACACGCACACAGACACTAGTGTTCTAAGAATGTTGTACACTCATACACAGCTGTAGACACACACGCACGCACGCAAACACACAGACACACACACACACACACACACGCACACAGAAAACCGCACACGTACTCTGGTTTTCACAGACTGGGATACAGTCATACACACACACACACACACACACACACACACACACACGCACAGGAAGACATAGAGACCTGCAGACAGGGTGCCGGCGGCGTTTCCCTCAGAAGAGAAGGAGCAGGGGAGCTGGAAGCCCGGCCCTGCGCTGGTGCCAATACAGCCTGCTGGAATTTCGATGGGAGTTTGAATGAGACAGATCTGCAGCACCATGCTGGCTGACTGCTGTGGGGAGGGAGGGAGGGAGGGAGGGGGAAGGGAAGGGGGTTAATCCTTCCTGCAAAGTGACATGCTATTAATGCATTTGTTTGAATTTGCCTTTGGAGGGATGAAAGAGAGAGAGGGGGGGGGGAGTATGTGTGTGTGCGTGTGGTGGTGGGGGGGTTACCTCTGAGGAGGAAGAGAGGTGTCACATGGCTTTGAACCTGCTCCGCCCCCATGCAGTGCGTCAGCTGTCTCCGTCTCATTTGCATGTGTTGTAAGTGCAGTTTTTTATTTTCCCCCGACAAAGAAGGAAGAGAAAATTAGGTTATGATTCAATTAATTGTGGTTTATTTAATTTCCTGTTTATTGTTACTCCTTTCATGCAGAAGCTGATTTGACATTCACGAGGGAAGCCGGCCATCATTCATGCACACTGCCATGTTTGAACATGTTAATTGATATATAAAAATGGATGTGCATTATTTCACCCCAGAAACACGCAACAGCACAAACATTGCAGCATTATGCATTCCTCAAGAAACACAGCTAAGATCTGTAAGAGGAGGTTTGGTCTTAACAATTACACAATTGTTATCGAAAAAATAACCCATATTGTACAGTAGTGTTAGTCTTGTTTTATTTTATTTTTATTTTATTAGGTTACTCCTAATCGTCTCACTGGCTCCCTCTACAGTGCATATGGTGAATTATACAATATTTTGATATATTTTCCCATGTGTGTATAACAATGTTTTGTACATAAAGAGAAAGCTTAAAAATTAATCTTAATATATATATATATATTTTAATCGTTTAAAAGGTATTAATACGACAAATACTACCAAATTGCATGATTTAAGGAGCATATTTCAAATGCAAAATACGCATAAATATTAACATAAGTGAACAATTTTCGCATTCCGGACCGGGTGAACTCAAAATAAATAAGTATACATAAATTTCCATAGTCTGACACGTTTTTTGGAAAACATTTATACCACTTCTACCACAACACCTAAAAGCAGAGAGCCTCAATCTTATCCAGAAAGGGCCGGTGTGGTTGTAGGCTGTTGTTCCAAACAAACAGTAGCACACCTGATTCTACTAATCAAGGTCCTTTGCAAAGACAACATTGCTTGATTAATAGAATCAGGTGTGTAATTGCTTGGTTGGAACTAAAGCCTGCAACCAGACCGGCCCTTTCTGGATAAGATTGAGGACCCCTGCTTTTAGGTGTTGTGGTAGAAGTGGTATAAATGTTTTCCAAAACGTGTCAGACTACGGCAGTTTATGTATATATTTATTTATTTTAAGTTCACCCGGTGTTACAACATAATTATTGGTAGTTATAAAATATTATAACATAATTCTTGGTAGTTATGATCTGCACAGTTTATGCTCTTAGATTAACTATAATATGATTATTAAGATAATTATTGATAGTATGATAGTTTATGATAGTTATCAGCACCAAACGAAGACACTGACTCGGTGATGGTAGTGGTGGTCTAATTCCCAATTTAGTTTAAACTTTTATCCTATAAGCATAACCTCAATCTTGCCCATGTCACTAACTCACATGGCAGCATAGTCTAAAGTATCTTTCCTAATTCATACACAGCTAAAGCATACAGCTAAAACATGTTACATGACTGACTAAAAAGAAGGGATGACTAAACACCAAATGTGAACCCAGACAGTCAGGCAATCTTCAAACAAGCAAAATTATTCACGTTATTAGTGCCATTCAAAGTGTTCCCAAACCCTTCAATCCCAGTCCCTTAAAATGAACACCCTCTCACTGAGGGCCTATACCTACCTCCATAAAATGTTTAATTGCTTAACTCTGGACACCTTCATCCATTTCCCATGATAGGCTGCAGCACAGTCATTGTTTAACATATCAGTACATGGAAGTGTATCTAAAATGGGACATTTCATTTATTTGATAAATACAGGTAAATATGTGTTAAATTACAGGCATAATGGTAATAAGAATGTTAATCTAGACAGGGCTTATATTATCTGCAATCTAAAGTGTGTGATTCGTGAAATTTTGAAAAATAAACCTTTAACATGCAAATACCATGTTCTCTTGCATCTACCAAAAGCGGGTGTATTTCTCATGTTTGAACACTAGATGTCAGCAGAGCACAATTGATGGAACAAAGTCACTCCAAATTTAACCCTTTGAACTGTAGGTTTTTTTTGGAATGTTTTTTTTTTTTCATAATTCAAAATCGGTGTTCTAGAACTCCATTGTTTTCAATTACCAGTAGTGATTGTTACATCAGCATTATTATGTTCAGTTAAGAACATTCTAATCACATATTTGTGATCTTACACCTTAAATGGTTAAGAAAAAATGGAGAGTTGTAGGTTTGGCCAATTACTTTACTTATTACTTATGAAAGACCAATTTTTAGGGAAAAATGGTGCCCACACTTTAACTAGTAATCTATTGAAGGTGTTCTTGATTAAATTTTAGTGAACTAGTTGTTGAAATAGTTAATTCCTCTGTGTGAATAAAAGTATAACACTCACACAAACTTCTGACGTAGGACAGCAAACAAGTGGAAACCTGCCCCAGAGAAACAAACACAAGACAACACATATAAGACCCCTTCCATCCCCAACCGCCACCTCCATCAGCCCAAGAGCTGCAGGTCAAGGCCATAGCCAATTTACCCCATGTCTGTCTACACTGATTGAGGGGAATGGCAGCCCATTCAGTCTTTGTGAGTCCCAGACCCCTACTGGCAGTAAGTAGAGAGTACAATCCCATCATTGACTATCCCAACAACAGCAGCACCAACACCTTGAACCCTGGACACAGGCCCCTTCAGGGTGTTCACAAAGTGATTATTATTATTATTATTAGTAGTAGTAGTAGTAATAATAGTATTATTATTATTATTATTATTATTATTATTATTATTATTATTATTATTATTATTAGTAGTAGTAGTAGTAGTCTTTTTAAATCCTATTATTTCAAAGCTTCAAGAAAATTCCAAACATTTTCATTCCTTTGATATTACCTTTGATACAATGATCTTGTTGCAGATTTCTGATATGCTCCTTGGGGGGGGGGGGGGGGGGGGGGGGGGGTCATACTTTATCTCTGGTGGAGGGGGGTGCACATGATTTACGGCTGATTGAGGTGACTCATTCTGAAAGGTTTATCTGGGAATGATCCTCATCTCACTGATTCTCCGTAACTGTTTGTCAGGACAGAAAGCATGTCGCTTAGTATTTTACCTGAAATAGCTTTTCAGAGAAAAACTTGGCTCTTTTCAGTTAAAAAAATAAAACTTCAGTTTTGTTAGTAACATCAACCTCAAATATCTACTCAAAAATCTCTGGATTTTTGCACATTTTCACCCTTCTGTTGGTTCGCGGTTCACCCGTTCCACAACAAAACTGTGAAACAGGTGCCTTACAGTCAGAGCTTACTCCATCTATACATCCATCCATTATCTAACCTGGGGTGTCAATCCACCGCAGGACACACACACCATTCACTCACACACTCATACCTACGGGCAATTTAGAGACTCCAATTAGCCTAGTGTGCATGTCTTTGGACTGTGGGAGGGAAACGGAGTACCCGGAGGAATCCCATACAGACACGGGGAGAACACGCACTCTCCACACAGTAGGGCCTCTGGCCGGGATTCAAACCCAGGACCTTCTTGCCGTGTGGCGACAGTGCTATGCACTGCACCGCCGTACCTCCCCCGTCAGAGCTCACTAGTACTTGTAATATCCTGCACTCCTGTTGAGGAGACAGGCTGGTAGCTGCCGGTCCCATTGCGGCCGTGACATGTGTATGTGTCAGCGTCCCGCTCCTGTTCCTGTGTTGTGACACTCGTGCGCGAGTCTCCTGCGCTCAGCTGTGGCAGCTTCTCTAAGGAGCCCTCCAGGAGGATGTGGGTGACCCAGGGGCCACTGCAGGGGCTGACCTCCAGCCCAGGGAGGGGGGTACTGGACTGTGGCAGGGGGGCTGGAGGCCCAGGGAGGGGGTACTGGACTGTGGCAGGAAGCAGGGGGGCTGGAGGCCCAGGGACAAGAGGAAAGAGACAGCCCTTTGTTGAACAACAGTGGAATTTGTAGCGTTTATGCAAGTAAGCTCATCTTTTACACATGACACAGGCAATTTGATTTAGTTGGGTGGCTGCTTAGCACTGCTTAGTAAACATGGTCTGTTACCAGACTGCCAAAGGTTTAGATCTCAGTAAAGGGAAGTAAATGTGTTTATGCGAAAACATTTATTATAATAATAATATTAATAATAATCATAATTATTATTATTATATACATGTCTTACTTTAAATATGTTCTGTGTAACCTGCTGTATGACTTACAGGCATGCAAGCATGCAGTATCTGCATTGATGTGTGATTCATTCCTCATCATGTCCCCCAAGTTATGCACAAGAAATTCCCCTTATTGTGTGAAGTGGTATTCCTGGCACTCAATAGGACATTGGTGCTTTAGTGTAATCTGACATAATTACCATGTACAACATGCCAGGTAACTGAAAAATATTACTGTTTATATTTTACGGTTTCCCACATTTCCCATGAATTCGCCACACTCCAAAGTCAAAGTAGTGCAATACTATATTGTAATGTCCTGTGTATGGCTTTGTACTCTTTGTAGACTTTGTACTCTTCAATATAAATGTAAAGCAATGTGCAAGCTAATCATAGGTATTGGATAGGTCTAATAAAAGCAGAAAATTTACATTATTGCTAATATGATAGTCTAAATACAGAAGTCCTCTGGGGGGGGGGGGTCAACAGGGGCTAAGTTTACTATGCAAACTATGTCAAACTCTAAAAAAAAATAGTGTTTGTATTTTAATATATTCCCTTACTTTTTTTCTGAGGAATATTTCTGAATGTTGTGTTGTTTTTCTTAGCATGCCTTATGTAATATGTATTTTGTGCAGAGGGAACAAAGCAAGATTTGGAATTCTAGTGCTTGGAATGTTGTGCAAATCTAGTGCAGATTTAATTCTGAAGTACTGTGATGTCATAGTTGGCACTGTGATTTCAGCTCCAACTGCCTACATAAATATTGTTTCACTTTCTTGGCTTTGTCATTGATGGATGAGCCGGGCCAAAGAAGGAGATAGAGCCAAGAAGTACTTTGCTAGGATAATATCTTGATGCATTTGAGCTAGACAGTGACTAGAAACTAGCATCTCACATTTTTGAGCTATTGTTGTGCCTTTGCCTCTACCAGCAAATCAGTTGGATGACTCTCCAAGCCCCACAGAAAGGGCCCTAGAAGATGGATGGAGAAAGTGTGGAAAACGTAGAAGAGCCACAAAAGGAAGAAGAAACAATGAAAGTTTTTGATGCGGATAAAATTGAAAAAGATAACCAGGAACTTGCATCTCAGGTGTCAGCCAACCCAGCTGAACTTGAAGGGAGCTACACCATGGGGGCAGAGCAGAGCACACGCTCCCCTGTCCCTGGTCAACCAGCAGCTCCGAGTGAAATCCAAAGTGAAGACACGGACTTGCAAGGCAACTCATCAGACGTTCTTGACGATTCCGACTCAGACATAAGCTCGGAGGAGGCGGACGATTCTGTGATTTCTGAGCAGGTAGGATCGGCCGCGGAGGATATATTACCTGAGAGTGAACAGGCATTCCAGGAAGAAGGGAACAACATGGCATGGCTGGCAGATCGCTATGCGGAGCGGTCGGAGCTAGAGACAATCCTAGAAGAGCCTTCTGAAAGTCTGGAGTCTGTCATCTCTGGCCTCAGGGCTGCGCTAGGGGGGGAGCGTCAACAGCGTATAGATACCGCCATGAGGTATGACAGGGTCCGCAGGCAGTTCAGGCACGCGGAGAGCCGGTACCGCGAAGAAGTGAAGAAGGGGGAAATGGCCGAGACTGCCAGGAGGAACCTGGAGCTGGAGCAGGTGGAGCTCGTCGTCGACAGAAAGCAGCTGACGGAAGACCTTGACACGGTCCAGAGCCTGTTAACCCAGGAGCGCAGCGACAGGGTCCGTGAGCAAATGGAGCTTGAGGAGGAGTCCAGGAGGAACCTGAGCCAAATCAAAGAGGCCCAGCTCCAGCTGGCAGAGGTGAACGAGAGGGAGAGGGAGCTTATGCAGAAGAATCGCACTCTCCAAGATGAGATCGCCAACCTGACGATGGAGCTGGAGCAGGAGCGTTTTCGCAGACAGGAGGAGGATAACCAAAGCACAGAGGCAAACGAGGCGCAGGCTGAGAAGCTGCAGAATCTGAAGAAGGACCTGGAGCTCAGTGAGGATGTTCTGGCGAAGACCGTCGCTCAGTTCAATTGCCAGCTCAACAGTCTCAGGGCTAAGCTGGAGACAAGCTCCAAAATGGCAGCGCGTCTGTCTGAGCTTGAGAAAGAGAAGGAAGAGCTTATCAGCCAGATGGAAGCTGAGAGAAACAAAGTCATAGTCATGTGCCAAATGAAG
Organism: Synaphobranchus kaupii; assembly: GCA_029718625.1. Classification (NCBI taxonomy): domain Eukaryota; kingdom Metazoa; phylum Chordata; class Actinopteri; order Anguilliformes; family Synaphobranchidae; genus Synaphobranchus; species Synaphobranchus kaupii. The sequence continues at coordinate 124,488,755 of CM056376.1, forward strand.
GAGGCTGTGGACATAAAGCTTGATGCAGAAATAAAGAGAAATGTTGAGCTGTTCAGAGACTCCTCAAAGTTGAAGACCTTGACAAAAACCATCAAGAAAAAGCTGACGGATCAGCACAGCAGTGAGATGCGCAACAAACAGGCGGAGGCAGAGGGCATCATCAGCAAACTGGAGGCACAGGTGAATGAACTTGTAATGCAGCTGGAAAAGGAGGCACTGAAGTACTGCAGACTGGAGGCGCAGAACAGAGAGCTGGAGGAACAGATCGCATTCCTCCAGACCATGGCCAAGAGACTTGAGCGTGCAAAGAGGAAAAAAAGGACCCTGGAAGAGGATGTGACCAACATGAGGCGACAGCTGGAGGACTGCAGACTGGAGCAATACCAGACAAACAAGGACCGCAAGGATGGAGAGGAGAGGGCCCACAGGGAGTTCCGCAAAAGACTTGAGGAGGTCAACCTGTTCTATCGGACACAGGCCGCCTCCCAGGAGTCTCTGGAACGCGTCAGGACAGCCAATGATGCTGGCCTGAGAAGCCAGCTGGAGCAGCGCAACCGAGAACTGGAGAACGAGCTGGACCGGGCTAAGGCCGGCCAGCAGGACAGCCTCATGCAGAGGGACTCTGCCAAAGCGGAGACCCAGTACTACCGGGAGCTCTACAGCGAGGAACTCAAGCTCCGCAAGGCCCTGGCTGCTAAGCTGGAAAGGGCAAACGAGCGCCTAGATGAAGCCAACAGCAGGCACCAGCGCAACTTACATATGCTCACAAGCAGCATAATCAACAGCAGCGATACAAACGTTGAATCTCTCCTCTGAGGCTATTTTTTAAAAAGAATTAGGCTTCTTCGACCAGATCTTTATTCAGTAATGGTTCCAATGCAATTTTAGCAGAAAATGTTATCCCTCTGTATCCTGTTTGTGTCTTGAGTATTGCAAATGTTTCTGTATCTGTCATATTTAATACATGCCATCTTGAGAAGCTGTCTGTCATCTTTTTAATAGACAATTCACCTGAGATTACTTTTTCCCAACAAGATTATTTTGAACAGGATACACTTATCCTTTTTCTTTGAACATACAGTATTTCCTCCTCTTTAGTTTCCTTGACATTAACAATGATAATTGAACAAGTAAGGGGTCTTGAGAACTCATATGAAACCTTAGCAATACATAGGTCTTATGGGACCCTTAGAGCTCTATTGCCACACTTACTGTATGTGAATCCCAGGAAAGGGTACACACATGCACAGGCACCATGGAGAGGTGTAATAATCACACTGTAAATTAAATTCAACTAAAAAATTCCCTTCCAGTCCAACTAATTGGGCCACGCTCCCTTCATTATAATATTATGCATTTTAAATGACTAGTGCAGTGCCCGTTCAAAACGTGCCCGTTTGGAATGGGCCGAACCGTTATCCAATCCACTTCACACATATACATATTTATTTCGTCAGCACCTCTTCATAAACAACATTGCTGTGTGTGTGTGTGTGTGTGTGTGTGTGTGTGTGTGTGTGTGTGTGTGTGTGTGTGTGTGTGTTTGTGTGTGCATAGTGACATCTATCGATGACGTCACTATGCCAAAATAAGGGCATAGGGTACTGCTCCGTGAAGTCCAGTGCCCATTAAGGTACAGTGCACGTTCGGACCGGGACGATTTTCTCTCGAACTGTTCATCCGATCGACTTCAAACTCGACACTGCACTTACTTGGATCATCAGCAATACCCCCGCCAAGTTTCAAGTCGATCGGATGAACGGTCCTCGAGAAAATCGAAGGACAGACATACATACATACAGACAGAGATTCCTGGAATTATAGTTAGATGCCTTATGAAGTGGAATCATATGCCATTAAATATAGAGTTTATAAGAAATTGTCTGTGGAAACCCAAACACAGCAGTTAATTTCCAGTTCTACAGACAGAAAGAAAACACACACTTAACCAGATGTTATACATTTCCAATATATTCCAATATTTCCTTATTTGTTTCTGATAGGATGAGGTTGCTTGGTTGTTTTAATTTCGATTAGTTTGGATTTACTCTGTATCATGACAGTGTTTGGTTCCCTTGGTCTGGTCCTAAATAATTATTTCAAGGATGGGGAAGGATGTTAGTACAGGGAGCTTTGCATTAACAAGCTGTCAAATGTCAATAAAGCAAGGTGGTATTCAGGTCAGAAAGGGTTGTCAGAGCTACAATAACTGGAGTTGATTTTCATTTGGAATTGACATTTAATTCATTCCAATAATGCCTTGATGGCATTGGCATGCATCTCCACCCCATTGCCTTCATTGGGTAAGGCTACCATTAGCATCCGGCTACATATCCCATTCTTATATGGGATTTATGAGGGTCGTTAACTGAAGTCACTGCTGCTTGTTTTTGTTTACCTTTACATCCAGTAAAAACGGCTGATGTTTGCCGCTTCAATTTATTCAGCTGGTTTCGTCGGCTTCTCAATGCTTACCCATGTTGAGGAGTTTTTAACTTCATGGGGTGTGGACACATGTCACAGCATTTTGGTAACAAAACTTGTATGCATCACTCATGGACTATGTATAATCCTCTTCAATTTAAAATCAAACAGAAACAGTATCATATTTCATTGTGTATATTGATATTATGGTGTACTATGTTGGCGCTGGCTAAAGTGGTACAGACTAGTGTCTACCCTACAAGGTGTGAATGATTATATCAGAGAAGGAAGAGCTTATCAGCCAGATGGAAGCTGAGAGAAACAAAGTCATGGTCATGTGCCAAATGAAGGAGGCTGTGGACATAAAGCTTGATGCAGAAATAAAGAGAAATGTTGAGCTGTTCAGAGACTCCTCAAAGTTGAAGACCTTGACAAAAACCATCAAGAAAAAGCTGACGGATCATCACAGCAGTGAGATGCGCAACAAACAGGCGGAGGCAGAGGGCATCATCAGCAAACTGGAGGCACAGGTGAATGAACTTGTAATGCAGCTGGAAAAGGAGGCACTGAAGTACTGCAGACTGGAGGCGCAGAACAGAGAGCTGGAGGAACAGATCGCATTCCTCCAGACCATGGCCAAGAGACTTGAGCGTGCAAAGAGGAAAAAAAGGACCCTGGAAGAGGATGTGACCAAATTCCTATACCAGTGGTCCCCAACCCTGTTCCTGGAGATCATGTTCCTGTTGGTTTTCATTTCAACCCTATTTTGGCACACCTGATTCCACTAATTAACAGCTCAACGAGATCTCCAGCTGTTGAATGAGGGGCGCTTTGTCAGGGCTGGAGTGAAGACCTACGGGACGGTAGATCTCCAGGAACAGGGTTGGGGACCACTGTCCTATACCTTCGATTGATATGCCAACACAGGAAAAGGGGGCCCGGTAAAATGGAAAAGACATTAAAATAAAGGTTTAAAAGCTCTGACTTCCATTGTGGCGTGTTCTCCTTGTTGCTCAGCAGGAGGCAGGAAGGTTAATACATGGATAAGAAGATAAAGTAGAGCGGATGAACCCCTCCCCTCGCCGGGTCCAGCAGTGATAATGGCTCCCGCTGGCAAAGTGGAGAGGAGAGCAGAGAGCAGCTGTGGGAACAGACGTTACCTGTCACACACCTCCCTCTCTCTTTCTCTTTCTCTCTCTCTCTCTCTCTCTCTCTCTCTCTCTCGCCCTCTCTCTCTCTCATATTAATTAAACATTGTGACACAGTATTTCACATTATGTGCAATATTGGCCACATAAACTATAACCCATTTAAGTATATTTGCAGAAAGAAAATATCTTATTATTAGCTGAATGGTTTGTGAAACAATCTTTGCTGTTTCTTAACATTTCTCCACTGATGTACTCATTCACACCTTGTAGGGTAGACACTAGTCTGTACCACTTTAGCCAGCGCCAACATAGTGCACCATAATATCAATATACACAATGAAATATGATACTATCCAATGTTACCTATGATTAAACAAATATCAACACATTGAAACTGTAAATTGGGATGGCAGGTATGCCACAATGACCACAAACTCTCAGCACATTAACTTCTGTATGTCCTGACCTCATGTAACTACACAGCATTCAGAAACAACTTCACAAATTCACACAATAAAGCCCCAAACTTGGGTTATTTTGCCAGTTTTTCTCCTTCCTCTTCTGCTTCTTCTTCTTCCCATTTTTCCTGCCTACCCAGAGACTCTCACTACCTGCCTGCCTCCGTACCCTCAAAAAATAATTCTCCCTATTGGATAACAGCATCGCATACCTGCTCTTCCAAGCTTATTGCCCAATAAAAACGCTTCAAACTAATGTGGACACATCACAGAATCACAAACAAAACCGCTATATGGCTTGTTGTTTTTAATAAAGCTGCTGTGGCCTACTGGTTGGAGTTGCTACCTCTCACACAGAGGATTGGGGGTTCAAGCCCAATAGGGCACAACAATATTTTCGACAAAAACAATGTGCAACAACTGTAAAATACGTTTAATTTATTTTCACATTAACAAACATATTTTTATTACAAAGTCAAAAGACGTTTCCAATATTAACTGTTCAATGTTTCACTTGTACTACAACAAAATGGTGAAAGTCAGATGACACCACTTCAGGTAACATTACGCAGTATGGAAACAAATGTTCAATTTTCTGTTCACACTGACAAATGGCCTATAGCCTATATCACATGACTGTACCTAGGCCCTTTGGTGTAATGGTAAGCATCCAGCCTTACTATGGGATATTACTATATGCATATCTATGGTACAAAATAGGTTCATATTACAAACTACTTATTTTTATTTTTGTTAATTCAATCTTCATTAATAATCTATACTTTGTACAAATCGTCGTATGTTAACTGATTGATATTCTCAATAAAAAAAAAAATATATAAATAAATATTACAAACTATTTCCTCACTAGTTTGGAAAGAGTTTTGCTGGATTTATTTTGCACACTGCTTGCAAAGGGACAGGGCACATAGTAGACAGGGGTCTGAGTGGACAGGGTACAGTGGACAGGGAACAGGGGTCGTATTCGGACACGGTCCGTGTCTTTTACGTTTTTACTTCCGGGTTACTTACTTTGTCGAATGAGTGCACTGTTCTGCAGATGAGTGTGCTCCTATATTCCCACAACAAAATAAGGGGTTCATCCTGGTATTTTAAGTGCCCCCATTTGTGAGAAAAAGTCACCCACTCAAAAGCTTTTTGACAAAGTGGACTCAAATATGCACCTTCAAATGGGTGTAGGGGTCGTATTTGGACACAGCCTGTGTCTGCAGGAAAGCTCCTTGATTGGCTGGGCTGTGACGTACAAGATGTGTTTACTTTGCCACGCCCCCTAGATAGGCCGTTTGAAATTAATGAAAAATCTCAACTAGATTTGAAACATGGTGACTTGAAGATGACAATGACATGAGTTCTCACACACTAGTGCCATGTTTTCATGTTTTTTACAACATAGAATATAGTCCTATGCTATCGTATTTAAAAATAGAAATATTTCTGCATGGCTTATTTCAGTATGTGGTGGACGTCCTAGCCTATCCTAGGCTACCACACAAAGGCACACTTTTTTCTAGATAGCCTAACAGTTTAGTGACCACTATAATTTATTGACTTATGCAATCTGATGCACTCATTGCACTGCATGTCCTATAAAAATAAACAATAGGACTAAAACACGAATGAGTAGGTATAGGCCTACTTAGTTTGTGATTATAGACATTCCTCTGTGAAACAAATACATTATTACATTGATATAGGCGGCAGTGTAGTATAATGGTTAAGGAACTGGGCTTGTACCCGAAAGGTTGCAGGTTCGATTCCCAGGTAGGACACTGCCGTTGTACCCTTGAGCAAGGTACTTAACCTGAATTGCTTCAGTATATATCCAGCTGTATAAATGGATAAATTTAATAAGAAGTTGTGTAAGTCGCTCTGGATAAGAGCGTCTGCTAAATGCCTATAATGTAATGTAATGTAATGATAGTTTACTATCTAAAGGCACTGTGGCTATGTTTGCTGTTACAACTATGTGTTCAATTACACACGTTTCATTAATTTCTGTCATTCTTAGGTATGAATTGTTACGTGCCAGTGAATTTACCACCCCCTGCTGGTGATCCTGTGCTTCTCTCCCTCTCGCTGGAGAATTGGAGCCTCACATTGAGCTGCTGATGGCCTGATTGCCTCCACCTGCCACTGGCTCTACAGAAGCTCTGCTGCAGCTGAAGGAAAGGCTAATCTACGGGAGACTCGCCATTTTGTTTTTCCCTCAAGAGTTAGATTGAATACTGATCTTGCAACAGGGGTGTGCAGTCTTCTGTAGGCCCTAGTTTGGCTTGTACCTTATCCTGTCCTATCGCATTGAACACCTACAACCATTTGTATGTATTCTTGTGATTTTGTTTTGTGTAACACTTTGCAATAAAAGGCATCTTTGTGCGGGGGGGTTATTTACAAAAAAGTGTTAACATATGGAAATGCTTGGAGTTGGAATGCTTCAAAACTGAAATTATTAACAATTGCCATCTCAGTTTTTTATTTTTTTTGCATTGTACTTGATCTAAAACTAGTACTTTCCTTTCAGCACACCTGACCGGCGCAGGAACTGTATGTTCTCATAATATTGTCTGTGTTTGATGGAATATAGTGAACCAAACAAATTCTAACCATTTATAATTAAACAATTTCTAAATATGTATGTTGTATGGCACAGACTGAATATATCCTGCATATGGGGAATTTTGGGAGCAATGGGCAGGACATTGGCTGTGATTGGGTGACTAAATATCCATTAAACCAGCAATACAGAGTGCATCCAACTGTGCACCTTCCCTGGGTTTGTGTTTTTCAAAGAACCATTCCATGAGCCTTTGCTTCATTTACTGCAAGGTTCATGTGGCACAAATGTCAGCGCACTTTTGAAGGATTTTGCAGAAAGGATGATAAATTAAACCACAGGATGTGTTTAAGTGCATTAGAGTTGGAGAAGACTTACGGAACCTTGTGGTAGATCACAAGATTTTCTTTTTCTGTAAGATTTATTTTCTTTCCCTAAATCTGTCATTGCTAAGGGTAACCCATGCCTTCCTGTTTCAGGAGACCACACATGGGCACGTCTTGATTGATGTGATCTGCGGCATCGTCAGTCTTGTGTGTTCTGTGCCCTATTGGTGTTTGTGGGCCATCATTAGCTCCCTGCTCATGCTCTGGAATAGCATGTGGTATCTCATCAGCTCATTATATTCTGTTATTTATGCATTTCTGTGGCTTGTCTCCTCCAGTTTGTTTTCGACAGTATCCAAGGTTTGTCATTTTTTTATTTTTTTTAACTTTGTTTAACGATGTTGTATATTTGAGCGGAATATTGCTGCTGGTGTATCTTCACTTCTGATGAAAATTAGAATTATATTGAGCCAGTGTCATTGAAGGCTTTGTATTACAACAGAACTACAGTGCAGATTCTAAAGTGTACCTTTTAACTTGACCACCAATACAGCAGTTTCATTATTCTTGTTTCTGAGCATTCTGCATCTGTATCTACAGTCACTGTCTGATTTAAGCCTATTGTATATGTTTGTTGATGTGCTTCAGCAGAAAGACACTATGGTTGATGAACTGCTACAGATTGTGATTGGCCATTGTCCATGCAATTCTTTCATGTGTACAATGGGAGACCATATACAAGTCCTACTTTAGTAGAATATTCTGTAATCACACAGTTGATTTCATTATAAATACATATTTCCACTAAGTTAGTTGTGTGCTTACATGGTTGTATATGAGCATCAAAGAGCAAGATAGGTGGAGTGGACCAACCAGTGTTTGCCAATCATAACTGAATGCCATACTTACAGTGCCTTTTTCAGTTTATCTTAAGAGTCACATTTGTAAACAATGCTGTTGACTCATTGGGGGCAGTAGGCTACACAGGTCTTTTCGGGTCACATGGCTGAAATTAAAGAGAGGATGGTTTTGTAAAAAGAGGTGGGAACATCTTAGATGTTCATGAATGTTTACATTCAACTCAATTCATGGAGCAAAGACATTTGATCTTGGAACTGTAGGTTGTGAAATGTTTTCTATAGAAAAATAAGTCAGGAGAAACAACCCTTCAAGTGATAGCATGATAGCATCACCTGTTTACCTGTGGAATGTTCCAAACAGGTGTTTTTTGAACTTCCCAGTCTTTTTTTTTGCCTGTTTCAACTTTTTTGGAACGTGTTGCAGGCATCAAATTCGGAATTAGCTTATATTTACAAAAATCTAAGTTCATGTGGTAAAACATTAAATAGCTTGTCTTTGTACTGTTTTCAATTAAATATATGTAAAAGATAATTTACAAATCACTGCTGTCTGCTTTTATGTGCATTTTACATACTGCCCCAACTTTTTTGGAATTGGGGTTTGTAGTTAGCTAGCTATCGCAGCATGGATTGTTGAACTAGCTACCTAGCTAGTTTTAATTTAATATTGTAGCAATGCATAACTAAAAAAAAAATTCCTTTTTGACAAATTGAAATAGCCTATGCTTACTTAAGTTAATAATAATAATAATAATAATAATAATAATAATAATAATAATAATAATAAATGTACATAACTTTGTAAATTGACATTAGCAGATATCAGCCCCTTCCTATAAGCTGCTAGATATAGCTTAAGTTGTGCATGTGTTATGACCTACCTCTTCAGGATGATGTACTCAGTAGCTGAAATTGACTGAAAAATAATGTTGCCATCACACAAGTACATACAGTATGTACTGACTTTAATATGACATCCTTAAAATTTGGCCTCTAGTGTGGCAGTCTTCATTAGTGTGCCTAATACAAGAATGGTAGCACCACTGGTGAGGCTACTGAAAAATTGTGTTAATGACAATATCTTCTGTTCTGGGAGAACCGCCTGACATGTGTGTACATGGCAGAGTGCAGGGGGCAAATGTAGGCCTTATGTTGAGTAGTACATACTATTTAGTCAGTATTATGTGATGCGGTGGAATCATTTTTATATAATATAAAAATTTAATTTTTGTTTGTTCTCGCCATTGTCATATTGAAAATTGTGTTTCCCTGATATATAGATCTTTTAAAAAAAATGTTTGTTGGTTTGGTTTATGTCATCTCTACTGCCAGGGCCCAGATCTGACGGCATTTATCTTGCAGATTTCCAGTTCTGCTGAAGCCTTTGTTCAGAGAGTGACAGCCAAACCTGGCAATCTGCATAGAACAAAAAATAAAATGGTTTCTTTGTCATGTAGAGTGAATGCAGGAGTAGAATACTTTTCCGGCATTCCTCCTCTGTTGATACTACTAAATATTTTCCACCATAAGAACAATACACTTCAGATTCAGTCAATCAGCAGTTACAGCTGTGACAGTGTCTATCTGCTCTCCATCTCTCAAACATGGCAAACGTTTTCTGGTTTCCTCTTTCTGCCTCCTATCTCTCTCTCACTTTCTCTCTCTCAGTATTTCTTCTGGCCTCTGTTTCCATCCGCCATCTCCTCCCCTGCTGCTGTGACCACACACTCCTCCTCAGACTGATGGCTCCTGCAGCCAAGAGACCATTAGGCATTTGCCACACAGCGACGCACTTGGACCCCCATTGCAACAGAGCCCACTCATGCCATTGATCTGATTTAATTGTGTATTCATCACCTCCGGGTCTTCTGGCCAGGAAGAGGGGAGAGGTGGTTGTGGGGAAGAGAGGGGTATGGGGGGGGGGGGGGTTGGGGGGTGTTGGGGGGGGGGTGTTGGGTTAGAGTAGCTGGTGGTCTGAGTGCCGGAAACAGGCAGGCTGATGCCACACTTTTACACAGGCAGCTAATTTAGGCCCAGCCGTCAGCCCAGGAGTTAGGACCCTTGGCCCAAAGTGCTAGCGTGGGAATTGATTAGCCAGAATCTGCCTCTCAGGGTCAGCATGATGGAGAAGGGTCAAAACCTGAGCCTGCCATGGAGGAAGAGAAGGCAGAGGGAGATAATCTCACGTGGAGAGCCGGGACTTTTTTTGTGGTAAAGGGGGATAAAAATGATCGCTGTTTAGTTCAGGAATCAAAAATATGCTAAACTAAGACTTATGTATTAAAACCATAGATAACATTAAAATCTCAGGAACCATAAACGTATTAACCCATATTCATTATTTGGCGGCACGGTGGTGCAGTGGCTAGCACTGTCGCCTCACAGCAAGAAGGTACCGAGTTTGAATCCTGGCCGAGGGCCTTTCTGTGTGGAGTTTGCATGTTCTCCCCGTGTCTGCGTGGGTTTCCTCCCACGCTCCAAAGCCATGGAGGTTAGGCTAATTGTAGACTCAAAATTGCCAATAGGTATGAATGTGTGAGTGAATGCTGTGTGTGCCCTGTGATGGATTGGCACCCTGCCCAGGGTGTATTCCTGCCTCTCGCCCAATGCATGCTGGGATAGGCTCCAGCCCCCGTGACCCTGACCAGGAATAAGTGGGTTAGACGATGGATGGATGGATGGATGGATATTCATTATTTTAGAGGAAGCTTAAATGTTTTAAGGCTCATGGAGTCTTGAGTACTAAGTGGAATATATTGAATATAGTTTATAAAATGTTATGAAACTAGTTCAGAAGCAACTGAAATACTCTGGTGCCATGTGTCCAGGAAAACAACCAATCGGGGTCCTCTGTTTTGGTGTGAAGATTTACGCAGCGTCATCCTCCACTACATTTGACGAAAACAACTGGTTTCATATCAGGTGTCATTTGGGGGGGGTTGAGTGTGCACTGTACATACTGTATATTACACTCTATGTAATAGTATATTACACTCTAATAATTAACTTATTTCCTCATTTAAAAAAAACTAGTATGGTTTCATTATTCCTCCATAAAATATATTTAAAATACCTTATTGTTTTTATACAACTAAACTAATGTCAAGAAAACAAGCACACACACACACACACACACACACACACACACACGCACTCCTTTATATATAAATATAAATTCAAACAGATACGACGTAGCTTTGCCTATAGCGCACAGCTTTCTCGTGGGAACAGCATCTGAGCAGCCGAAGAGCCACTCTCTCCTCCTCTATTCCCCTGTCGTCAGCTTGTCTCCCTTTAATTATATTTCACTTCAGTTCACCCGTGAATAGGCACAGAAAAAAGTACAGTATTAAAAGACCCATTATATATAAAAAGGCTTTTTAAATATGCTAAATACTTTTCACTTCTTTTGGCAGTCGGTCTCCCGCCCTCACTCCTCTCCCTAACCCCTGCTAAATACCTGCCAAGTGCACAGGGGCCGCCGCGGGTTTAATAGAAATCCGAGTGCTTTCTGGCAGGAGTGGAACGGGCGAAAACACTCCCCCGGGAGGAGTCATGTGGGAGGTGTCCCAGGGGGCAGCGGGGCTATATCTGCTGGGGCGGGGCGGGGGCTACTGGAGGTTGATTATCTTCAAGTGTCCGACTGGATGCACTGTCAGTACTGCCTCCTAATTCAATCAGCTAACTGTCAGAGAGAGAAAAGTGCATGTGTCAGAGAGAGAGTGGGAGTGTGTGTGTCTGTGTGTGTGTGTGTGTGTGTGCACGATTAACAGAAAGAGTATGAGCATGTATCTGAATGTGAGCTGAATCTGTGCATGCCTGCATGTTTATGTGTGTGTGTGTGTGTGTGTGTGTGTGTGTGTGTGTGTGTGTGTGTGTGTGTGTGTGTGCGTGTGTGTGTGTGTGCGTGCGTGTGTGTGCGTGCGTGGTGTGTGTGTTTAGAGCTCGCATTGGTTCTCATCAGGCTCTGTAATGATGTGGGTGCTTCATGGGAGAAAAACAGAAACTTCATGTTCACGGCTCCCGGGAGAATTATTATGTAAACTTGGACAGTATTTTATCTGGTGCAAATATCTCTCATGCTCAGCAAAGTTGGCATTTTTCTATAAAGCTATGATAGACTGTGCTTTTGTGTGATAAAGTTAGATAATTTAAGCATAATTTGATAGCGGCACATACGCATAACTAAAGAAGCACTATGCCCAAACCCATTTTATCTGTTTGACATGAAAGGCCAGTATCTAATGGATAGGGGATACTTCCACAGCTTAGCTTGTTTCATACCCCCATAAAGTTGTGTAGAGGCTGTTTCGACATTGCAATTTTGTTGTGCAACTGGAGCTGATGACGACATAGTCGAGCTCTTATGACTTTCTGCAATGTGCAAAGCAATGGATCACACACACCAGCCGACTCCTACAATCACAGAGCTCCAAAAAAAGCCATCTGACCCTCTTCAGTCACTTCTTTAGCAGCAACAAAGCTACCCATTTGATTGGTTAAAACCAAAATGGTCGTGACTTATGCTTTCAGTCACATGCTTTATGCAGCTCCAAGTGATTGCTGCGTTTCTTGGACTCACAGTAGCCATGGATTGCTGTTTTAAAACCGCTGAATGAGAACAACACTAGCATCGATGACAGATAAAGGAACGGGGCTTCTTGAGCCTGAATGCTGCTAGGAATTGTATTGCAGGCTATGAAAATTCATAAAGCCAAGCTGATCTTTATGGCATATTAATTTGGTCAGGAGGCATTCGCCTTCACGCTTCTGTTCATAATGAACATTTTTAAGTGAGTTTAGTTGACAAAATTTTAGTTGACAAACGACAAATTGATTCTGCACTATAATGAAGTGGCACTTTTTTTGCTAACAAGACAATGGAACAGGCAGTCAGAAATCGTAACCACAAGTAAGTGCTAATCAAGCTCTTGTTCAAATCCGAACGCTTCATATAGCATTGAAGCTCAAAGACAAAATTTACATGTAAATTTATGGAAATTGAAAGCATGTATGTAATATGCGCCGCATTTAAAATGTCTTAATTTCAGCTGCAGCAGAATGTATCTCATGCTGTTGTCGTGCAAGAGCACTGGAGACGTGGTCGAGAGGAGAGCAGGCCTCGTCACACAGCGGGCCTTTAAAAGAGATCGATCAATCTGAGATCGATCCCCAAATTAAGCAGCGTCGCGTTGGCGGTAGCTCCTTTTGGTCACATCCGATTTCCCGTCTAGTAAACACGGGTTAACTTCCTTGTTCGCAAACATGCCACGGTTGAAAGTAACAAGATGTGTATGCATTTGCGGGTGGGGAGGAGAAAGGAGGGGGTGGGCAGGGGGGGGGGGGGGGGGGGGGGGGTGAGGTATTTCATAAAGATTTATTTCATTAGAAGTGGCCTAATTATCATGAAGACTGGACTTGCCCACTCAGGCGGGGAATTAAAAACCTTAATTATATTGTCACCTTCTCTCCTCCTCCTCTCTGAAGTCCACTGACTGATCCATATGGTCTAATTGTCAGTGATGAGGAAAAAAAAAAAAAACGGATGGCACCACCGCAGAACGAGAGAGAGAGAGAGAGAGAAGGGGGGGAGAGCACTGCGACATAACGGGAGGGAAGGAAAAAGAAGAGAAAGGGAAGAAAGAAGACAAGCGCGCACTGTCTTCGCCGCACAGCTGGGAACCGCGGATGTTTTAATTAGAGAAGGAATAAAAAATGTTTCCGAGCCTGGCACGCCGCCCCCTCCGTGCCGACGGCTGGCGTACACCCGCCCCTCCTCTCCAAAATCCTCCAGGAAGCGCGCGCCGGCAGGGGCGTCGAGTCCGCCGTTCCCCGCAGTACCTCCCGCGAACCTTTTGTTTTTCCTTCCGCTGCGATCGTTGGCCCCCACCGGTCCGCTCCCCAAGCCCCCCGGCGGAGAGCCGGCGGGATCAGGGGGCAGGGGGAACGACTGGTCGCAACTGTCTGCTGTCAGTCAGGCGCAGCGTGGCACCGCCCCGCTCCAGCGCAGAGGAGGACTAGGGGCAGAGGGGCCTGCACCCCGCTGGGTCACGGGTTCAAATCCCAGCGGGGGTGGGGGGGGGGGGGGGGCAACGTGCCGTCAACGCCGTACCCTTGAGCTCGGCGCTGCGTCGCGCCGGCGTATCGTCATTGAAAACCCAGCTGTGCGCAGGAGCGCTGGTAGATACAGTAGATACAGTCGTTCATCTTGCAGTGAACAAAGCAAAAATAAAGACATATGCGATTGTATGTGATCATAAATTATGATATAGCCATAATTGTTTTAACGGAATGACTTCACTTTCCTCCAAACAACTCAGTCAGTGGCCTTTTAAAAGTTGAAAAGTAGTTACAATATATTACACTCATTTGGCAGACGCTATTATCCAAACCGACATAAAATAAGTGCATACCGAAGGTCATTGTAACAAATACAAACAGGTTGGATAAAGTACAGTTCTATCATAAAGTAGAAGCTATTTGCAAAAAAAAGTAGCTTTAAACATTTCAACAGAAGAATGAAATTTGGCTTTAAAAGGGATTAACCTTGGGGCCCTCCTCAAATCTACACCGGTGGTGTCCGAATCAGAGCCCTATCTGCTGTGCCCTGTCTCCTGCGTACAGTGCACTGGCAGAAGTGTGCTGTTTAATGTGCACTGTGTAGCACGCGACGTGCAGTCACAAAAAATATCCGCCATACTATTTTCCAACCGTACTGTGGAAGTGTCGCAAGCAGGTCATAAGACATCCCATCAGTGTTGTCATATCCATGGTTTTACAGCTAAATTGGGCTACTTTCAAAGTGCAGTCACAGGTAAAAAATCACACAAGTCACAAAGCACTTAAAAAGTAAAAATATGATGATTTCTATTTAAAATATGTTGGTTTTGGTTAAAAATATATTTTGGGCTAGTTTTGAGTCGCCATTTGGCTGGAAAGTCTTGCAAGATCTGGCAACCCTGCGCCCCACCCTTTCGCCCATGTCATGTGTTATTTTTGTTGTATTTGAAGGAAAACGTCAGCGAAGCTGTGCCTCATTTTTTTTTAAACGAAGCTTCACGTCATATTTATGCGACCAAAATGTTTGTGTACTTCTTGAAAAGTGTGCTCCCGAATGTACTCAGCGAAGCCCCGTAAGCGTATCACACGGGGGTTTAAAGTATACTATATTTAAGAAAATTTTACCTACTTAACAACTTTTTTGCCGTTATAAGCCTACCTAATAGTATGGAAGGGTGCTGATTCGGACACGACCCATGACACTTTTATCTCTCTGTTACCCACCATAATGTTAAACATAATGCTTAACTAAATTCATGTTCTCTCCTGCCATTTCACTTTGCCGTGCTGTTTTTATCCATGTGGGTGGGTGCACATTTGCATAAAGCACATTTAAGATCGCATATAGTGTTTACTCTGGAAATCTGTTGCTGTGATCGTATCTACCGGAAAGGGAAAATGATAAATGCTCTATAGCCACAGTATGGCACCTCTGTGTGCGCGCTTTAACCCTATAGCCTACAGCTTCTAGTCTGTCACTCCTCTGTCCTCTCATTGTGTCTTCTGCTGAGATACACTCCACAGCAGAGAGAGAGAGAGAGAGAGAGAGAGAGAGAGAGAGAGAGAGAGAGAGAGAGAGCGAGAGAGAGGGATACTTATTGTATGTCACCCACATTTAGGCATTGTGATCAGTACTTTGTATTAACATTTTACAAAACCATGTACCCCATACCAATCAATCAATTATGTTTTATAAGGAGAAAAATACAATGGCAATACAAATGAGAGACAGAGAGGGAATGAAAGAAATCAATAAATAAATGGGAAGAAAAACTGTCAAAGGAATAGGCCTAATCTATCTACAGGCAACAATACCAACATCATTCACGGTACGTGTAATAGCCTGGTTGACAAGATAGATTTAGAAAGATTAGTACAAATGAAATAGGTAGGAAGCCGGTGTCCCTGTTCTTATACTTTAAACTATAATACTTTAAAATGTGGCATTTTACATTGAGATGAAAAGAGAAACCGATGCAGAGAGAAGACAAGAGGGCAAGAGGGGGAAACCTAATTTAACCCAGTCCCAGACACAACACAAAAAAAACTAAGGAATCAAAACCAGAGAAAACCAGAAAACGCCCACGTTCCACTGAGAAAGCTTTCAAAGCATGGCTTGAAAACGATTTTCTTTTCCTATCCGTTAGTTCCACAAAAACATGGCACCAAGTAAACTCTTTACAACGCCGGTCTCCTCGATGTCCTCGATGTGAACATTTAACGTTTATGCAGCTGTTCACACTTTCTCAGAAGTAGCAACAGTTTAGATGGAAAAATATAGGCTACTACTAGGCTTTGCAGTTAGCTAATGTTACACTGCTAACCAAGCTGTGAAAATGAACTAACTACAGGCTGACAGAAGGCATAATGTAAACAATCTAATAGCGATTACAATTTACAATGTATCGCATCATGAGTAAACTCACTTGTGGTCCAAATAATTGACTAAACACTGCACAAGTTTAAAACAATTGGGCAGTAGACTATGTTTTTTTATTTTATTTTATTGTTTTGCGGCGCTGCCATCTTTGTATTTCCGTATTCAACCAAAGAAAAGATAATTGACTGTTGATCATGATCCTCCACTTACAATAGAGGTCATTGATTGGTTGTCAGTCCTCTTGCTCATTCATACTGGAAGCATTCTCACTCTTCTCTAGCATGTGTTTGTGGACAGGCCCACAACAACAGCGAGGAAGGTTAGTTATGGTTGTCGAGCCAAAGAATTGTGACTGCAGTTTATATGACATAAAGCACACCTTGGTTGGCTTGTCTCTCTCCATAGGGTAACCCTTTTTAGTTCTTAGTACCCTCTATGGTACGTGTGAAAAGTGTGAAAGCTCCCAGATTTAACCATTTTGTCTGACAAATAACCTTTGAACTAGATAGCGTTCCTCTATGGTAGTGGTTCCTAAACCACTCCTCTGGTACCTCCAGCCGAATCCATGGGTTCATTTCAATTGCTTATTTTATCCGTATTTAATTTATCTACCATTCACCTAAATTTCAAAATGCAAATTGTTGTGTGAATATGTGAAATTTTGTATAGGGACTAGTTAGACCTCCAGAGCCCACCACACATAAGAAATAACTCACCGTAAATGTTCGAGTTCCAAACAAAACTTTCCCATGTTCAAACATGTCCGTCATTGATATGGTTTTAAAGATACAGATCATATTTTATCGTCTATGCGATGACAAGTTACAATCAAATGTAATGCTTTGCTCTAGTGTTATAAATGATTCCTTTTTAATGACAGAAAATGCCATTATTTTCTTCTTCTGTTGTCCAAAATGAGCCTTTTTTTCTTCTTCTGTGGAGTAGACACATGGAATATCCAGTGAGCATCATGGATATTGTAGTATTTGAAATACCAAACTAACAAAAAAAAACATGATTCTCCGAAACAAAGTTGAAATATTCGTAACCGAGGGTCATAACATCGTTGAGATACGTCTGTGTCATGTTTAAAATCCGCATATTCAAACGAATGCAGGTATCCCCTGATAAAATCTACGATAACTCGTTTAACCATATTTATTTAAGGGAGCTATATGCAACAAATGTACTGTACTAAATCATAAAATGACCATGATATGTCATCAGAGATTAAGGAAACATGCTAGGTGGAAATACTGGCTTCTCCGACAACAATGCTACAGCCAGTATGTTCTCCTTTGAAATTTTCATTCTGGGTCGGAACGTGTATTTGTTTTGGCCTGTGTAATTCACTATTCTCCGAGTTGACTCTGCCCACTGCCCATTACGAACAACCAAATGTACTCCGGCACTCCGACAGCCGATTTACGAATGCCTAAGCTAAGTTCAACATCGTTTTCATTTAGTTAGCTAGCTAAAAATTTAAATATATATATGTATATAGTTACTAGCTAAACTAACGTTAGCTTATATCTGTGTGACCGTAAACATAGCCAGCCATGCATCTAGCTAACATTGACAGAGTTATAAAAAATACACATGAGCTGGTTTATAATTTGCAAACAATAAATAAATTGCAAACGTGTACATTAGCTGATCAACTTACAGTGTAGGACTTGTCGTCGCTTGTCATTGTCAAAATAGAATAGCCTAAGCTCGTCTCAAAATATAATGTTGCGGCTCGGCTCGTCTTGCGCTCGTGTTCGTTGGGGCGGGCGGAGACAACCGAATTTGGACTGCAGTACCCATTTTAAACACTCGTTGTTAATGTCACATATAGCTCCTTTAAAGTGTGTTTTTACAATAGCAAAGTATTACAGCCGCCAGCTGCTATTGGTAGGCTACTCAATGTGGAAATGTCAACTGTAGGCCTTCTGGACATTGGCGAAATGGAATAAGATAAACTCTTCAGTTGTAACTTCAGGCAGGTAGGATATTTGGTTTCTTAAATATATTTAGGCTATAAAAGAGAGTTTGTAGAAAGAAATATTGGTGTTTATCTAAAACAAAAGTACATTTGGTATTGTAGCTACACAGTAGCCTACAGTAGGCTAAGCAAGGAAAAAATGCTGAATGTTTATTTATAGCCTAGCCTACTACTTTTTAATATCGGAACACAATGCAACACTTTTAGCGTAATGTATAATTTCGGAGAAACGTGCATACTGTAATTGCGACAGATACGCCTACCACTAGGGGGGCACAATGTATAGGACTACTTCTGTAATACAGAGTGAAATTTTTGTAGCCTAGGCCCTATAATAGAGGTTACTTATTTTCTCAGAACAGCTAGAAGCTGTTTTAAAACGTAATTTTAAACAAGCACTTTGAATCACTTGAACCTGTTTTTACAAACTATTTCCACAATGCTGATTGGTTGGCTAATGATTATTTTTTTCACATTTTTTTGTGCACCAAGCGAACCTGCTTTAATCAGCTTGTTGGAGTAAATGCACTGATTTAGATTTTTTGTAAATTGCACTTAATGTACTATTACACTGATCTGACTTATCACAATGCCTTAGGGTGGTTTAACCATAATATTTGTGAATGAAGCTATTTCACTCAACTTATTCAAGACTCAAACTAAGTATTCAACAGTTTGCACCATTCAGTGTTACCAACTTAAATCATAATCATAATCATAAATCATAATCTGCCATTTGTCCTCTAAGATACAGATGAAAATTAGTTTGGGGCCAGACAAGTAAGTATTGTGGGATAGCTACTTGGCAAGAAGTAATTACCGGTTGATGAGGGCTATCAAAATGTGTGGGCACTCTTTGAGTTACATGATAATGGGCGAGTCATGCCAAAATAATTAGGGAAGTGGAAGAATGAAAAAGGATAAGGGTTTTAAACAAAATCAGAGTTTAAACCTCATGTATGAATTTTTTCATATTTTTATGAATTTATGGTTCAAACACTATTATAATTAAACTTATTTTAAATCATACCAAGCACTGAGTTACGGACTACACAAATATACCAATTCCATACAATAGTTCCTGGTTTGAGGGTGTATTTTATGACGAGAAAGGGCAGAATTCACAACAAAATCTTTAAAGCCAGTTTTCTCAAAACTGTGTTTTGCAAAATCACAATATTCAAACAGTCCAGAAATATGTACTCAATCTCATCAAGTGATACCTCATTCCGTAGCTCTGATTATGTACTTTAACATGTGATGAAAAACTCAAAAAGTTTAATTTTGAAACATGTACCCAAAGCAGGGATCCAGTCACAAATAAGCAATTAGAATGAACGCCAGGTATTCGATGTGTTCCACCTCAAGCACACCTGATACTAATCAAGCCCTTTGTTTGGGGACCAAACTGTTTCTTCTGAAAATGCACGATTTAAAGTGGCATATTATATACAGACTAAAGGGAATTATATAGGCTATTACTGTAAGGCAGTACAGTGGGCTGGAATATGATGTGGTCTGAAATGCAAATAAATGATATGCCTCAGTTTACCATGAAGGGAAATCTATAAGGAGGCTCTGAAAACAAAGGCAGGTGTGTGTGTGTGTGTGTGTGTGTGTGTGTGTGTGTGTGTGTGTGTGTGTGTGTGTGTGTGTGTGTGTGTGTGTGTGTGTGTGTGTGTGTGTGTGTGTGTGCGTGTGTGTGTGTGTGTGTGTTGAGGAGGGGTGGTGGAGTAGGGAAGTGAAAGGAAAAAGAGGAGGAAAACAGGGATGTGAAGAGTTGTGACAGTGACAGCCGACGTACGGGAGATAAATTGCATTAGCATCCGGATTCAGTGGAGTGTTAGGAATTGGACTGATCATCTGTTTGCTCGATCAAGAGCAACAATTAAGTGGTGACGTGTTTCTGTTATCTTTCTCTCTCTCTCTCTCTCTCTCTCTCTCTCTCTCTCTCACACACACACACACACACACACACAGCACAGCACAAGTGTTGAATCACTAATGTCTCAAAGTGTGAACCAAGTAATCTGACGTCAATGTCAAATCTTCTACAATTGCACAATAAAATGTAATGTTCTCCATCCCAAAGAGCATTCAGTCAATGGTAGCTGAGAGGTTTAAGTACAATTTCCCACTCCACCATTAATTGTACTTGTCATTGTCTCAATATTAAACAACATACAGTATATGTGATTAGATACAATGAAGCACCTAGGGTTGTTCTGTCAGAAAATAAAACCAAGAGAAATTGTTTGGACGATTGGACAAGTGATCTAGTGTCCACTCAATTAGTCCAACTACACAATATTCATGCTATTCAATATTCATGTTCTTGAAAAAAATTCTGTCTGCATGATATACTCATGGAATTATGATATAGCCACTCAAAGACCATTCTGATCATATAAGTACAGTCAATCCAAGGCTGCCTTTTATACAACAGTCCAAAAAGCTCTTTAAAATGGCATTGTATGTTTAAAAATAGTGTTCATGCATACAATAAAATGGCAACAATTAAATTCACAACTTTGCAATCAACTATCATCAGTGCAAAGTCATGCCAGACCTTTTTACGTAAAAAGGAGATACAGACATTAAAAGAGGACACACACCCCACCCTTACGGACATGCCAGCATAGCTTTTCGGCTTTCATTGTTTGTTCTTGAGAACCTGCAGTTATCCTTGTGTATTGGCATAAGTTCTTTAAGTACCTGGCACTAAGTCACTAGATCTCTTTCTCTTTCCCAGCTTGTCTATGTCAGTAGTGTGATTGTTATTTACTTACATCTGGTTGTGCTTTTCTCTCTCAGATCTGTAACTTAAATTACTTTCCATTTGAGAATACTATTTAGTCCCTGATTGTGTCATGTACCTGGTAAGTATACATTTCTGTTTAGGGTCCAATGACAATTCAGTTTATTTAGGTTTTTAACTTGTTACATAATGTATGTATTATGACTCTAATAGGCTGTTGTGGCTTACTGTAATATACAATTTGCAACAGTGATAACAGAGCCAATTGCATTGCATACGTTTAATTCACGTTTAATTGGCTGAGCAGTCAGTTGGTAACTCTGAGATTCTGGAATTTGAAAAAGTAATTCCAAATTCCTGAACTTTTAACAACCCACAGGAGACATTACATTTTATCATTCAAAATCTAGCTTAGCTCCTCCAACACAGATGTTGGTGGACTGGACTGGAAATTAGTTGTGTAACAGGGAATGTATACTCTCTAACCATTTGTGAGAATGGCTTCTTCTGTACAGTGTGTGATGTGTCTCTAGTACCTGCCAAGGTAGGGAAGTGCAGCCTCTCCTCTGCGCCCTGTTTTTACAAACATTGCCCTCATCTCCAGAGCTCCTTAACCCTCTGCCCCCATCTTCATTGTGCTGCCATGGGGAGCGTGTGTGCGTGTCTGTGTGCGTGTGTTTGTTTGTGTGTGTGTGTGTGTGTGTGTGTGTGTGCGTGCGTTTGTGTGAGTTTGTGCGTGTGTGTATGTGTGTGGTTGTTTGTTTATGTGCGTGTGTGCATGTGTGTGTGTGTGTGTGTGTGTGTGTGTGTGTGTGTGTATGTGTTGAGCGTGTGTGTATGTGTGTGGGTGTGTGTGTGCGTGTGCTAGGGGGTGATGGGGCCTGCTGACGCCACTAGGCTGCCATCCCCTAATTAATAAATGTAAGAAGCACACTGGGAGTCCACTGCAGCCCGCTGGCTGTGACATATCTGTCCCCGGCTCGCCAAAGCATTAAATGGCCATTTTCTGACAGAATGACTCTGCCGCCTGTGCGTGCACGTGTGTGTGTGTGTGTGTGTGCGCACATGTGGGTATGTTATTTGTATCTATGTGCATGTGCTTCTGTGTGTGTATGTGTGTTTGTGTCTGCCTGTGTGTGTGTGTATGTATGTCTACGTGTGTGTACGTGTGTGTGTGTGTGTGTGTGTGTGTGTGTGTGTGCATGTGTGTGTAAAAAGAGGACAGAGTAAATGAGAGAGAGCGAGGAAGGGAAGGAAGGGGGCCGCGTGCTGAAACTCTTCTCTACACGTGGGAGGCTGAGGGAAACAGTGACAGAACGGAGGCGGGTAAAGAGAGTTTTTCGCCCGCGTTTGACGGCTTGTGTTGGCTCTTGCCCGCTTTAATTGGGCCCAGGATGAGTTTCTCCAGACAGGGCCATTCATCATGGGGCAGAGCCGTGAGACAGACCTGCGGGGAGGGGCCCCGCAGCCCGGGGGGTTACCGCCTGTCAGTTTTGTCTTTCCCTGTTTCTAATTTATTTATTTATTTGCCCACGGATGTCAGTTTAGCGTGCGGAGAGGCGGGAGCGATGGAGAGAGGGATGAAGCTCTGTTTAGGAAGAGGGAGGGGAGGGTTTCGTACGTGTGAGCATTAGTGGAGCTATTAGTTTAACAAGCTGCGTTTATCTCTGTCACCTCCCCCCGCCCCCCCCCCACCTTCACACACATACGCTTTCACACACATCCACACGCACTTTTGTGCATATGCGCACACAACACACATCAAACATTCACGCACACGTACACTCTTTCATGCTCACCCATTCACACACATGCACATGCAAACTCTCATTCACACGTGAGCACGTACACACGTACGTACGCACGCACACACACACACAAACACGCTTATCGTTACCCTCACACATACACTCAAATGCATCTCTGACAGTGTCATTTGACATGTAGATTTTTTGACAGAGCAAAATCACGTGTGAAATTGTGGGAAGGGAAAATGACATGACAGTGCGTGTTCAGAGAGCTTTTCTCTGCTCCCTGATGACTATAATGTACTTTTTCTCTGGCAGTGATCAGCTGCATGTCTGACATGAAGGTCTACAGGCCTACGACAGTACAGACCCTGTAGAGGATCTTCTCATAAAAAATAATAAAAAATGAAAAGGGGGAAAATATCAGTGCTCTGTCTTATAGTTCCTAGTTAACATATGTAAGTCAAGCTTTACAATCATTTTGGGAAAGCATTGAAGTATTTGAAAATGAAACACAGGGTAGCATTTGGTTGGACATATGAAGCACACCCTGAACTAATCCACCAACTGCCATGCTGTAGTCTTTCCAGTTGAGAATTCTCACCATTTGTCGCGATAGGACACAAACTTGTCTAACTGGCCACATTGTCCCCCTGAGATAATTCATATGCTGCTCTGATTAGAAGCCTTTTGAAGGAACAGGAAGCCACTCACTGTCAGATTTGAACGTAGACATCTCATGGTGATTGGTCAGAAGATGTAGTTAGGATCGACTGCATGTGTAATTTGTTGTTGGGTGTCCTGAGACAATAAGGGATGATTGACGCTTGGACAGGATGATACAATAGAGTTAGAGAGAAGGCAACAAAAGAAGATTTCAAACAGCATGTATGAGCACTAGTGTTTCCTGGTCCAGAGAACCACCTTGAAAAGGTAGCTTCTCTTTGTCCCATTTTCACAAGCATCACAACATAGATTGAGGGCTTAGCTTTGTATGTTTCTAGGCTTTATCTGCATCCAATAAATCGCCATTTTCTTGTGTAACACTTGAGACTAAGCAGGAAACTAAACTGAATTTGGTGGGCATTACCATTACTCTATTGTACTCTATTTACTGTATATATTGTACTGTGTTTGACAATGTGTTCAAAGTAACTACCATTGACAATTAGTTATTGCTTAATTAAATGCATGAGTATAGTGCTATGTCAGTCACAAATGTATTTCCATCTATGTAAAATCTACGTTTTACACTGTACTCATAAAAAATTATCTTTAATAAGCTGATGCAAGGGTGAGAGACTCTCACAAAATTAAAAGTGCAATGAAGGCCTCTCTAGCACTGAGGAAATCATTAATGTTAACAAATGATATATTTTTTTATGAATCTACAATCTACTTTTATGAACCTCATTTAAGTCATCAGCTCCAAACATTGAAATTAATTTCAAGACCAAGCAGTGTGGTTTAGTGCTACATAAAGATTATAATTTGATACAGAGCATGTCTGTAATTGTTGGAGCATATGAACAAGAAAGTCCAATCCAAAAACCGAAAAAGCTTCTCTCAAGACACGCTAGGAGAATGACAACAGTATGAACATAGCCTACATCGAGCAGAA
This sequence comes from Synaphobranchus kaupii, assembly GCA_029718625.1. NCBI lineage: Eukaryota > Metazoa > Chordata > Actinopteri > Anguilliformes > Synaphobranchidae > Synaphobranchus > Synaphobranchus kaupii. The sequence continues at coordinate 124,513,103 of CM056376.1, forward strand.
TAAATGATTAGCATCTTGTTCACTTCAAACTTTAAATTTAGTTAAATCTTGCGAAAAAATGTTTATCTTAGTTTATTGGCATTTAGTAGCCATTGAACCTCATTTTTATGGCATTGGTTCATACAAAATATTCCAAATTTCTCCACTTAAAACATATTTTAAAACATGTCTAAGAATTAAGAATACATTCAACAAAAAAAACACACGTAACTTGATCCTTAATGCAAGGTGTCACTGTAAGCTAACAAACTGGAGGGAGTTACAGTGTGTGTGTGTGTGGTCACATAGGCTACTGTAGTAATTGCACTAGGCAGGGATACTTCAAAGTTCTTCCCTGCTTTAGCCGATGTGTTAAATTAAAGCTGTGATGTGAATTATCCCAACAGCGCAGAGAAACTTCAGACACTGCTCTTAATCTGTGGTTTGAGATCTAAAGCTCCACTCTAGATCACTTCTCTTTTCCCTCTCACTTTATTTCTTTCCCCTGGGGCTCGACAAGTCAGCTTCAGAAATGTCTAATTACCACAAATTAGAAAAGACTTCCCTTTCCCTCAGCTCTCTCTCTCTCTCTCTCTCTCTTTCTCTCTCTCTCTCTCTCTCTCTCTCTCTCTCTCTTCCATGTTTCTATCTGTAGGTGCTGCAGTTTCTCTTTTATTTCTTATTTGTTTATTTACATACAGTATGCATTGATGCATTTCTGATTGTGTTGCCATATCAGCCTTGATTTTCTTGTTGATATCAAGAAGGAAACTAAGGAATGAGCGCATTCTGGCTCATTGTAGACAATTGTAAGGCAGGAGGAGGAGGCAGGTTGGTAACTGGCTAGACGTCATGTGACCGAGGAAAGGACGAGCAATTCACAGCTCTGATATCCCGGTCCAAGAACTGTGCTTGAGGGGGTGTGTGCTGCTTGTTATACAATTGCGTTCACAGCTTGAGCTCCCTTTCAAATCTCATAAATGTCCATCACTCTCCTGCTCACTGCCTGAGGGCCTAAACTGCACAAACCAAAAAATAAGTCAATTTCAACAAGTGTTTTGGCTTTAGATTTAGACTTTAAATTGTTTTTCTATTACTGTTTTTGCTAAATAAGACAAAAATATTGGCAATGTGGTGAGACAATTTGACACATTTCAAGATTTGCAAATAAGGTAATAAAGTTTTACTTGCCAAGCAAACAGCAACTTGAAACAAGCTAATATTCTCTAATTGAGAGAAAAAAATAAGATGTTAAGTCTCAAGACCAAGACCAACAATCCAGCAGATGCCCACTGGCTGATGGCTGTTGTCAGTGAGAGATACAGCTCTGTTCCAATCGGAGTTAGGACTCCTGTGATACTTTGCAGAAATGGAGCAGCAGTGCTCCTTGTGTAGAGTGTTAGTGGGTAGCACAGCAGTAAATCTGTAGTTGGTGGCTCCAAATGAAATATGGGATACAATTGTGCAAATATGTTTTAAAGAATATGTTGTATGAGAAAACAAGAAAAAAAATGTACTCTTGCTTAAAAAGCAAAAGTCCCACAGTTAAGGATAAAATGCATTGTGGTGATCAAGCACCTTCCTTAGTCTTCAGGCACACAGATTCCAGTGCGAAGACTCTTGGCTATAGATGCGAGGCAGGACTGCAAACTCCCAGTGCGCACTGCAAAAGTTCTAAGGCAGTGCAGTTTGCGGGGGTCAGCAACCCCCGTGATCCACGCTGCCTTCGAGACATTGGATGTGCCAGTTAAAATAAGCTGCGCCCCGTTTGTCAGCTTGGCTCTGAGCTGAGCCTGAGGAAGCCCCTCCCTTTCCCTGCTCAATTCCGTGCCCTGCAGAGTTTCATTATCAGTTACAGGTCAGAATCCGCGGGCCTTTGCTCCTGTCAGATACTTACCTGACCGAGGTGACTTCCGCCTCATTAAGGAAATCAGACAAGGGGGGAGGGTGGTCACGAAACGCAGTTTAACTGAAAGCGTTGGTGTGAGCAGTCAAAGACCTGCTCTGAGAACATAACCAGGCTCTCCTGCCCCCTTGACCCATTGCCTGGCGGGTGACTTGGTGATAGAACAGGTCGACGGTGGGTAATTACCACCCATCATGCTACACCACCTCCATTCTCTCTGTCTCTAAATCCTGCTTTGGTGCGGAAACCACATGCAGAGAAACTGTTCAGATGTCTAAATTCCATCCATAGTGGAATAGCCTGTGCTAGAGCCAATGTGGAGTAATTATGTGCTTCAAATTGTTCAACCTGTCTTAATATAGTATACTTTCCTCTGTCACTCAAAATGCTTCTACCGATCAGGTCTAAGGTTTCATTCTGTAAGATGGGACAAAGCACAATCTCAGACATGCAACTGATTTTAGGTCATATAATTATATTGTGAGTCTTAACATCCTCAAATAAGGGCACTTATATGACCTGAGGTGAACTCTATTGTGGGAGGAGGTAGTATTTGTGAACCAGTTTATTTATAGATACATGCCATGTTGCACAGCATTAAACCAACTCTAGCAGTGTTAAATCAACTCTAGCAGAGTTAACTTGGGACAGTATGTCCTCTATTAGACTTTAAAGTAACTCCATTTAGATTTTTCCATGTGTTCAGATCTAGAATCGGAAATGCCATGCATCTGGAAAGGGCATATCACAAATAAATTTCCTTTTAAGATGCATTATCAGGCAGGATTTTACTTTAAAAAGGGGCAACCATTTAAACATCAGAATAATAATAATAATAATAACTTGACAATAAATCTTTGTATTCTACCATGAGCCATGATAAAGCACGGAGAGAAACATTGTTATTTTCCATCATTCATTACTGAAACAAGCAGGATCTGACAGGTTTGATTTCCAAAAAAGTTGGCTTTCATGACATTTCAAGCACAAAAACAACACATAACCACACATACATACACAAGCACGCACATACATGCACGCACACACACACACACACACACACATGCTTGTCCCACCGTGTGTGCGTTTTCTCTCTAATAAGCCTGGGCAATTACTCTCCCTGGCTCTGCAGCAGTGTAGACCGAGCTGCTGTGAGTGGCGTTAATTTGCCTGACTTGTGCCCTCTCTTAAACACTTTTATCATACAACAGGAAGAGAGACACAGACAGGGGGGAAGTCTCCATCGTTGCTCCTTTAATCATGTTTAAAGAGGATGGTGAGAAACTTTTAAAACTTTTAATATTCCTCATGTTCTATCAATCTGTTCCTCTTGAGTTCTCACATGAGTATGCCCCCTCCAGAAACACTAAGGGCAAGATGAGCACACTTTATACTGGTCCTCCCAAGAGTGTATCAAAACAGTGGAGTTTAGGCTGGTTTAGTACTGTGCACTAAGTCACTGTGAGTATTTAGGCTAGCAGTAGTGGCACCAGAGTTCCAATCATGGGTGTACCGGAGAAATTTGCGGGTCGACCGATGGGGAGATTGCGATTGCGGACTGGGGGAACCTCCCTTTTTGGGTGTACCAATCAAAAACTGGGTGTGTCTAGGACTCCCAGGACACAGCGTGCCAGTGGTGTGTAGTAGACTGTGTAGGACACACTGAGGCAGTCTAACAGAAATGAATTCAGCTCTGAACAAAGAGAGCATTTCCACTCATATTCCCTCTATCCCAGTCAAGGGCAAATATTTCAAACTGATTCTGCAAGGCTTGTTTAAAACAGTGTGGTCACTAGTACATTTTCAGTCCTGGTTTATCGCTGTGATTGTGTTGCTTTTATACAAAAAAATCAGAGTTGACTACATATTTTAGTTTTTTTTTTTCCCAGCTGGCCACTAATAATAGTTTAGACATTACTTGCCATTTGTCTACTATAAGTTTATTGTGAAAGAAAATGAATTGAATAAGAAATGTTATGTGTTTTACAATGTGTTTTAATGTGTTTTACAAATAAAATTAATTAAGTGTTTTGCTTTTATGCTGCTTACTCTTACCATTTTTCTTTGTATATTTTTTCTCCTAATTGCTTATATATTTGCAGTTTTACTTTTACACTATTATTTGTAGGGATTTAAGTATGAAAATGTGATTGTCCATGCAAAAAAGTCCACCAATTTAAAATAAACTAAAATGTTGATTTTCTAAAAAGTGGGCTGAGTGAGTTTCGGAAAATTCAATTGTTTACACACAAAATCTCGAAATATGGACATAATGAACTAGACCTGAAGGCTATGGTGCAATAACAGACACTGCAAAACTATGAGCGGATTTACGTTGTTTTCACTCAAATAACCCTTTAGCAAAACACGAAACATAATGATAATAATACATCTCTTGGTTCTATTGCAGCTTGCTTATCTGGAGTTTAAACCTCTCAACCACAGAACTGGAGCAGCTAATCCTTATTTCACAGATGTTTATAGCTGTTCCAGTTTTAATGCAGTTCTATGGTCTAGATGTCCCTATGTGTACAGCTTAATTGCTCTGATCATAGAAGTTATTGTTTTCAGTGTCTTCAAATAAAGTTGGTGCTTTTCCAATATTGCTCTCCAGGTTCTGCTACTGTAAGTCAGTTCAGTGTCTGTCAAAAGTGTACTTATGAATATTCACATTATTCAACATGTACATTTTCCCATTTATGAACACTATAAAAACAAATAAAGTGTGTAAATCAGGTGCAATTTCTCTTAATTATAATGTCTATGATGCAATGTAGTCTAATGTTTTTTTTTGCAATGTGATGTCATACAATGTCTGCAATGTGATGTCATGTAATAGCATTCTTTAAATAATTATGTAACGTCTATAACATAATGTAGTGCAATGCTGAGTAATGTAATGCACAGTAGAATGGCTGTTAAATGTAATCATGGCGGTGCCCAGGCAGGCTCGTTCACAAACAGCTGAGCTCCTTCCTGCTCCTCTCCACTCAGGGACACTGAGGTGCCAGAGTGGGCGTAATGCAGCAGAGGGTCTTACCCATCCGAGCTGGGCCCGTGCTGCCAGCCACACGGGCGCGTAGACTGGGCACAGGACCAAGAGTTGGCCGAAGAAGACCAGGCCTCAAGCTGGGCATGTGTTGTTCGGCACGCATGTATGGCGTTGTTCTGCGCGTGTCCCCATTATCACCGTCCCCACTGCCAACCAGCGCTGGCCTGGGAATGTGGCCAAGAGCCCGAGGCTGCCAGCTCAGCCTCTCCCGCAACCTGGGACACCAGGAGTGGAGGAGCGGGCGGGGCTATTCTACCAATACTGCGCTGCTGCCAGCTCGGATACACCCTCAGGGGCAAGTGTGTGGAGAAGACAGGTGTACTGGGCTTCCCTGAAACATTGTGCAACTGCTGGATCCTTGGAGCAAAGCAAATTGTAGAGGTAAGTGCAGAAAGAAAGGTTCAAATTTATGGCTGATAGTATGTCAAGACTTAGAATGTTGAAAATGCTATTGGTTACCACTTCTAGACTGGGTTCACAATTGGAACAATATGGTTGCCAAGACAAAGTGTACACAAAAAAAAAGTGATGTGATAGAAGTTAGAGTGTGGGTAAGAATAACTTCAGAAGCCAGTATTTGGAGGCAGAAATTTGTCTTTTGTGGTATGTAGGAATTGAAAGGAGAACGAAATTAACACATTTTGATAACATACATACAGTAATTAAAAATGACGTACATGATGACACAAAGACACTGAATCTTTTAACTTAAAAAAAATTACTTTTATTTTCAAGAAACAATAAAATTATGGCAAATATTTACAAATAATTACTTTTTGTTTCACATTACTGGTACATAAATCAATAATTCACAAACGACACTCACTCGGGTGAACAGATGCACATATACTGATTAGCCTACAATCCCACGACATTGCAGGTACGTACTGAGCAGCACCCAGCAAACTGCAATTCACCATTTCAAATACAAAACCCTGAAAATGAGCAAAACAGAAACAATAAAGAACTGCAAAAAACTGCAATAATAATAATAATAATAATAATAATAAGAGCCATTTATTTTAAAAAAAAACATGATCATAACAGTTAAGTCACAATCTCCAGTGTAGATGACCCAAAATTGAAATAAATCAGAGAAAAATGGCACTGATACGATGCTGATACTGTATATCTTTGGCAAATTGGCACTGCTGAAATTACATTCAAATATTAGGACACAAAAAAGCAACACACGACACTAAGAAAGAACACCAAGTTTGTTTTTTAACTACTAGAAAATTGAATAAAAAACATACACATTTGTTAAAGAAGCATTTTTATGGAGGTTAATTCTTCCATTTTTTTCTTGGTTGTCTCCGTCCTTTTGAAGGCATTTGAATCTTTTTTTTTTTTTTTTTTTTACAAGTGAAACTTTTAAAACTGGCATCACAAACTTTGGTGGATGCTATAGATATGTATTTTTATTTATTTCTTCATTTGTGTATTTACCTATTATCATTATTAATTTTTACTTATTTTTTGATGTCAACAAGTTTTGATTTACAAATCCGCTTGCGTTCATCACAACTTGTATTATACCAAAACCCAGACAGTAAAAAATACTCTCCACACTTCCCATAATAAGAAGATTTGGACGTAATGATCCCCAGGGTGTACGGAAAGGCCACAATAAGGTGATCACCAGGACATCTGCTCATTTCGAAATCCCTTCGTAAAGGTTAACCCCCCCCAAATGCCCCCACACACACACCCCCACACTCTCTGTTCCTCGTGTAGGTAAACCCCCCAACGCAATTTACGAGACAGCCGTCCACTCGTTGTGAAACATTTTTCTCCTTCACTGTTAAACATGCCTGGCCCAATGGGAGAGAAGCAGCCCCTCCTGAGAGGACACCGTAGCAGTGAGTTCATGAACATTTATCTTGTTTCCAGGGTAACCAAGGGTCCTCACACGAGACCACATTACCTCAGAGCAGTCAATCAAACCCAATAAACTATGTGGGACCGTCTCCATGGTCAAAAGGCTTTTAATTCTGCAACAAAAGGGAAGCCACCATTCGAGGGTCTCTCGATTAATTACGTCTGTGTACGCAAAAACGTCATTAAGCCCCGATGTGGGATGACCCTAATATGGACTGTGGGATGGAGTTCTGTCTCACACGCACAGTAGGACTGGATGTACAGATTCACTGTAACAAACAAGGGCTGCTCTGACATGCGAGGCTAACTCTAGGCCAACCTTGTTTATCGCTTTAGTGTTTTTCAGTGCCGACTCAAAAAGGAGCCTTGCCATTTGTTTCTGTTTAATAACACATTTATATATTTGTTAGTTAATTATTCACCTATACATATTGAACCTATGCCAGTGGTCCATATCCTCCTCAGACCCGGCAAAAAAAAAAAGTTTTTGTTTTTTTTGTTTGTGTGTCATAATACAGCAGGCGTCTCAGAAGACAAAAACACATTGCTGTGAAAATATTTTCAAAAATATGATTTCTTTTATTTTCATTGAATTTAGTCCCTTGTAGCACAGTAGAATGTATGGTTCTTGAGATTAAGACCGGAGACTCACGTCTCCTACAGGGGACAGAAAATGAATTGGTGGGCCTCAGGAGGATATATAACCTCAATAATAATTAGTCTAGCAACTCATTGAATGTCCTACATACCTGAATTAATTGTAGAAATGCAGTAAAAATGCACTGGGATCTGAATACCTTTGCAATACGGTTGTGTCATAAATCCGCAAACGTTCATCCGTGCAATTAAAATCATTGGGCTTTGCAGGCGCGCTCTTACACGGGTCTTCCTATGTCGTGCCGCCATAACGTTTTATCGACTGTGGATTATTGGCCTATTTGGCCGTTTGTCATCGCCTGTTTTGAAAGCACACTTCTCAAGGAGGTGTAGAGGATTTCCTTCCCTTGGGGAAGGTCAGAGGAATGCGATCAGCCGGCTTTTTCTAATATTCATAATCCCGGCGCCATGGCGACAACAGGAGCCCGGGAAGGAGGACAGAGAGCGGCACATCTGATGAGATTAGGTGAGAGCGGACAAGTTTCGATGGCACAGCAGGTTTTTGTCTCCCTTGGGGGACCAATTTCACTGTCCCGTAGAGGACATGGGGGGGGGGGGACTCTCACTACCACTTAAGACCCCTTTCAGGTTTGCCTGCTGGACCGCCCACTTATAGTCAATGGTGTCATCACTATATCCTGTTCTTTATATACTGTTTAAGACAGACCCACTGCACATCTCTGAGAGAATACAATTCATGAAGCATGTTTGATTGGCCAAGCCCAGCACCTATAATTCTGTCTCGCGAGGGCAGCTGACCTGGTGTGTGCTCAGTCCATCTGACCGAACACTTCCTCTGCTGTTCATTTTCAGCTGCCTGTTGACTTTCTTCAAAAAAATAAATAAATAAATAAATCGAATTAAATCCAAATTAGATATGTACTGAATGCTGATTAGACGTAGAAGGGTAAGCTTCTCCTATAGGAAGCCTCTTTCAGCTGGAGACAGTCTAACCAACGGCACGGCTATCCACTGTGTACACGAGTGGCACAGATAAAAGGACGTTAACCAATCCGCTCTCAGAACTAAGACCTTTGGGACTGCAGAGAAAAGGAAAGCTAACATCATTCTGCGCAGTGGTTTCTGTTCACAAACAAAATGCTGACGAGGGCCTTTCCCTAACAGGATAAGCCAGGAACCTGTACCATTCTGCTTAGGGGGACGCATGACAGTCAAACGGATGCAAACGCAGGCTTTCTGCTCTGGAGTGCGTTGACCATGTCCACCTGAGTGTGGGCTTTTGAGCTATGACACGTTTACAACAAACACGAGCGATAGAGGGCGTAACTCCGAGTACAATACTGCCACTTCACTACTAACCATTTGAAGACAGACACCAAGTGGAATTTGACATTGGCCACACAGTCTGCATCACAGGTTCACGAGCCAAAGCTTAAAGCAGCAGAGTGGGGAGGGATTTCAGAGAGGAGATCGATAGCCACAACAGGGATCAGCGAACAACGTACCGAATGTACGATTGGCTGAGAAGAGCTACACGATGACAGGATACGTAAGCGGGCTAGGTGGCCTAGCTATCAGTGTAACTGACAGAAAGGGTGATGGATGAACACCGGCAGCCTTGTTGAGACGCTAGCGGTATTTTCACACTGGAGGGTTGCGGTTTATGGGACCCTGCAGAACGACAGGGCCTGCGGTTATTTTATCGACACGGCGGTCAGGGCAAGTTACTCGAGTTTTTTTTTTTTTAAAAGGCACTGTCCTTGATTGCAGCTGGTGTACCTTGGTTAATAATGCCTCTCATTCATCTAAAGACACGTTCACCTGCACTTTTTTTTATAGTTGCTTCAGTGCAACTTTTGGTTAACAGACACTTGGATCGCTAATGCGACACAGCACGGCACCAGACAATAAAAGAAACAGCTAAATAATTGGATCTGTGAGTTTTAGGTCTCCTGTCTGATGTTGCTTATTCTAAGAACCCCAAACGCGTTCCAACTGAACACCCCAAACTGCAACTGCACAGAGGAGGCTTGGTTATATTTATGGGCTGAGCACTATTCTGTGGGTTAAGGTGGGAAAACGGTCTTCACAGAGAGCAGGTGGAGGAAGCTCACAGGCTGAACCCTCTTTCTCAGTACAGAGCCTCTCGGATAGACAGGCTCTGTCTGTGAATGCTCCTCTGTCTGTGAATGCTTCTGTTTTCCTTGGGTGATTGAAATCATTGTTAAATGTGAAGCCAAAAACTCATGTTGAAATCTTCAGAAGTCTCAGTCCAAGCACACGTTAAGCTAATTTGTGTGGCGTGGGCATTTGTCACATGCATTTCAGCAGCACTTAAAGGTGGTCTTTCACAGACATGAGACCCATTCTACAGAACATGCACAGCCAGTAGAGGAAACACAGATCATTCATTAAAAAAGAAAAAAAAGAGTGATTGTTTCATGTGTATTTTTTGTGCTGTAGAGTAATTAAATGAATCCCTGGACAAGCAACTGAGAATGTCTTTAACAAAGGAGTGACTGGGCACATTTGGGCATGGTACTGAAACTAAGACTGGCCTTTAGGCATTCTACTGCCTCCACGACACTGAAATGTGATTAAGCCCAGAAACAGGAAATCCGAACAGAATTTAAAACAAGACTAAAATGATGTGCGCAATTTGACACCTTGTATTTCATCCTCGCTATAATTGTTATTTAAGTGTTTCAAACTTCAAATATATTACTCTCATAATGATAAATAGTTCTGATTTATTTTGTTTCAAGACAAACATGGAGCGTGCGCTTTATAACCCTAACGTCTGCATTTGTATAAAGACTTTGCACATCTTCAATGGTCATGTCCCTATAGGGCCTGTGCTTTGCAATGTGAGTGGAGGGAGTCAGCCATTCAGCTTCATGTACTTACATTCCATTTCCTGTACACACTCGCTGTACAAATATAAATATATTTCTGTACATGTGATCTCTAGTTCATCTCTATTTTGTGACAAATGTGTCCACACAAGTTATCAAAGGTCTGGAAGTGAAAGCACACAGCTAAAGTTCTTTGTATTTCACAGCGGATTTCACCACAAAAATAGGAAACGATTCAAAGAAAAGTATGTGAATGTGAATGCCACAATCAGTTTGTACATTAAATTATATATGCATCGTGATGCTCGACCTCTGTCCAATATCATATTTGTGCAAAGCATCTTGCTTGCGTTGCACATTTGTTGTGTTATTTCGCAGCACTTCTGAGCGCAGGCGGAGTTGACGCCGTACGGAAAGATAAACCCGCCTTGCGCTCAAACTGTAAAAGGTCCTCGCCACGTGCCTCCTCAGAATACGTTTTCCAACTCCTCCGATTTAACAGACCCATTGGGATAATGCCAGGCTTTTTTTTTTTTACCTGAGTTAAGAACTTATCGAAAATGTCCGATGCTGACAAAAACTAGAATTCATCATGCTTTACACTGAATTCATTGACCTCTGTCCATTCCTTCTAAGCTAAATTCCTTGTGTTCATTTGTGCTAAGCTCTAAACTACTGTTCACTGTGTTACTCGCACCAGACACACTAGGCTATTATATTTGGGTGGACTGGGAATCTCTTTGTTCACCTTGCAGTGCTTTTTTTTTTGTAAAGCGCTGCAGCAGGTCTGGTATCATCGGCGGCTGTCTGTGCTTCCCCCATGAGGCACTGCTGAGCCACAAGAAATTTCACGCCTCCCTCAGTCCTGAGACTGATAATCACTGATAATCACTGATAAACACTGATAATCACTGATAATCACTGATAATCACTGATAATCACTGATGAACACTGATAAACACCACGTCAGTTGTCCTGCACAGAAAGCCTGTCTTTGTCCGTTTTTACCGTCGGTGACGTTCCTCTTCCCCGTGCCAGCGAATGAAAAAGCGTTACGCAGAATGCGGCGACTCCGCGAGGTCACAAATCTCAGAGACGACAGCCTACTCGGGTTAGATCTCTCGAGTTTACGATCACCTCAACGCGCGATCCTACACTCAGGTCAAAGGAGAAGCGGACACACTGCAAAAATGCTGTTGGAAATCTAACACTGCTGGTGTGCATTTAACACCCTGCGGTGTTTATATGTGATCACCGCCATGTTTGCTGTGCAGAAGCACTTTAATTGAGGCAAGATCCAAAGCATGGAAGATGTTCACAAGGAAGACTTTAGAAAGTGAAAGATGCTGCTGGTCTCCGCTGGTGGTTTGCCTACACAAAGTGTCTCCACATACACCATATTACTTGTAGTTGCATGTTTTCACCCTCCTCAATATGCATGTGATTTTGTATCTTTAGTGCTTCTGGCCAAACGCATCATGACTTTGCACTTCAATGCACTCCTGTGTGCGCCAGAGCGTATCAGTGAGGCAGAGAGAGGACTGGGGAAAATATATTTTAAACAGAGAACAGAGCAGGTGAGTATTATGTCAGAGTGTCTTCCACGAGCACAGCTCTGCTGGACCAGCATGCAACTGTGAGTGAGCATCGTGCTAAATGCGCTCAGCTTGCCTGCTTTAAGATGGAGCGTGCCAAATAGCCTCGCAAAGAAAATGACAGAAAGTCAGAGGGACGGAGTATGGACGTGAACGAGAGTATGGAGAGTGTGACGCCACATACAAACATTTCAAATATATATATATTTTTAAGTTAACTCGTGGTTCAAAAACAATGATCTAAATGAGGAATTGTTTGACCATTGAGAGCACTACTGGAGCAGAGCACACGGGTCATTTTAAAAAGTTATTTCTGTTTGCTCAGCTCCACACACATGCCCTGTTACACATTACATTACGTTAGCAATGAGCTGTGCGATCACACTAATACTGCAATCTAAAACATGAGTGCGTGTGCTTGCTGAGAATCTAACAACATACAGATACTTGAAATTGCAGAGAAATTGCAGTAAGATTTGTGTAGGTTTTGAATTGGCTTCCTAATTCCATGTTGTTGTTTTACATAGCCAGCCTGTTTCACGGTAAGGGTTGTGGTCATTTAGGGGAACTTTGAGTTCTGGAGAAAGTTGTAGGTGAAGAGCCTCATTGTTGAGAACTCTAAGCAACAAAAAAAAAGAAGCACAACACTTAATGGAATTGCGTTTCAGTTATGTGATTGGTGCCTTTCGACGTGCATTTCCCTGGCGAACATGACTTAAGGACAATCTGATTGGTCTGTAGCGGATAAATGTCAGGCTGATACCTCCGCTGTCCTCTCATCGTCTTTCACTTCAACTGGACAGCAACGGACAGGAGGGGAGGGTGTCTTCATTCTCAAAGGGAGGGGTGGAGACAGAAATGCGTGCTGATCTCTGCGCTGTGTGGGGCGAGGGTCAACAGCTACAGTGTCTGCGTGGATTGATTTAGGTAAAATAAAAAAAAAGTGTCCAAAAAATAGCGCTTCCCTCCCTTCCCTTCGTTTCTCTCCCTTCGTCCTTCCCTCCCTCGGGCAGACATATGCTGGGCGGCGCTGGTGCTATCGTTCCGTCTCCCTCCTGTTGTTCTCTCTGGGGTGGCGGGTCAGTGGCGGTCGTAGGCAGTGGTGGTGGCGGCTGGGCCGGCCCCTCGCGTAGCTGTGCTGTAGTAGTACGGAGACCCTGCAAGAGACGTGAGAGCGGCAACACCGTGAAGCACAGACACCGGGATGTTCCGCTGTTTTATTTTATTTTAATTATGAATGTATAAATTAACTTAACTGTAATTAACAACACACGTAATATTACTGTTATTACTAATAATCATGAATACAATGACTATAACAATAACAATAGTTATAACAAAGACAACAATAATAATAATACTTAATAATAATAATAATTATTATTATTATTACTATTATTATTATTATTATTATTATTATTATTATTATTATTATTATTATTATTATTATTATCTGTTTGGGGCATTCTGTTCCAACTTTATGTGAAGTGTAAAACATCTGTACAATGCCCCCATGAACATGGCATTACATACTTAAAAAAATTGTGGTGCTCCATTAATGACGATTGACAACACATTTTATTGCTCTTCGTCAGTTGCCAAAAAGTCTATTATCTGCTTATGACTACTTTCTGTAGTAGTAATGCCATGCTCACAAAGCATTATGTATGCTTTATTACAACCTATATGAGAGCAAAGGAGATAGAGATAAAGACAGATGGAGAAAGAAAGAAAGACAGAGAGAGAGACAGAGATAGAGAGAGAGGGAGCAGAGAGAGAGAGAGAGAGAGAGAGAGAGAGAGAGAGAGAGAGAGAGACCGGTTCATTGAATAAAGCTCTGCTGTTGCCAGACTGTCAACTAAAATTAAAAGGCTCTCATGCTTGGCCCAGTCACCATGGGAAAATATCATTCTCTGTGAAAAAAAGGAATGAATCTTGATCACTGTGTTCACTTAAAGCACTGATGAGCTGATATGATGAAAGGCCCTTAAGCATCACGTTGGCCGGCTGGTGAATCATTTTTCTTCATTAGAGTGAGAGCACGCAGGGGGGAAAGGGAGGGAGGGAGGGAGGGAGAGATGGGAGAGAGAAAGGAGGGAACTGAAAGCAAATTCATGCGCACATGCTCAATAACTATTGGGGGCCGAGATGCGGAGGGCAGCCGCACGACGCAAAATAAGACTACTGATTAATGAGAGCAGCTCAGCTTATGAAAACAGGAGCCCCCTTCCTGACCCCTATCCGCCCTCCTCCTGGGGACCTGTGGACAGCTTTGAGAGTGAGGGATGGGGGCGCACAGGGAGGAGTTTGAGGAGAAGGACAGGAGCCAAAGAGAGGAGGAAGCCCTCTGAGGAAGATTGGAGAGGAAGAGGGACAGGGAAGAGGGGGAAAGAACAGATAGGGAGGAAGATGGAAGGCCCGGATGAGGAGGGCAGGGTAAGCCATCCATCGGTATTGTTACGGAGACAGGGCAAGGTCTGGTTCAACTGCCTGAGCCCCCAAACTGAGACGCGGGAGGATCCGAATCCGGGTTAGGGCCCCGAGACTCAGCGACCCGTCCCTCTCTGAGACCTGTCACAACGGCAAGTGACACGATGAACCAAGAGCCGTCCCGGCGGTCCCTGCAGACCCTGCAGACCCACTCTCCTCTCATCTGGCTTAACCTGCCCCCCCCCCCCCCCGCGGCTCCATTCCATCCTGTCACTCCCACCCGCCACTCTGAACCCCGCTCCCCTCCCACCCTAACGCTCGCTCTCTCAACGACTTGAGAAGCTCTTGTCCCTGACTGGAGGTGATCTTTGCAGACTCTGCTCGCTAAACTCTGAACTGAATGTTTCTGGTACGCTCTTTCAAAGTCCACAGGAGTCTACCACCCTGTCATTATGAAAAAAAGAGATGAATTTGATTACAGTCAGAAAAATTCCAAACTTTGACTCACCCACAACTTCACATAAACAAATTTGCATTCTCTCAACAACAGGACCAGGGTCCCCCGTCACTTGCCGCAGCATTTGGGATTCAACAGGCAGCAGTTTTGTGTGCAGATTAAGAAATTAGCCATGTATATAAACCCTTAATAGACATTTCCTGCATTTTTTGCAGAAACAATACTAAAATCAGTACCTTGGTTTTTGAACAAACTCATATTAAGAACAGGCTGAGATGTTACTGAACCCGAGAGGGGGCACTGGGTTAAGTTGGTGTGTGTCTTTATTTTGAGGTACTGAGTTGGTCAAAGGTCTGCTTTGTTTTGACAGACCATGTCGGTCCAGGAGGAGTCGAGCAGACTTGAACTCCCTTTCAGACGTTTGCCGATTTATACCTGAAGGTCCGGGTGAGTTCTATCACCTTAACGGCTTCTTTCGATCAATAGCACATTCGTAACTGGAGCAGAACAAAAGCAGCGACCCCATAGAGTGGCCCACCCCCCCCCCCCCCCCCCCAGCTCTGGTCGGGCGGGGCAGTGATGACCCAAGGTGTGTCCCGCTCCCACCAGGCAGGTTAAACGTACCTTGCATCTGGCCCGACTGGCTGGCAAAAAGCCCCGAGGTGCATCCAATCTCGGTGCCCAGGCGTGAACCATAGTCCTGCTGGAACACTGAGGGGAGCAAAACACACTCAATTGGTCGGCACCACATCGGTCAGAGAGAGCTTCATCATCATGTGACTCCCCCCAAAACCTCATACCCGCCAAGAGGGCTAGCAGGGTGCCACATGAGTCTTTATGTCCTACATGCATGTCCCATTGACTGCTCTATATCTCTAGACACTGTGATCCTCATCCAGACTGTGTTACAACCCAACACTAAATACAGCTCTTTCAACAACTCAAGCATTTACAGACATTGTACGACAAACACAAAAGGGGAGGATCAGGAAATGAGCAGCAGCAACAGATAATACATTTTGAACAAATTATAACTTTACAATCTAACATGTAAAGGCTGACCACGTTTGATCAGGGGTGTCCGATCTTATGAGAAATGAGCCTAGGTGGGTGCAGGTTTTTGCTTTAGCCCGGCAACCAAGACACCTGAATCGACTTATCATGGTCTTGACTGATTCATTAATTAGCTGAATCAGGTGTTGTGGTGCTGGGCTAAAAGAAAACACAGAATGACTGGTTCTTATGAGACAGACTAGCACATTTGGCATGTCCAACCAAACACTTTCTATGGGTTTAATTTCCTGAGATTCTGGGAGGCATTTAAGCATGTCTGTAGTAGACCATATACACAAAGAGACAACTCATGACTGTGCATATGTTCAGCCATGCACAAATGTGCCTCTACGCAAAAGGTCACAGGGGATATCTAAAAGGTTATCCTGAATAACATTATGACATATCCTGAACTATTATTCAGTTACAGAGCTCAATCCCTGCATTGCCTAGTTTTGCAATGACACAGTCATCAACCACTAGCACCTGTTTTTACACCAGTTCTTCCTTTAGTTTAAATGTGTCAAGTGTGAAAAAGAGGCACAACTGCATTTCAATAACTATTCTGAATAAAACAAAATATTTACTGATCAATTTACTGTATCTGAGGTGTTTCGGCAGGACGTCCGAAAGGCACCAAGCACGCGGTGGATGGGTATAAGCGCGGCAGCCTGCGATTTAGCCAGCACCTGTGAGTATGGAGCATGCAGTCGGGGACCTATAGTATGGAGCATGCAGTGAAGGACCTGGAGTATGGAGCATGCAGTGGGGGACCTGGAGTATGGAGCATGCAGTGGGGGACCTGGAGTATGAAGCATGCAGTGGGGGACCTGGAGTATGGAGCATGCAGTGGGGGACCTGGAGTATGGAGCATGCAGTGGGGGACCTGGAGTATGGAGCATGCAGTGGGGGACCTGGAGTATGGAGCATGCAGTGGGGGACCTGGAGTATGGAGCTTGCAGTGGGGGACCTGGAGTATGGAGCATGCAGTGGGGGACCTGGAGTATGGAGCATGCAGTGGGGGGACCTGGAGTATGGAGCATGCAGTGGGGGACCTGGAGTAGGGGCTCCAACAGAGGAACTCCAGCTGAATGTAATTCATTCTGGCATGAACTTGGCATGCACAGGATGGAGAATAGAGGCAGACTGTATGGCGCCTGCACGGCCAATTATTAAAGACAGAAGGCGGCGACACTGCGCTCCTACACTCCAGCGCAATACAGAGGTGCAAAGTTTGGCCTTTCCTGATTTGTTCTTAAAAAAATCAAGCATCACAAAAAAAAAAATGTCTGCCTATAAGCCAGCTGCCCATACAAATGATGCAGACACAATGCGTCAGCATAGTAAGAGTGTTCAGAGCAGTGGTCCCCAACCCTATTCCTGGAGATCTAGCGTCCTGTAGGTTTTCACTTCCTAACAACCCTAATAAAGCACACCTCATTCAACAGCAGATCTCGTTCAGCTGCTAATTAGTAGAATCAGGTGTGCCAAATTAGGGTTGAAACGAAAACCTGCAGGACGGCAAATCTCCAGGAACAGGGTTGGTGATCACTGGTCTAGAGGGGACAAACAAGGAGGAATATAATTTGTTTGATTTTAGAGCAAACACTGTACTTTCCTCTTTCCGGAATGACAGAAATGAGCAAGAGAGGTGACTGGGTGTGCTGGGTGTAGCTGAGGCAGGTTGAGCTGTGTGGTTTTAATTTGATGCATGATGCAGGTGCAGGTGCTGTGCATTAAGATGATAATTAATTAATTAATTAACACCAAGAGGATTCTGGGAGGTGGATCAAGCTTCACTTACCTAACAAGCCGGGGGTTGGGAAATCTCCACGACTCGTTGTACGTGGAATACTGCGGGTGGGAATATGGGCTGCCGGAAAAGTCACTACCTGAAGGAGACAAAATGGAACGTCATTTTTTTTAAGTCACTGTCTGAAAGAGATTAAATTTAACGGCATGTTAAAAAGTCTCTGCCTGAAAGAAACAAAATGTAATGTCATGTTAAATAAGTCACTACATTTTTGAGTGGGTTTTTATTTTCTCTCTCATAGATTTATTTGAACAATTGAGGACTTATTTCAATATGTACTGTACATGAACAGTCCTCATGAATAATTTTCTGGATTTTTCTTATTTCTCCCAGCACTTCTTTCTGTGTGTCTCTCTCCCTTTCTTTATCTTTCTCACCCTCCATTACAATTTATTTCTAATTCTCCTTCTCTCCTTCTCTCCCTCTCTTCTCCTCTCGCTGTTTCTTCCCTCCCCACAGATCTCTCTCCATCACTCCTTTCTCTCTGCCTTTCATTCTCTCTCCCTTCTCTTTCACTCCTTCTCCCCTCTCTATCTCCCCCCCACAGCCCCCTCTCTCTCTCTCTCTTGGGATCTCGTTCCCTCTGCTGACAGTCTGGGCCCCCGGTCCTCTCTCCCTCTCTCCCCTTGTCTGTTCTGCCTGAGTGCTCCCGCGAACCCACTGTGTCAACCCCCTGCAGCAGAGGAGAGGGGGGACAGAGGGAGGGAGAGAGAGACGGAGCGAAAGAGAAGGAAAGAGTGAGGTGGGCAAAGGGACACGCCGGAGACGTCCCCGATCGCCTGCTTCAGCCTCGCTTACACACACCATTTAACCAAGCGGAGAAATAACGACTGAGAAATGTTTGATTCGCTCTCAAACCCGGGCAAACTACCGCCGTCTTCCACTTCGTCCGTTTGTTCTTACTCATGGGCCATCCACTGCTGTAGAGTGTCAATATAGGAAAGAGCGCAAACACATACAGAACAGCATGGTGGGAAAGAGAGTTATTCGACTCTTGTCATGGTTTGTGGAAAACCTGCAAAGCTGTGCATCCTTTCTCTGGGACAGAACAGGACCACATCCCAGAATTCCAACCCATCACTTGAATTCAAACCCATCACTCTCTCTCTCTCTCTCTCTCAGAAGAATATATTTTCTGAAGAGAGTTTTTCTTTATCTAAACTGGCCAAACCACAGAAGAAAAGGTGCAAGTGGTTGAGGAGGACATGAAACTGTATGTAATATGATGCATAAAATGAACAACCAGACAAAAGTTATAAAGGTGATCTTTCAAAACCAGTTAAAAGGTGGTAAACACAGGAGCGCAGATCGCCGGGGGTAATTATATCCTTCAGTCGTTGTCTGGTGAGATGAGATGTGGTGTGTAGACCTAGACAGTTAATATTCTCTCGCTTGTCACCTGAAAGTCTGGCGGTTTTAGCGCTACCGCAGCGACAGTATGTCAGGTTGTTTGGAAGACGAGCGTGAGCGCCAGGCGAAAGACTTAGAAGCATGGAGGGCACACATCGTGCTACTGCAGCGTCAAGGTCACATTTGCTTGTCAAACCGAAGGCGGAACCAACGCCAGCTCCCAAGGCACACACAACGACATCGTTTTGTTATTCTTTTTTTTGTGTAAAGCTGCGATGCCGTCACTTAAGGTAACACCCCAGGG
The DNA here is from genome assembly GCA_029718625.1 of Synaphobranchus kaupii. Taxonomy (NCBI): domain Eukaryota; kingdom Metazoa; phylum Chordata; class Actinopteri; order Anguilliformes; family Synaphobranchidae; genus Synaphobranchus; species Synaphobranchus kaupii. Next base: position 124,532,396 of record CM056376.1, read on the forward strand.
GTATCGGTTTTAGGGGGATGGCGCTGAATGACTGCTTTTAGGGCTGGAGACAGCTTGACAATGCAGTAAAGAAGATGAGCACAATTTGCAAGAAATACTCATGCTTAAAGCACAGTATTCAGCATGTATGCTCCTATTTGGAAAAAAAGAAAATAATATAGGCCTATATTTTCCAGAGTACACTACCTATATCGAAATAAAAATCAAATCGCACAAGCACAATTTTTACAATACATTTTATAATGAAATGTGTTCTGTAACAGCTTGATGAAACATGTCAGAATCAAACTTTTTTTTAAATTATTTTTCTTTTACAAAATAATATTGTTCATGGGATGTCATGCAGGGATAATAAAATAGGAACGCCCAAAGACAAGGAAACGGCAGCGGCTCTGACTGTGTCATATTCATAAATGTGTAGATATACGGGATCCTGCAGCCTGCTGAAAGTCCGCAGAGCGACGGGACTCCGCCACGCATGTCCATTTGCACGCCACAACGGGTGACTGATCTTGGCTGCATTAACGAGCAGATTATGTTAATTTTTTGTTATTGTCAAGTTTTTTTTTTTTATGTCCCTACGGCTGCCTCAGGCAATATGTTTTCGCTTGATGTAGAACACTGCATCTGTGCACGTGCGCGCGGTGTATTCGCGTTTGCGTGTATGCGTTCGCGTCCTTTACGCTTATTATATTATCACCGTTTATCACGGTAACAATCATCATTTCATATGAGTCGTAACTTCGCAATTCTTAACCCAGTAACTGTTTCATGGCTGTCTGAAACCACCTAGTACGCTGGCCTCACAAGACATTATATTTCTCTCCACCTTCTCCTTCGAGCTCTATTAACCTCTGCCCCTTCCGCCCGTGCATCCAGACACCGTCCTCAAGACACTTGTGCCTGTAAATACCCTCTCCTGTCACTGTCAGTTACCGATGTTCAAGAGTCGGAATGTGAAAATAAAGTTATCCCTTAGGTCGTCACTAAGTGAGAAAATACTGTGAAATGGTTGGTCTGCACAAAGGTTTTCAACACAAAGGAAAAGAAAAAGTATTTTAAATGATGGTGGAATATATGTGTTGAATGATAACCAAATAACTGTATCTACTGACAGTATTTATTTATTTATTTATTGTAGGATATATACTGCATATTTTTTGAGCAAATTATTACAGTCACAAAACAAATGTAGCCTGTGTTGTCTCTAAGAAATATAGTTCCAGTTGATATTAATATTTGATGATGACACAACGATGGTAATACAGTAGATGTACATGGATTTCTATATGGGGTCCCCCTTCCATGTTCGATAATGAGCAGGCGGTTGCTTGCTTCAGTTCACTCATGCTGGTTGACTTCTCACTGGGACCCTGAAGCACACACTTTTCTGCAGTGTGTACTGTATTTCAGTGTACTGTATTTCAGTTTGGTAAAAGCTACAGGTTAGTACCTTATATATTCCATACATTCCTAAAATAAATTGTAAAACTATATTATATTCATGTTAGACTTCATTTCAGTAATCTTAAATTTCTGGAAATTATTACGTACTGCACTTTTCTTATTGTTTTAAAATGTATTATTATTATTATTATTATTATTATTAATAATTAAAACTAGTATTATTATTATTATTATTATTATTATTATTATTATTATTATTATTATTAATAATAATAATAATTAAAACTAATTAAAACTATTTTTAATTAAAACTAGTTGTAGTGAGAGTAATTTTCTATTCCAAACAAGGATTCAATCAACCCGTTGAGCCGATAGCAGTTGCGGGTTGTCGCAGTTCCCCTGACAACCATCAGTTACAGGGGAATGTTTGGTCCAGCTGCTTGATATTAATATATGATCTTAACATTTGTACAAAGGGGAATGGCTTCACGTTTTTAAGATTGACACTTGACAGCTTTTAGCTGTATGACGTCTGTACTTGTCACATAAGAAATGATGTGGATAAAAACAATACTATTTTTAAACTCTGAATTAATATCTTATGAATTATTGACCTAAGTCAATCAATTAAAATATCTCACAGGTAAGTTCTTCAACCTTTCAATGACATAAAATAATAGAAAAAAATGAAGATTCTGTAGAATGGCATTTAATTGACTCATTGAAGTGTTGTAGTAGCTGCAATATGTTGTGATGGCGTATGACTATTCTATATTAACTTCATATCCAAAACAAGACAGAATAATAGAAGGAAGACAGATCAGAATATATTAAAACATTGATTGAATTATGAACAGAGAATAAATCATTAGCCCCACTATTAAAAGTCAATTGAATTTCCTGGGAGCTTGAGGGCACCATATAAACTTCTGTGTGAACAGCATGCCTGTGGTCTACGACACATTTGTGATGTCACAATTTTGTCACTCAAGCAATAATGTTCTGCAATATCTTTGTGATGTCACAGTTGTTACACGACAGGTTAAACAATCTCTCAGTAAGCCTGAAG